>BMAU01018375.1:0-460000 GCA_019973935.1 Trichonephila clavipes | reverse complement strand
GCAAGAACAGGGCAGATGTAAAAATTACAGTTGTAACTTTAGGGACCGGCGACCTCCCATCAGTAGTAATGTTAAGTAGTAAAGTAGTAAAAGTAAAAATGTCCAAAGTAGAATGTAACGTGCGTATACAATGTTGAATTAGAGGTTTATAATTGCATCACACTATAAAGTTGCAGGAGGGCTATTGGCGACGGTCCTCGTAATTTTGAACCATGGTCAAGTGAGGAAGACGACACCGAAGCTGGCACTCCCCTCTCCTAACTTCCGTACCACACCGACGGAAGGACGTTTGAGCCTGCAAGGCGTGTCTTCAGCAGTACTAGGCTCGAATTCATGACATGCCTGCCACGAGTCCATGACCTTGACCACTAGGCTACAGTGGCTTTTAAATGCTGAAGGTAGTTGGAAAAATAAAATAGATTCCACATCTTATCTTTGCTAACAATAAAGCTTGTGCCGGGGTTCAGCACATATTAATAAAGATAGTAATTGAGATTCTAAGTCCCCCAGTATTTTGCCCGCTACTAGTGAATATATCTCGAGCATAAGCTTTGCCAAGATCAGATTTGACTAAAAAATCATGTAATTCTGCAGTCAAATATCAGATGTAGTTAGATCTGGAAAACGAAATAGTATAATGGAAACAAAGAAACGAGGTTAATAGCTGTTTTACTAAAAAGTGATGCCACTACATTTTATTTATTGATTTCCAACTTACATGTTTATCTGAACCTGACATTGTCCTTATTAAATAAATTTATGTAGGCATAAAACTGCATTGCATATCGTGATATTTCTGTTTGTTAAAGATAAAATGTTTTGTTGGAGTAACATTTTTATAAAACAATAGTTCAAAAATATGTATAAACTATATTGAATGCAACAGATTTTCCTGAGTTGCAAACATTCAGATACCCGAATTCGGCAATTGGGAATTTTAACAGTCCCATTTAAGGGGAAAAAAGTATCCTTTATCTCCCACAGAATTCTTCAGAAGCATTTTCAATCTTCATCGAGGCAAGAAACAACATTAAAGTTCTTCCTTTAATTTATTTCTTTCATTCTCTATTCATGGCATTATTTTCGCAATTAGAGCTAAAACTTACATAAAATTTTCATTAACGAAATTCGTAATAGGAGCCAGTTACTGAAAGGACAGACTTAGAAATGCATTTTATTACTTCGGATTTGGCACCAAATTTTTACGTTCAGTTTAAGAAACGGCAAGCGTGTGTAACTATGGAAAATGAGCATTTCATTTAAAGAAAGGAAGGTATAAGAAATATCTTTGAAATACATAGTTTAATTACGGGTGATCAGATTGAAAATAGTGAAAAACCGAAACAAATGTACTTTTATGTTTCGTTGGCGTAAATCTTGCCAAGTTGTCAATATTGGCGACAACACACAATATACACATAAAAAATATCAATAAATAATAGTTCTCGTTGGTTTTTCATCCATTTATGTATTATGAAATAGATGTTACTGATAAAAAAAGACCATGACTCGTCTCAAAAATTTGGTGGTAAAAGTTTACCAGTAGGAATATTCCGTTTGACGTCAGTTGTACAAATTTCGACGACTTTATCTCTTACGCCGGTGAAACGGAAAAGTACCGAAACAGATTATCTAGTAGGAGCTTTATTATTACTATAAATGGCAACACTATATACACAGTCTCCAGTCACATTAATGTGATCACCTGTCAAAAGCCAGAATAACTACATTTCACTGGACTGCTGCGAAACGTGCACGAAGAGAGTCAATTAGGTTCCTGAAGATGTTCACTGGGATGTTCAACCATGCCGACTCTGTTGCGGTGGCTAGCTGCGCTAGATAACGCGGATAAGGATCCACGGCGTGAACAACCCGATCGCGATGTTCCCACAGATTCTTGATTAAGTTTAGCTTCAGTGAGTTTGCTGGCCAGGGGAGAACGGTAAATTCATCCCCATGCTCTTCGAACCACTCACGTACACTGCTAGCTGTATGACATTTCGCATTGTCCTGCTGGTAGATACCATCATCCTGAGGGGCGAAAGGCGCAAATAGGGGTGGACATGATCCGCAAGGACTTTTGCGTACTTGTATTGATCCATCGTGCCTTCACACAATGATGAGTGAACAAAGAGAATGCCAGGAAAACATTCTCCGACCATAATGCTCCCGCCTGGGCCATTCCAGAAATGACTGCAGGGTGTTTTTTTTCAGAGGATTCACGCCGTATACGTCAACGCCCATCTCTGCGATGAAGCATAAACCGTGATTCATCGGAAAAAGTTACCTGTCGCCACTCAGCAAACGTCCAGTTGTGGTAATGGCGCGCAAATTCCAGCCTTCGTTATCTATTAGTCGGCACAGGTGCATTAACCAGGCGTAGACGCAGCAACGTTCTCTGAACAGTAGTTTGGGAGACATTGTTGGTAGTCCCTTGGTTCATCTGGGCAGTCAGTTGCTCAACGGTAGCACATCTATTCACCCGATTGAATCTCCGCACCTGTCGTTTACATCTGTGATCCGTGGTGCACCGCATTTTCCACGTCGCTTATTTTAGACAGTCTCATTTTGCCATGCATGGTATGCTTTTAACACATCGGCTCGCGAACAGTTCAAAAACAGTTTCAGAAATGCTTCCACCCTTGGCCCAAAAGCTAATGATCATGCCATTTTGGACGTCGTATAAATCGCTCCGTTGCCGTATTACGCCACAGACTATAATATTTTCCGAAGCCCTCACACACCCTTTATATGCGTCCAACTGCACTATGCTACCACATGTCTTCTGTGACTGCCGTTAGCGTCGACGTTTAAAATATTACGTGGTGGTCATATTTATGGGACTGGACTGTGTATATTTACTATTTTTAGCCATGCATATTTGTCACCAAGCCTTAGAGCAGGTAAGTTAACTCATTCTTCCTATTTACAATGTAATTGTATAAAAAGTATCTTACTCTACACGATAAAGAATCTTCGCTGTCGATTGACATATCCTTATTTTTGGTTATGGTCAGTAATATTATTGCGAATTCTGCATATTGCTTACAAATATTTAAGAACTTCGTTTCGCTTTTAAAAAGTACTTGCTTACTAAAAACGTTAACGTAGGATCATGCTTATTTGGATTTACTTAAAAGCCATTTGAATTCATTAAATTGAAACTAGTCAAGAGTTATATATTTTTAAAAAACGTCATCGAGTTTTAAAATAAGTTTGATAAACTTTTCAATTTATGTTTGGCAATTAGTTTTCTATATTTCCTAATCTTCGATAAAGGTATTAAAATCTTGGAGAAAATTCGAAAGAGATATTTTGGGATTTCTGAAACATGGCTTCTTCGGAATCAGTTATGCTGCTACCTTAATTAATAGATATTATAAGTACGTATTAGCTTCAATTGCACAAATTATTTATTAAATGTAATCTAAGAAATAATTTCCCATAAATTATACATGATTATGAATAAAATAAAATTATAAAATACTGGATACTTTAAACATTATTTCAGAAATTTAAAGGAATCCATGTTAGATAGTTCTTTAATAAACTACAGGGATTATATACTTTTTTGTGCAGTGCCTTTCACACTCCGACAAGGCCGATCGATTTACATACAAGATAAAATATACCTCTCTTCCATAAATTTTGAGAATTAGATATGAACCTAACCTAAGGGATATTAGAACTCCAGAAACCTCAAACAGGAAGGTCAACACCCACTAGATACCAATCCACAACCTAGCATCATATATAGCATTAAAATGAAATTCCTGCAAAGCTTATAAACTCTTCGTAACACAGCATTTGAAGTAATTCCTCAAACTTTTTAGAGCTCTGTCATCTTTACCGGCTACCAAATTCATATATGTCCGGCCTGGTAGTCAGGATTAGCTGTAAGATACAATAAGTGTATACAGCCCCGTGACATCTTAAGACTTCTTGTGGACTTTGACCCCTATGAAACCCTTTTAAGTCGACAATACATGGCGTGTGCTGTCAAATACTTGTACAAAGAGTAGCAATAACAAATTAATGTTCTTGACTCACAATCTCACAAACCTAGATTCAAATCAACTCGACTGACTGCTGCCATTTGAATAATGATGATTTCGACGAATGAGTGATGATGAAGTATGGTGGTAGGCTTAGGCATGGACGTGGATGAAAGGCCTGACATAACAATGCAGTCTATGCTACTGTTACCAGTTAGCATATATATCCGGCAAGAACATTTGATGATTAAAATTATTCAGATCATAATGATATTAAGGTCGAAATGAGGCCCAGGACCCGAGTCGTACTGGCCAACGCCTTAAAACGTCCTTGATACTACCATATATATTCTCAGCAATTTCGAAATATATTTTCAAAAATTAAAATTTTCAATTGCATGTTTAACTTTTATAACCCCTAGTATAATTATTTAGTAATTTCATTTTTATTCATGTCTCAAGGAAATTTTTGCTTGTCTATGTTTACTTATAAATTAGCTACACCGAAAGGGCTAATCAGAAACTAATATCTAGAACTATTTGTGCACAATCCCTTTTAAATCCCGTTCATGAACTCTGGTTTGATACATGCAAGCAACCCTTTGACAAATACCCGCTTACCATCGCACAATTTATCCCTAAATTCTTTCTTCATCTCGGGGCGTAGTTATAAAAGAACTCGCGTCTCAAGAAAAGAGGGAAGTTATTTTTATTAAAGATGGAAACTTAGTTCGAATGGAGGCCATCGCCGTTAAGATCCAGAGTCAGAGCCGTTATCGTAAAATATAACGGCGTCTATTTCGTTTATCTTTGCCGGATGAAGCGCTTTGTTTATTATTTGCGTACACTCTTCGGAGGGCTTTGGTAACAAGTGATCCAAGTCCTCAAGACAACTTTTTTGCGGAGGAATAGTTCGCAGGGGATTTTAAGAACAATTGTTTCTTGAAGTATATGCAAATTAATTCGTTTTCAACAAGAGCTGTAATGTTCTAAATGAAAGCATTTGAATTAAATATTTAGTTCAACGTGCAGAAATTTCATGCTATATTTGCTACTAAAATTAAAAACAATTATCAAATTAATAATTTTTAGACGCAAGTTTCAGTAAAAAAGTAAAAGTTGGCAATAGCAAAACGCACGAAGTGATTGGCTAGAAACACGTGATTTTAGTTATCATATGACTATAGCTTCACATGAATTTACACCATTAAAAACAAAAATTGCAAATTTTTCAATCCTCATTTTATCAACAACAAAGCCACGAACATATAGAACAACTAGAACAACAATATAAAATCTGACTTAGCGTTTAGTGCTAAAGCATGAATAAAAAGTGGTTAACTTTAGATCACGTCTGTTTCTTACTTGAACCCTCTCACACCCACGGTCAACGAACAGCGATAACTTTATCTCCCAACAATACTACATTTTGAAATGTTTCAAAGGTCTCTTAAGACTTATAAATGGTAACTTAAGACGAATGAAATTAAACCACACTTCCTTCGCAGTGACCAATTTGCCTAATTTAGAAGCTGTATGGCTCAACACAGAAACACCTTTAGAGTTAAGCTCAAAAAGACAAGAATGAACTCGAGAAAAACATAATATCCATTTGGATAACTCTCAGAAAAGATGGTTGCAAGAAATTAGTATATAAAGTACCAGAATAGTGTTTCATATTGCAAAATCTTTGCATTACGTTCAATAGTTCAATTTTTTTTCTTTTGCCCTACCGGAAAAAAATTCCATAGAATTGATGTCATATAGATATTACGTTTCGATCTTCAACATTTTTTTTATAGTTTAACAAAGAACTATTTTAATCTAGTGGATTATTTTCAGTATCTCTATCGTGAAATTAATTTTTTTTACTGTGGTTTGGAATTTTAACTAAGCAATATATATATATATATATATAGTGCCAAACAGCTTATCCGCTAAGACATTTGCTTTTAGAAAATAGAGTTACAGATACCTGTTCAAATGTCGGCTTTGTAATTGAGATTGAATAATAGAAATAATAAAATTTCTTATTTGATAATCAAGCTTTCTGAGTAACCCGCATTGCTTAAATATAAGAGACTTATATATCTCTATAATTCTATTTTCCTCCTATAAGTTTAAATACACTCATGGACAAACAAATTAGCTCACCAAGAAATAATTGCGACGACGTAACGAAACTTGGCATGAAGGTACATGTCGGGGAGATATGCAAATGTTTAGAAATGCAGCGTGATTCCGCATTACGTATAGCCGGTAAAGGGCATTTAACGTCGTACTTCGTGGAGTATAAAACAGGTAACCAAAACAAGTTTGAGTGGGCTGAATCGTTTACAAAGGAAGAGCAGAGGTAGACATGCCATTACGCCGGTATCGCAGACAATATGAGCAGCTGTCGCAGTTTGAGAGGAGGAGAATCATCAGCATGATGGAAGCTGGGTGGTCAGCTAGGCGAGTAGCTCGTCAAATAGGTCATTCTGATTGCATTGGGAGGAAGTGTTGGGACCAGTGGATCCGAGAGATGTCATTTACTCGAAGACCAGGCTCATGAAACCCTCGACAGACCTGCCGTGGGGAAGACCGCCACCTCATAAGAAATGCACGAGTACAGCCAACTGCTTCATCAGCCACCATTCAGGAACAGGTAGCACCTTCACTAGAGGACCCTGTGTCTTCTCGAACCATACGAGGCGCCTGGCTGAAGGACACTTGGAATCGCGGCGTCCATTGCGTGTGCTGCCCTTGACACCCACCCATGGACGCCTGCGTTTGGAGTGGTGCCACACACGAGGAAACTGGACTGCAGCGGAATGGAACCAGGTCGTCTTTATTGACGAATCCAGATTCAATCTCAGCAGTGATGACAATCGTGTTCTTGTGTGGAGACCCCGTGGTGAATGCCTCAATCCTGCTTTTGTTTTACAGCGACACACCGCTCCTACAGCTGGTGTGATGGTATGGGTGCCATTGCCTACAATACACGGTCACCCCTAGTATTGATCTATGGCTCCATGACAGCCCAGCGGTATGCCCGTGACATCTTGCAACCACATGTGTTGCCACTCATGCAACGGCTCCCAGGAGCCATTTTTCAACGAGACAATGCTTGATCTCACACGGCAAAGGTGTTACAAGACTGTCACCGTACTGTTACTATCCTTTCTTGGCAAACCCGATCCCAAGATTTGTCTCCAATCGAGCATATCTGCTATCATTTGGGACGGCGAGTTGGGCATCCCACGAGTTTGAACGAACTAGAGGCAAGGTTGCAACAAATATGGAACGAAATGTCTCAAGACATCATACAGAACTTGTATGCCTCAATGCCCGATCGTATCTCATCATGCATTCGCGCTAGATGGGGTTCAACAGGGTATTAAATCCTCCGTTCTTTTGCCTTTTTCTCTGAAAAAAATTATTCTTTTTCTTTGATTTTCTAATCATTTACTTATATCAAAGTTGTCATTACGTATGTAGAATTTCGTTTCATTTTGACGACTCCTTCTTGGTGCGCTATTTTTTTTTTTTTTTTTGTCCATGAGAGTGATAGATCAGTAATTGAAATGTAGTATTCTGTTCGGCAACACAATCTAATCGTTTTGAATTTTAAGCATTACAGTAGTGCTTCTCCAACTTTCAATATTTGCGACCCATATATGTATATACACTGCTCAAAACAATTAGGGGAGCAAAGAAAAAAGTGAAGAAAACCGTGTGAGACAGCCACGTATTGGCATACAATGCATAGTACACGCGTATCAATGCGCAATACAGAAAAAAGGCGTAAAAAATTTGGAGTTAAGCTTTAATTCTTTGAAAATATGGAAAAAAACATGAAAAGATAATTTAGGGCAACAATTTGGTTACATGTAAACGTTAAAAAAACGTACTGTTTAGACATGATGCATAAGTTTTAATACGGCGTGTGGTCTCCTCGAACAGCTAAGACTGATGCACACTTGTTTGCCATGGTTGCGATGTGGCTATCGATCAGCCTTTGGGGAATACTGTTCCACTCCCCAAGAAGTGCAATCTTCAAGTCCAGATGGTCTTGGTCGCGCAGCAATGCGTCGTCCGAGCCTGTCCCAAACATGCTCGATTGGATTCAGGTCAGGAGAGTACGCTGGCCATTCCATACGCTGTATTGTTTCAGCTTCAAGCATGCTCTCCACCAGACGAGCTCTATGTGGTCGGGTATTATCATCCTGGAAAACAAAGGAATCTCCAATAGCTTCAGCGTAAGGGATGACATGAGGTCGAAGCATCTCGTCTGCATACCTTCGGCCCGTCAAAGTGCCATTCCGAATGATATGCAGGTCGGTACGTCCGCCTATGCTGATTCCACCCCATACCATCCAACCAGCTCTTCTGTATTGTGACCTTTCACGAACGAATGCGGGGTTATTTCGAGTGCCCCTGTCCCTCCATACAAGAACACGTAGGGTGTCACACTCTAGACTGAATCAGGACTCGTCTGTTAACAGCACTTGGCTCCAATCATGTTGCTCCCAATCTCGATGTTCAGCAGCCCATCTTCTTCGGGCCGCATGGTGGCGTGGGGTCAACGGAATGCAGACCATTGGCCTACGTGCATAGAGCCCTCCCGCACGAAGCCGATTACGTACTTTTTGGCTGGACACCCTTCGTCCTGTTGCCAAGAGCAACTGTCTTTGCAGCTGCGTAGCATTCTCTGTTCTGTTTCGACGGCTTTTAACTGTATATACCGGTCATCAGTTGATGTAGTGGCGCGTGGCCGACCTGCCCCTGGTCGACGTCTAACATTCCCTGTTTCTTGGAATCGATTCCACAGCCTTGCAACAACACTTCTGGCGACTCCAACAGCGTCCGCGACACTACGTTGTGTTTGCCCGGATTCCAGTCTGCCTATAACACGCCATGCCATGGATTCCGATAAATCACGTTGTTGAGACATTCTCAAGTAACCTTGTCTCAAAAAAAATACTGCTCAATCGAATTTCACAGTTACGGCAATAAAACAGACGTTTCTGCAACATCCCGATTTCTACCCTTATCTCCTTTTTCTGGTTTTTGACGTCATGAACTTTGATTTGCATATAAAGTTATCTTCTTCCGTTTCCTGGTAGGCTTAACATTATGGATGATTCATTTTATGTGACTTATTGGTATACATCTTTGCTTACTTTTGTTAAAATCATGTGCTCCCCTAATTGTTTTGAGCAGTGTATATTCAATCATAATTTTCATCTCATTTCCCTTCCATACAAAAAACAAAGCAAAAATTCAATAATACTACACTTGGACGCTAAAAAGCTACAACAGGACTTCAACCTCTTACGTGCCACCGATGTACATAAACATCTCTCTAACGAAACTGATAATTGCCCATAAAATTATTCCGAAGGCTTTGGGATGCAATAAAAGGACCTTGACAGTGTTTGCGAAGGATTTACTTATTTCAGAGGATTTCTCATGTATCCATTTTCTACCCCTCCCCCAATACATCACATACGCGCTTCCGCGTGTAAAACGGATGCTTTGGGCGAGCGAATTGCGTAACTTTTAATCGGCAGTTAAAGGATTATTTATAAACCGTACAAATTATTAAGATAAGCGTTAATTTTTGTGTATAATTTTTATATGTCAAGCCCACATGGGGGTCACTGGTACTTACTTAACTAGTTCTTAACTTGGTATTATTAAATTAATTATAAAATACAATGTGCAGTACTGATGTATTTGTAAGTGTATTATATTAGTGTAAATGTGTATTTTATTTTTTATTATGTCAGAATGCATTTTGTTTGTTTACTTTCAGTAAATTAATAATTTTTTTTAAAAATAATATTCTGTTTTCGACTTTTCAATATGCTTGCAAAGAGTTATCACGCCCCCAGTTTGAGAAACGCTGTATTTCAGTATTAACGCAGTATTTAGATAGAAATGCAATAAATAGGAAAGAAAAAAGGATCGAAGATAGGGGGATTAAATGTCGGTATTCCTAAGAGAACAACCACAAAAATGTTTAATAAAAATCATTTCATCGGTTTTTTTTCTTTTTTTTGTATTAACTGTAATTTGTATACATTATTGTCTTCGAAAAATATTGTGTCTGTCTTCTCTCTCTCTCTAGTCCGCTATATTTCAGTCTCTAGAATCCTCAGGAATGTTTTCCGCCCAACTCTGAGCGTAAGGTTGCATACGAATTACTATTTTGAATTTATTTCAGAACTTATTATTCATTACGGCATGTAAACATAATCTTGTTTTCACTTGTTGTTATCTAGACATACAATTTCAGAGTTTATGATTTAATTCAATTTATGTTCTTCCGCTTATGGCCTGAATGTTAATTTAGATAAAAATTTATCGAAAATAGGAATTGTCTTAAATCGAAAATTAACAAACATGTCGACGTTCAATGATTTAATTGAATTTTCTTGTTTGTGGTAATCTTGCCAATTTTTTTAAAAAAAGTAGGAGGACTTTTTTTATAATATTTTGTAAATTTCATCAAAGTCTTTTGTCGAGTTGGGACATATTTCATTCTTTCTAGATAAATATGACATACTAAACAGCCTACGTGGAATATCATTTAAGTTTGAAAATTTACATTCATTTCATGAACTTTTTAACAGTTATATAATTGAGACAGTTAATCCCTCAATATTTTTTCATTTCCTATTTAAATATTCCCGATTCCTGTATTCGTTTTAATAAATTCATATACAATAAAAAACTAACTATGAAAAATAAAGTACACTAGTAAAAAAAATTCAAAGTTCCATATGCTTTTGTTCCATGTGCTTTTGGACATCATTAAAAATTAGGCAATTCATTGATAAAGAATTAAAAACGGGCATTTTTATAGCATATTCCATGAAATATTTCAAAATCTCCACATTTATGAATGCTTTATCAGAATCGAATGTTTGACCTTTGTTTAAAATCAAATTAAAGAGCCTAATGATTATAAAATCGAGAAATCATTTATATTTCATATCGAGACTATTTAAAAATAAATTCACTGTTTATCCCAGGGAATCCCAAGATCATAGAAAAACCTTTAATGGGAGGTAGGGGACAGACATTCCAAGGATTCAGATTTGCATAGCAATCCATGGTCGGAACCGTCTTCGTTCGGTGCTAGATGGCGTTGTTCACAAGAGCATTGGAGGAACAGACCTGCAATAGCGCAGTCATTTGAGCTGGCATCGCCCCAAAGAACTAGGGAACATTTTACAAACACCGGACTCACAGATATGCACCTGATTTATGGATTAGCAAAAGGAAATGCAGGAACAGCAGGAAGATTGTATCGTAAAAGTTACCCACAAAGAGATATACCGGACCGCCAGATGACCGGACAATCGAAAGCTTAATGCTAGAACTTAGAAAACAAAATCATAAAAAAAATGCTTAATCTTCGATGCATGGAATAACACAAAATAAGTTCACAAAAATATAAAACATTAGATGCATTCAACTATTTGAAATAGAGTGCAAAATAACTTTAAAATACGTAGTTACATTTCGTTATCTTACATCTGCATGGATTATAAAGACGTATATTGCGATTTTACACACTATTTTTAAAGATGTATTTCATTTTTTATGAATTTCAAGATACATAAAATATGTATAATATATTTTTAATTTAAGAATAATTTATAATTAATCAATTATTCAAAAGATAAATTTAATCATCAGAAATGGGGAAAAAAGTCTGTGTCTGGGTGTCTTGGTGGCCGCGGTATCCTAGAGGTAAAAATAAGGGACTCGTGGCTTGTGCGTCATGAGTTCGAGCTTTTACCTCTGAGAAGACCAATGCTCTTCAATATTTGCGACCCAATATTCAATCCTAATTTTCCTCGCGCCTCCTCCATACAACTAAAATGCATTGTACTCAATGATACTATACGTTGACGTACATTACGACTTTCAACTCTTAAGTGCCCCCGGCGTAGATATACGTACCGCTCAACCGACGGGTTAAATGCCCCTGATGTATATATACATTTTTCCGAAGTAAGATCTTTTTGGGCACTGCTATCCATAAAATTATTTCGAAGGCTTTGAAATTACACTGCTGGACAATTGCTAAGGACGGATCACAAATTGCTATGTAGCATAACATTAAGCGAGACATGAGGCCTAGTAGGATAAAATATAGTTGCCACACTGTACAGACATTAGAATAAAGAATATTTATTGTTCTGGAAAGTACAAAAGCTGTGAAACATCTGAAAGAAAAAATGTTCATTTGATCTGCGTACGGAGAAATGGAACAATGCATCTAAAAGTCAGCTGGCACCTTAAAGAAAGGTATCAGTACGGGATATGTCCACCGTGGAGTGTGATGCAACATTCCACACGTCGTACCATACTTTGCACAATATTATCCAGCAGCTGTTGAGGCAATTTATCCCAATCCTCTGTGAGTGCACGGATGAGGGTGTTCTTGTTTGTCGGAGGATAGTTTCGACCAGCAACTTGCCTCCCCAAAGCAACCCACACATTTTCAATGGGGTTTAGATCTGGAGAACGCGCTGGCCATACGAGACGTTGAATACCCTCACTGTCTAGACAATCCTGAACAGCGAGTGTTCGATGACATGTTGCGTTGTCGTCCATAAAAACAAATTTATCACCGACAGCACCACGGAAAAGACGAACATGAGGAAGTAGAACTTCATCAATGTATCGTTGGCCCGTCATAGTCCCATTCGCAACCACATGTAGGCGCGTGCGGCCATTGATCATGATGCCGGCCCACACCATGATACTGCATGTCGGATATCGGTCCTTTTCCTGGATATTTTCTGGACGATAAGCAGTACCACTCTCGCGCCAGATCAGTTGGCGTCTACAATCCGATGACAGACTGAACCTACTCTCATCTGAGAATAGTACGCATGCCCAGTCCTGTTCAGTCCAATTGTGATGCTCACGACACCATTGCTGTCTGGTCAATGGGACACACACAACAGGTCTGCGTGCGTATAGTCCTCCTCCCCTCAAACTCCTGGCAAGAGTTTTTCGGGAGATCTGCTTTCCTGAGGCAGCAAGAAACTGATTTGCCACCTGCTGACCTGTGGTGCGCCTGTTCCTTTTTGCTGATAGGATGATATATCTGTCTTCTGCAGGCGTCGTACTTCTCACACGACCTCCCCCGTGCCGTCTACTACACATTCCAGTAGTTTTAAATGACTACCACAGCCGTGAAACAACGCTGTGAGCGATGTCAAACTCCCTGGCAACATCTGTTATTTTTCGCCCTTCTTCGATCTTTCCAATAATTCGGCCACGCATAAAATCATCTATGTGATGTCGGGAAGACATGCTAAAAATTTTAAGTTCGTCTATTAAATCTTTCCTGTAAAACTTTGACTTGAAACAACAACTGTCCACACGCGTCCAAACCTTTAAAGCTCTTATGAACGCTATCACTTGATGAACAGACGGGGGAAAAAATTTTCATACTCATACTTCTTCTTACTAATATCCCGCACTTATTCTAATTTTCCACATTTTGCTTCCTTTCATTTTGTGGTTGCTATGGTTGATAGTGTTATCCGTCCTTAGCAATTGTCCAGTAGTGTATTTTGAAGGACCTTGACAATGTTTGCGAAGGATTTACTTATATCAGAGGATTTTTCTTTATTTATACCTCCCCCCAATACATCACATTCGCACACCTTCGTGGAAAACTGAGGCGAATCGCGTATACGCGCATATATATCTAATATATATTATAAATGCGAAAGTTTATGAAAATCTTTGTTAGTCTTTCACGCAAAAACTACTGAATGGATTTTAATGAAACTTTACAGTAATATAGCTTATACATCAGAATAGCACATAGGCTATAATTTATAGCATAAACTATAATTTATAAAGATATTGTATGAAGTGTCCAAAATATAACGATATTTGTCAAGTAAGAAGGAAAAAATTCTGTCATCTGCTAGCAATTCTGGCATGCGCTGCAAAAAAAATCACGTCTGCATATATCTATCTTTTGTTTGTGAAAAACCATTTTTGTTTTGGCTACGCAATGTGCTCGCTTCTAATTAATTCCTCTGATATAATGCCAATTTTTTTTATTTCAGAATCAAACTCAGTTTTGAAGGGAGAGGTTGTTATAAATCTCTCTTTATTTTAATGTTTTTTTAACATTTTATTATGCACATTTGGTAGTAAGAAATTGATCTTTTTTCCAAATAAATGCTTTTATCAGTTCTGATACTTAAAGTAAATAAACTTTCTCTTTCACACAGCATCATTTGGACAAATTTTCAAAATTTTTTTGTGGTTAGTAGTTAATTATAACACTATAATTTTAATTGAATAGGCAGATATTGCATTTTTAAGTATAAAAATAATTAAAACTACTGTACTGTATCTTTTGGAACGAGTGAATATTAACGTCGCACTGTTCAGCTACATGAGGGCTTTTGGCAACGGACAACGTAATTTTTGAACCATGGTCAAGTGACGTGGACGACACCTGATCTGACACCCTCTTCTCCTAACTACCATACCACACCAACTTAGAAGGAATATTCTACCAATACTTAGCAGGAATATTCTTTGAAATCCACTCTTCCAAGATATATAGCAGCACGGGTTCCATGATGAGTATTTTAGCGGAAAAAATAGTTTGTCAAAATGTGTCTTATGTTTTTGTATGTTAATGAAGACCTTAGAAAATTATTTGACTACTTATTTTAAGTGAACGGTATATATAATTAATTTTACAATGGAATATCTTTAATTAATTTATTAGCTCTAACGGATTAAATTTTCCAAAGTGGAGTATTTTGTTTATGTATATCCCTTAATTTTAAATGTAGTGATCCAAAAAAATATTTTACGAAAAATGCAGTAAATCATAATGCGGTTGGATAAAGTATTAACGTGCATCGCGCCCCTACACGGCGGGTCTTAACAAAGCTCTAATAAAGCTCGAGTTATGAAAGTAGCTAGGCATTTGCCAACTTTACTCTATCGTTAACATTTCGCTATGTTTTTTATTGAATCGTCATTATAATTTAATAAACGGCGTTGCTTGCGAATATTACAATTTTAACATAAAATAAATACTACAGAAAGTAATATTAATGTATTATACTTTCAGATAAAAATTATTTACACTATTTTAAGCGTTCATTACACAAAACTTTTAACAATGTGTTTCTTTTGCTAAGCAGAGATCAGCTTAGGATGGTATTTTCAAAAATCGACCCTCAAGAGTGTTAGGGGAGTTATAAATAAAAAACATATCCTTTTTATCAGCTATTAGATCTACATACTTAAAATTTAACAAAGGTGTTTTATTTCTCTCTTTTTTTTGTTTTTGTTTTGCTGAGCTACGCAAAAAAAAGCTGTTTTTGTTTAATTTGCAATTCACGTAAAATTAACTCATTATAAACTTCTTTATTCTTCAATCTGTGTTGTTTAATTTTTCAGTTCACCCGTGCGAAGAACGGGTATAACAGCTAGTATATATATATATCAACGATTCGCCTCCGTTTTCCACGAAGGTGTGCGAATGTGATGTATTGGGGGGAGGTATAAAATATATATATATATAATCGGCAGTTAAGATATTATTTAAAAACCGTACAAATTATGAAGATAAATGTTGATTTTTGTATATAACTAGCTCACGGGATCACTCCTAATTATTAAACTTGTTCTTCCCTTAGCACTGTTAAATTAATTATAAAATACATTATGCAGAACTGATAGGTTTATAAATGTATTATATCAGTGTAAATGTTATTTTTTATTTTTTTTACTATGTCAGAACGTAATTTGTTTACACTTTCATTAAATTAATAATTTTTTTATATAATCTTTTGTTTTCGACTTTTCAATATGCTTGCATCCCAGTCGTAGAGTTATTACGTCCCCTTAGGGGTCGCTCCCCGCAGCTTGAGAAACGCTGCTGAAAACCAATCGTGCAAAGAGGCCAAATGCTCGTTAAATACTTCGAGGCTCAAACGTCATCCCTTTGGTGTGGTGCGGAACTTTGAAGAGGAGGGGGCCAGCTCAGGTGTCGTTATTTGTCACTTGACCATGGTTGAAAATTACGAAGGCTAGCTAAATGGTGTGACGTTAATATGTACTGATTAACTTAAATTGTCTTTTTATCAATTGATCATGGGCCAAAATTATAATTTCATTACCTATTATAAATTCAAGACACGCATTTTTTTAAGTAGAGAGGAATTTTTTTCAATGTATTGTGTGTGAACAAGTACGATATAATAAACTCTTTGTATTCGGAACACTGAGAGCATTTTTCATGATAGAATAAACCCCACAGCTATCTAGTCCGTAATTAGAAATTACTTTCTTTGAAATCATATTAGGGCCTGGCCCTGAAATGAAGTTTGAGAACGTGTTGATGTTTAAAGACATCTGATTTATGTCAAGATCTTCGTCCCCACCCTAAAGTAAAAAGGGTCTACGAGACGAAATGGAAGACTGAAAGGATATTAATTTAATTTCTTCAAGTGGTGTCGGAACTCGCTTGACTGTAATTTGAAAAGAGTGAGGTTAAATTTAAAACTGGGCGTTACCGTTAAGCATTTATTTTATTTTC
Organism: Trichonephila clavipes; assembly: GCA_019973935.1. Lineage (NCBI taxonomy): Eukaryota > Metazoa > Arthropoda > Arachnida > Araneae > Nephilidae > Trichonephila > Trichonephila clavipes. Next base: position 443,410 of record BMAU01018375.1, on the reverse strand, counting down.
TTAATGAAAACTGACTGGCTATCCTCCTCATGTTGTTGAAGTTTTTAATGCATCAATTGGAATAGCATCTATCAAAATTGGGTTTTTGAAAATTGATCCTGACTTCAATATAATTGGATTTTACATAATATGGTTACTAATGTGTGTGTATGTAGAAACGTATTTAGACAAATGTTTGTTTCAAAAATATAAAATCCGCTTATTCTGCTGACAAGGATTATTTCTGCGTAAAACCAGTGACGTCCAAATGTTAACAAAAACCAGTGACAGAATGTTATGCTCAAATTTCGATTGAAAGCAACTTTTTTTTTGTGTACCGAATTTACTCGAATCTTAGCCGCCATCAATTCTAAGTCGCTTTTCCAATTCTTTACGCTACACGTTTTGGAGAAAAACAAAGAAAATGGGTGAAAGGTTTATCAATATCCGATACTTCTCAAATTAAAAAAAAAACATAAAATGAGAAATAATAAAAAGTTAATAATTTATTTGTTTTACCAGTTTAAAACTTTCAAATACATACATGAACTTATAATTATACTCTCTCACCGCCCCAGTACTATGGTTCAAAATTAATTCGTCACAGCTGATTTCGGAATTGGTGCCGGCGACATTTTACCACACGTTGTCGTCTTTCGTGCCATCCACTGCATTTGTTATGCAACATTTTTTTTCCTTTAAAAAATGTATTATAGACGAATGTAAAAGAGTTATCGAAGACTGTTGAACATATACAAGCAACAATTATGTATATGATTCTGTTTCAGCCACTTGTTTCATCCGTGCCAAATTTTTAGTGGCCGCTGTTCAGCTTCAGTTTTTTTTTTCTGCATATAAAACTGCCTTCCTTTTCATACTTGCGCCAAAGTAAACTCGTCTTAAAATGCTCTTACCGATACATTTGATGTCTAGGTGATTAAAATAAAGTATATACAAAATTTTTTTTACTAAATAGGAGCAGACAGCGATGTTTAGGAACATTGAATACTGTAGATAAACAGCGGAATAGGATAAGGCTGCATTCACACCAAGGCTGTCAGCGTCGAGCGTCGAGCCAATCAGAGATTTCATCTCGCCCGAGATGAAGTCTTTGATTGGCCAGACGCTCAAAGCTTACAGCATTGGTGTGAATGCAGTTTAAGTCATTGAGGCAAGGGGCCACAATGAACGCTATCATTTTCCATTTGAAAGTGATGGAAATTCAATTTCCCCATTCAACAAATGTGTTGCCTTCGATTCTAAGTCGCACCCGATTTTCAGTAGCATTAAAAATGGAAATATAGTGTGGATTGAATTCGAGTACATACTGTATTTTTCAAGATGAAATCTGTGTTGGGAAAAATAACTTAATAAAATATCTTCTAAACCAGGGGTGGGCAGACTTTTTCATGGCACGGTCTACTTTTAATTTTTTCTTGGGGTTGCGGTTCACCTTGTGACGTAGGTGTGATGTGCAAAAAAAATTTCAACAATATTTGTATTTTAACAATAATAAATACAGTATGTGTGTACTTCCCTACATAACTACAGTAGAAAAACTTACTCTTTTAAAACTAAGCTTTAAGTAAAACGCAAAATACAAACATAATAACTATACCCATAAGATTAATAATGTGAAATGATGCATTTTCAAACAATTCACAATACATCAAAAAATAAATAATTTTCACTTAAAAATAATTCTCGTGGCAAAAGTCTCCTAGAAGACTTAGACTTCATATTATCCACCCCCCAATCTTGAATACCTCGGTATATAATTACTAACTGCTAATCTTACAATGGATTCTAAGTGGTCGTCTGTGAAACGGGAATGATATGTGTTGTCTTAATTATATTCTTTCAAAACGTAAATTCACACAGATAGGTGAAGCGAAAGAACGATGTTAAATGAATTGAGAGAGAAGCTTTTTTAAAATTAAGGTACTTTACTTCGTTTACTAGATTCCAAAAGTTATTCTTTACAAATTACGTCCTTTTGAAGGAGAAAAAAAATTGTTTTCATCAAGAAATAAAGAGAACCTGTGTAACATATTTTTAGTTATATTTTTCCCACGAGTGCAATTTTTGATTCTAGTCTACTAAATTTTTGAAAACGCCTCTCAAATTTGGGTTGCAGTTTTATTCACGGGGGTTTCCATTATCTTGATAACCATCTGTGTTTATTTTAGTACGCGCGTCTAAAGGAACGTTTATGTAAAGGCGGTCACTCCAAAATGTCTCGGCGGTCCACCGGTCGATCGTGATCGACTTAATGCCCACCCCGGTTCTAGACAATCCTACAGACTTTTCCAGAGGTATAAAGTGCTCTTATTTTTTTAGTTCGGTATTTGTTAGTATTTTGGCATAGATCGTTAATCTAAATGTGTTTTATTGGTTATAAGGCGATGAAACCAGACTTGGCAACACTTAGAAAACAGGCCAAATTCTGGTTTTTACAAATCACATATAAATATTGTAATTCTGCGAAAAGCAGATTAGTTTTCGAGATCCTAGGATTCCGCTTACAAAAGGTTATACTATATTTACTGTAGGACAAATGAATTTAATTCTCAGTCGTAGTGTCAATGGCAGATATATTTTAGGTCAGAAAAAACTAGCGATTGTGATAATGCAACTAATGTGTTCGTATCTGTGATAATTCGGAAATGCAATCACTAATCCATGGGCCCTTATAACAGAAACATGCCATATGAACTTTGTAATAAAGAAAATAATCAGCAAACAAAATTCTTTTTAATAGAAATGGGTCTGTTTGCTTTATAACTGCTTACAATTAGAAATTATAATTGACTAGAAAATAACATGGACTCAAAAACAATTCATTTTGGAAGCATTCAACCCTCCTTATGTAAACAAATTTCGTACATTTTAAATTATAAACATCTTTCAGCAATTAATCCTATTCTAAAATGGACATTAAATCGTATACTGCATAAAAAATATACTAAACACTGAAGCAAAAATTTCCTGTAATAATACTATCTATAAGATGTAACTTACAGTCACAGACTTCTATTTAATGGAGTTGCTAAATCCCGAAAAAAGCTCGTTATAGGGAAAATTCTTTATATAGAGGTTCCCTTTTCCTTATGAATTAATAAACCACATAAAACAAATTTTAAATTCATACACACTATATATTAAAAAGAGTTATTATTTACACGTCTTTTGTAAATTAATGTCTATTTATTTTATTTAATCTTACCCATAAAAAAATACAAGGAAAACGAGAAAAAAGAATGCCGAGGAAAATATTGTATTTTCAACATTAAGAAATTAATTTTACTTTAAAATTAATGAATTTTAAGGACATACTGTAATTCAAAGCATACAAGTAATTTTAAACATGCATTATTTTATAACTATAAATTCTAAACATACATTATCACAAGCGTCCTTGAATTTAATTACTCAAAAAATCTGTTAATTTTGTTTGAGTTTTTATCTACCTCCTGAAGAATTTAATTTTTTTGTCTGATGCTCAAGCACTGATTAAAAAAAATTGTCAGTGCTTGACAAAACAGATTTTTGACATTTTCGAGCTACAGGAAACGAAGTTACCAACATGATTGATCAACACTACAAGAAACGGAAACTAGTTCAAGGACACGGGGATACGATACAACTCCACTGGGGGTGAAAGGGTATATCGAAGACGCGTCTAGTGAACTGGACAATGGGAATTAAAGGTTGCACTTCTTGGATGAAATGCCCAGAATTCTATTGCTTTCGGTGAGTAAGGCACCAAAAAACCAGTTCAAGATTTATCACCATAAAATGTGTTAAAAGAAAGAACTATTTGAAATATCAGAAAAACTTAAAAAATAGAGGGGGGATTGAATCACAAGAGAAAAAGTTAGTTATATAGAAAATGCACTTCGTTATTGGGAGGTTATTTTACGAAGAAAATCGTGAAATGTTCTTCGTTTCAGGGGAAAGTTCGCTATATAGAAAAATTCGCAATATAGAGGTTCGCTGTATTATGTATCTTGTTCCAACAACAACAATATTAATAATAATGATAATGATTATATATATATATATATATATATATATATATATATATATATATATATATATATATATATATATATGTCAGGTTTGAAAAGTTTAGCTTCAAAATTAAGTAAGTAATAAATGAAAATAGAGCGAACTCCTTACCACCGCGTAAGGATTTGAGGGTAAATAAGCCTATTTAAAGATGGAGCGAGCGCTGAAAAAACTGTTGTTTTATTCACTAAAAGAATCAAACCCGTTACACCACCAACATTATACTCCACACCACTGCAATGGTCTCAGTCCACTAAATATTTAGGATTAATACTCGATAAAAATCTCACTTGGAAACACCACATCTTACACTCGCGTGATAAATTTCGGCACGCATTAAGATTAATTTACCCCCTAATTTGCCGGAATTCCGAGATGGATATGTACAACAAAGTGCTTCTTTACACTGCCGTTTTGCGACCAATTATTAGTTATGGATGTCCTGTATGGGGATATGCAGCGAAGACTAATGTTAAAATTCTAGAAACTGCTCAAAATTCAATTATTCGTACAATTACTAAGGCCAATAGATATACTAGAAAATCCAATATCTATAAAGCTCTTAAACTTCACCCTTTTAAAAAGTACATTCAAATTTTGCCAAAGAAATTTTTTGCTAACATTCCCAATATAAACAACTCCAACTTGATTAATTTAGAAAACTATACTCCTCTGGACAACCATAAGAGACCTAGGAGAATTCTCCTAGACTCTTATAATCCACCTTAATTTCTCAACTACCTCACTCATCTTTTGATGAATGAACCGCTAAATTTTCAAATCTTAATTTTTCTCCGTTACTTAATTTCTCACTGCTGCACCCCATCAGGCACGCCTTCTCTCCTTTTTTCAACTTTGGTACAGCCAATCGAGAGGTAACTCACCCAGTTCCACCGACCAATCACAGTGCTAGTTATCCACCCCTCAGTTCACAGAAAACTTCGTTGGTTTCTTCCTCAGACTATTGCGTCACCCCCTCCTACTCCCTGCCACCACTTCAGTTACAACGATTCTCCAGCCAGCCAATCAGGTAGCTTTATGCTCCCCATTCAGGAATCTACCACTACCACAGGCAACATTCACTGTTCAGTTATGGGACGGAGGAACGCTCCGCGTTCCATGTCCCAATAAATAATGCACAGTAATGCACGACGAAGATAACGCATACTCGAAAAGGCTTAGCTGGTGACTCCTCGCCGAATTGTTGTCTATTGTTCTGCTCGGTTGCGCGCCAAAGGACCGCCATGTTGGATTTTATGTGATTGAAGCAATATAAAAACGTTATTATAGAGATGATGCCCTCCTCATTTTACCAGCAGGCCTGGGGCCTGATATATATATATATATATATATATATATATATATATATATATATATATATACGGAGAGTGTGAACTAATAGTAGGAATTGAAAAAGGATTAAAATGAACGTTTAGGTAAGCTAATTTCGGAGATATACCAAAACTGAAAGAAATACTTGTACCATTTTTAACCGAATTGACTCACCAGTGAAAGATGCCACTTACTATGGATCATGTTTGTAAACATCATATATCTGAAGGATAAGATGGGTTTTTGTCTTTTAGGGATTTAAGGACTTAAGTGGGTAACAGGTTCTTTTATCACGATTACTCTCTCATGGAACATCAAGAACCTTTTTAGAACAGGTAAAGAACACATGACATTTAAGAGGGTAACTGATCCGGAAAAATGGGATTATATTACGCCAATATTTTAAACTGTAAGATAATTTGATGGTTTAAAAAGTTCTTCAGCATACTTTTATGGTATAGGTCGTAATAAAGAGACACACACAGCAATGCATAATCGGGAACATAAAAAGAATATTGAAAAATCCCGGGTGCCTAAATCCCATGATGAAATAAATCTATTATATTATGTATAACTTGATGGTAGATTTGTTATAATAAAATCTTTTTTTTTCATTCAATGCCTTCAGTGAACTATCTACATGTTTTTTATGGTTTGGCTATTGAATTTTTCGCAACTATAATGTATGTGTGTAGTTGGTAGCATACACTTTTAATGATAAATCTTACTAGTTAGGAAAGCTAAAAATGCAAATAACCTCTGAGTCTTATTTTTTTCTTTATTCTTATTTGGTACGTCAATACATAAAGTCATATATAAAGAATTTCGATAACTTATTATGATGTTTATAATGGTATGGATTTGTATGCCATAATAACCTATCATTATAGAAATATATCAATCGAGAAATATATTTTACATTTCAAAACACTAAATAACTCGAAGAAGTGTAGAAAAATTGTACAGTCGTAGAAAAGCAGAACTCCTTTATATTTCAATAATTCTTATACCACAATCCACACACACACAAATATTTCTTCTAATGGGAACTAATAAACATATGCTTTTAAATTGATTTAATTAGCATATCTATAATTTTCTTTTAAGAAAGAATTTTTCTTCATAATGCAGATTAATATCGGAGTGCCTGATTTCTTGTCTTTAAATTGGCCTATATATTTAGTTTCATGAATTTTTGTTCGATTTCGCAAGTTGAAAGAATGGAAAAAACCGGTATTGGATACCATTCAAAGGAAATCCGAGTACCATATTGGTTAGTTCGAGTTACTCATGGCCTGTCCTCACTATGTCTATTACCCCGTAATGATCTACACAAAAAATGATGCAAATTAGCAATCAACCGGTGGTGCATACATTTCTTTGTGAGTACCTTTTTCAATACAGTATTTCTGTTGCTCCTGTATTTCCTTCCACCAATCCGTAAATAAGTTACATATCTGCCAACTTGGTGTTTGTAAAACGTTCCATATTCCTTTGTGGGCAATGACAGCTCGAATGACTGTGGTAATGCAGGTCTGTTTCCTTAAATGTCTTGTGAACAACGCTACCTAACACCGAATGAAGACCTTTCCAACCATGGTTTGCTGTGCAAATCTGAATCCTTGAGAGGCCTCCCCTTAAAGTTTATTCCGATCATCCTAGGACATCCTGTATATACAACAGGACAATAAATCAATTATACCAGCAATACTCAACCTGCAGCCCGCAGGCTGCATGTGGTCCACGGGGATTTTTTGAATGGCCCACTCATGACCCATTACCCTAAAAAATTCAATTATTTAAGAACATTGTATTAAAAATTTAGCGGGAAATCCTCACAGTTAAGGTATCCGACTACGTTCGGAACCGTGATTTGCAAAAGCACATAAATGAATAATTTTCATGATATTTAGTGTCACTTAGATTAGAATATATGCATAAGTCTTTTAAGGACATTTTGACAAAAAAAAATTTATTTAAATACAGTATTTTGGCAAAAAATTAACTTAGAATAATCTTTTTTCCAAATGTTCTCCTTTTGTCAAAAATGCTTCTATTAGAATAATATTTTGCCTGTATATAGCTCAGACCTCTCTGTTCAGAGGCTCAACTGTAATTTTTGAAATATATAACTTAGAAATGGGTTTATTCATATTTTACGACAACAGAGGGGAGCAATTTTAAGAAAAAAACGCGAATAATTATTTCAATTGGTGGTTACTCTGAAATTCTAGTTGATCATCTGTAGAGATGTCTGAGCTATATACGGGTAAAATATTATTATAATAGAACCATTTTTCACAAAATTAGAACATTTGGAGAAAAAATGATTATTCTAAGTTAATTTTTTGCCAATATATTATATTTAAATAAAAAAATTTTTATCAAAATGTCCTTAAAACAATTTTATGCATGTATTCAATCTGAGTGACACTAAATATCATGAAAATTATCCATTTATGCGCTTTTTTAAAATCACGATTCCGAACGTAGTCGAATAACTTAAGCAATCAAATCGAACGATTTTGGTGTAGATGTCGTGAGGGTGCGAATTGCAAGACTTCTTTTTTTTCTATTTGAAACTCTAACGGTTAGTTATAACAAATAACAGTGAAATAGGGAATGAACTGGAGTAATGACCTTTTTATGGGGGAAACTGATTTAATTATGAACAAATAATACTAATTTTAATCAAAAGTCCTCTTTGCAGCCATTCTGCATTTGATAAATTAATGTTTGAAATAAAAATAAAAAAGGCTTTGTCAAAAGAGAAAAAATCAAATTATTAAACGGCTTGGCAGTTTTTTGTATGGTCATGAATGAAAGGGAATCGAAACTACTCTATAAATCAGTAAAGAATGCATTAAAATGAAAAGAAAACTTTTTATGTGTGTTTGATACAGATTGTGATAAAGTATTAAAAGCCGAAAATGTGTTATAATATTTTGATTAATTTTCCACATTTTAAGTGCCCAATATTGCTTTGGTCTTATGGTGTTTTTTCCATCAATTCTCACGTTGCGACCCGCATAAAATATTTGCCATATATATGCGGCTTGGCGAGAAAAAAGATTGAGTACCCCTGAATTATACTCTCTTGTACATTATTCGATTACATATCTCAACAAAATAACAGCATTATTCATCAGTTATGTAAAAAATAATTCTCTATAAAAATAAATCAAGTAAACATATATTCTCTCCGCCCCCAATTTGTGGATATGTGGTAGCAATGAAACCGGTCCACGGTGCCAAAAGGGACATATATTCTATATGAATATAAATGTAAAAAAATAAAGAAACCTATAAAAAACGAGTAACTTTCTCCGTGTTTCTATAATACAACCTTATCTGCTCTCGTTTAAGGCTACATTCCTTGGATGCGGTATACAAAAATGCATTAATCTTCGTTTAAGATAACATTTTGCATTCAGAATCTGAGTATCCAAAAGCTGTTAGGAGATATGATTGCATAGGAATTGCCAGTCGGAACGTCCACTCGATCTACCTGATCAATTTTCCAGCGTATTAGGTAGCTAGCAATAATGATTAATGAATTTTTTGTAAAAAGTAAGGAAAATATTCAGATACTCTGTATAAATGATCGCTACTTGCGAAGTTTATTTCATTTTATTTTTATCTGCTCGTTCTCTGACATAGTGGATTTTCTTGTCCTAACTTATAGGTGTCTGCATCTTTATAAATTAACTATTGAATGGCTACGATCATTGCTCAAAATTAATGATGTAATCACAGAATTTTCTTTATACTGAAAAAATGAATTGGATTAATAAATATCATCTTTAAATTGATGATTAAACATGAATTTAGAATTGGTATACATCAAAATATTTTGTGCCTAGTTAGTGGTTTAATGTTGTGTTATTCATTCGTTTTTAATTGATTGCTGTAAAACTTTACCTTTATTTCTTTATTCCAGAAAATTATCTTTTGAATAAAAATAAAGTTTTATTACACATTCTGATTGAAAGGAATTATTAATGATTTACATAAATACAGTTATACTTTTAATAATGATGTTTTAAAAACTTATTCTATTGGGTTGTTCAGAAAGTAATTTTGTTTTTTTGTGTGTAAATGAAAGACGGTATTCGTATAATAAACAAATACTTTATTAAATTACATATTGGTCGTTCTGGTCCAACACCTTTTGCATCTTTCAGGTAGTAGCATGGTTCCAAGCTCATAAAATTTTTGGTCTTTGCTGGCAAAAAACTTATCGAGGTGGTTTTTGACCTCCTCATTTGAGGTGAAGGTTTTACCGTCTAAAAAATTTTGGAGTGACCGGAACAAATAATAATTCGATGGTGCCAGGTCTGGAGAGTATGGTGGGTGTGGCATTGTATCCCATTCAAGTTGTAAAAGCTTTTGGCGACTGACCAAACTTGTGTGAGGTCTCGCGTTGTCTTGGTGAAACACTACACCTTTCCTGTTGAAGTGCATCATTCAGTTTGTCCAGCTGATGACAATAGACTTCCGAATTAATCGTTGTGTTATCCGGTAAAAGCTTAAAAAAACCGATTCCTTTAAAATTCGACCTAACAGACAGCATCACCTTTTTTTGGTGAATATCGGCTTTGGAAATGGTTTGAGCCGGTTCATCTTTTTTGCCCCATGACCTTTTTCGTCCCCAGTGATGATGCGCTTCAAAAACGGATCCTTTTCGTGACGTTTGAGAAGCAAATCGCAGACCTCAATGTGGCGACACAGACTTCTCTCTGTGAGAACATGGGGAACCCATACATCGAGCTTCGAGGATAATCCCAGGCCTTTCAAGTGGTCATAAATTGTTGAATTTTATAAATTTAACCTCAATCCGATCTCACGTGTTCTTATTCGCCGGTTCGCATCAACTAATGCCTTTATCGCGTCTTTATCAGCTTCAACCGACCTTCCCGAACATGGTGCATCTTCGACATCAAAATTGTTGAATCGAAATTTAGCGAACCAGTTCTGGCACTGGCGTACTGTCATCTTTCTGGCTTCCATTTCTTTCTGGTTTGAACAGCATTTTTATCCTTTCTGTAGTAAAACAGTAAGATATGTCGAAAATGCTGCTTATCGCTCTCCATATTTAAAAGGGCACCAACCAAAAACTACTGCGTAGAATTAATTGGAATTTTTCACACACAAGCCTTGCTATATGAGCTATCAAAGCATATAAAAATTATACGGCTTAAATGTGAAGTTGGGTGCAAAATAATACAATTAAATCCTCTGTCGGGAAAAAACGAAATTACTTTCCGAACAACCCAATATATGCCTGACATTCTTATAAAAAAAAATTTCATTTATGATTTTTGTATATTTTATTTACGCATTATTTTAATTCAAAATTGTCCCAATAACATAAACTTTATAATATATTTATTAACTTTCTACACTTTATTTTGATGATTACTATTGTTATTTTATTTCGATTATTGAGAAATATTTATAATTTTTCCTTGTGTGTATCGACTCCTCTTCTACCTTTCCTTTATAAAAATTCCGCAAACTTTGCTTAGTTTTTTGTGAATTAATATTTATGACTTTGGATCTCAATCCTGAAGGAATATCCATACGTAAAAAAAAGAATATTTATACGGAAAATATTTCACGTGGGAATGAATTATTAATACATTTGCGTAAGTTTATATACATAAAGTTCGGTAAATTAGGATCAGGCACACACACATATGTGTGAGTGCGTGTTTATAGTCTATTAACTGAGAAACAAATTCATAATAGCTGCGATGTTAATTAAAGTGCTCAAATTAATAATATCCGTGCTCTCATTAGATTTTTTAATCCCTTAACTACCGATTAAAATTGACAAGATATGCTCTCCATTGCCATCTTATTTTATATAGGCGTTGTAGTTCATAAATGTTGTGTTTTAAGAGGAAAAGGAAAGGCATATATATGTTACCGTTAAAGTATGAGAACTCCCGTATTTCATTAAATAACTAGGTATTTCATAAAGAACTAGACATGTTTAGTTAAAGTATATAAAATGATTGAATTCTACGATTTAACTAGGTATTCTATAGAATAACGATCACTTGATCATTAAAATATGAAATACTGCTCTTGAATGCTCTTTGAACAGATTCTAGCTGCTTTTAGTCAGTTTTGAACTGCTTATAGCTGTTTTGCAATGGCGTGTGTGTGTGTGTACCCTTCATTCCGTTGCTTTTAAACATAGAATTTAGGCGGTGCATTTATTTTCGCGTTTTACATTTTGGATTATTAACGAATATCTTTGCAACCCGTTTTCAAGCAATGTCTTCAACTGGAATGGGAGATTAACTTGTAAATAAGAAAGATTCAATACGAGAGATTTGAATCTTTACTAAATAAGCGTGGGACAGAAGAAATAAGTGCTTCACTTACTCGTGAAAAATTATTAACCAGATAGCAGAATTAAGGGTTCTAAAACAGCACAGAAAAAAATACCACGTGACTATTAGTTACTCCTGCATTATAATATCCTTGAAGTTCAAGGAAGCAGAAGTAAGAGTCCTATAACAGCACAGAAAAAAAATACCACACACACACGTGACTATAAGTTACTCCAGCATTATATAATATTCTTGAAGTTCAAGGAGTATATAGAAAAGTTAATTCTATCAGTAACACACACACACAGATGCATAACATACTCTTTTCCCCCTTTCTGTTTAACTAATGTTAGCAAGATGAGCAATAACAAACTATAACATCTGCTTTTCCTTAATATTTATCAATTAATCATCACCAATACGGATAAAATGTATTTTTCAAGAGGTTTTGGCAATTTATGATCAATTAATTTATAAAATAACTTTGAAATTTTTTATTCTTCACTTTAGCCGATTATCATTAGTTATTTTATAGAATAACTAGATATTTCATGGAATAACTAGGTAAAGAATGAATTTTTTCTTTACATAGTTATTCTATGAAATAACTGAATTATACACTTTGACGGTAACATATATATAACTAAGCAAATATTTCTCTGAAATTAGCAAATCCTTCGCAAACACTGTCAAGATGATTTTATTGCATTCCAAAGCATTCGGAATTGTCTTACTGATAGCAGCGAAAAGAAACGGATCATATTTAAGAAAGACGTATATGTACGTCAGAGGCAGTTAATGGGTTAATGTAAAAGAAAAAAAAATCTTTTATGTTTGAACTAAATTATTTTAAATTATTAATCAATTAGCTGTAAGGATCTACCAAGAAATATTACAAACATCTTAAGCATTAAAATCAACTAAATAAATAATTTTAAAAAATGTGTCAATCAAAAAGGTTACATTATTTTTGCAAGAATGCTTTGATTTATTAGAGTACAAACTAAAGAAAATAAATGATTTAAAGTAAAGCAAGTTGTGATATTTTCATAAAAGATTGCCCCATGCCCTATATTATGTCTATTGGAATCGTCTTGAACTTTTCTTAATCTTTCTCTGAAGGCAAATTCTTAAGATCAAAATAATCTGGTGGTTAAGGTTGTCAGTTTGGGAAACAGGAATTTGAAACGAATTTAAGATGAGGATATTTATTTCCAAGACCCGATTGATATAAGACAGTGCTTCTCAAAGTTGCAATATTCGCGACCCAATATTCAATCCTAATTTTCATCCCGCCCCCTCATACAATAACAACTCATTAAATTCAAGAAAACTATATTTTGACGCTAAAACTATGGCACGACTTTAACCTCTTAAGCACCCTCTGCGTATATAAACGTCTATCTAAACCAAAGTGTTTCCCCTGACGTATATATACGTCTTTTCGAAGTACGATCTTTTCTGTGCACTACTATCCGTAAAATTATTCCGAAGGTCTTGGAATGCAATAAAAGGACCTTGACAATGTTTGCGAAGGATTTACTTATTTCAGATTATTTTTGCTTCTGTATTCCTTCTTTATTCCTTCCTCCCTCCTTCAATACATCACATATGCGTGTCTACGAGGAAAACGGTTGGCATTTGGAAGCGAATTGCATAACTTTTAATCGGCAGTTAAGGGATTAATTATAAAACGTACAAATTATCAAGATGAGTGTTGGTTTTTGTTTTTAATTACATCAAGGGTGTTTTTTTAGAGGTATAGAACATTAAATTGCAATAAAACAACGATGTATTATTCGATTGACATGAATTTTTTTTATTCGAAAGATAATCTTGTGGCATTACATTTTAAATATGATTCCTGGCATAGGACTGCCACGGCTGGCTCGGATGTAGTCCAATCTGGACGTCCAATTTTCGATGACTTTTTCCAACATTTGTGGCCGTATATCGGCAATAACACGGCTAATGTTGTCTTCCAAATGGTCAAGCGTTTGTGGCTTATCCGCATAGACCAATGACTTTACATAGCCCCACAGAAAATAGTCTAGCGGTGTTAAATCACAAGATCTTGGAGGCCGATTCACAGGTCCTAAACGTGAAATTAGGCGGTCACCAAACGTGTCTTTCAATAAATCGATTGTGGCACGAGCTGTGTGACATGTTGCGCCGTCTTGTTGGAACCACAGCTCCTGGACATCATGATTGTTCAATTCAGGAATGGAAAAGTTAGTAATCATGGCTCTATACCGATCACCATTGACTGTAACGTTGTGGCCTTCATCGTTTTTGAAGAAGGATTCCACCAGCCCATAAAGCGCACCAAACAGTCAGTTTTTCTGGATGTAACGGTGTTTCGACATACACTTGTGGATTAGCTTCACTCCAAATGCGGCTGTTTTGTTTGTTGACGTAGCCATTCAACCAGAAGTGCGCTTCATCGCTACACAAAATTCGCTTATGAAAATCGGGAATAACGGTAATCTCGTTTTGGGCCCATTCGACGAATCTACGCCTTGCTTGATGAACTGCCAAACCAAACTGAGAATAAATCACTTGACAGCTGTTAAATCGGTCGCCATCTTAGAAAGTAATGCCAACTTCTATACCTGGAAAAAAACACATTCTTTATATGATAAGCCCATGGGGGGTCACTGGTAATTAATAAACTTGTTCTTAACATAGTATTGCTGAATTCATTATAAAATACATTGTGTAGCACTGATACATTTGCAAGTGCAATAAATTAGTGTAAATGTGTATTTTATTTTTTATTATGTCAGAATTTTTTTTTTTTTTTTTTTTTTTTACTTTCAGTAAATTAATAATTTTTTTTTAACAATCTTTTCTTTTCGACTTTTCAATATGCTCGCCCCCCCCCTCGTTGAGTTATCACGCCCTCCAAGGGGAGGCCCACAGTTTGAGAAATGCTGATATAAGGAATAGAATAAATAATAATAATAATAAGTTGAATTTGGTCTCAGTGGCATCAAAAGACATCAAGTGAAAATTTAGTTTTATCTCAGAAATCTACGTCATTTGACCTTACTTTGAATTTAAGGTTCATGAGTAAAATATTGTTACGAATTTAGTCTTATTCTAATTGTTTCTACTCATTTGTGTTCATTTTTACAGTTTAATTTGTCGTATCTAATGTGATTTTAACCCTGTTTACCTGTAATATCATTTCCACTGCATTGCACGGCCCCCATGCTTTAACATTGGTTTAATGGTAAACTCGCCAAATATTGCAGCTAGCGCCAAGTTGGCGACGGATTTGGCGACTTAATTTGGCGATATGTCGCCAAATGTGGGCGATAAGCTTGGCGACCATGGCAACCTGCTCCTAATAACCCTGTCTGGCAACCCTATCGCGGTATTGTAACACTATGTATTGAGCTTTTCTCATACCTTCCGGATTTTGCTAGATCTTTCTATTTCTCGATTATTCTGGCAAGTGCCAGAGGTTTCTGACCGAAAGGTATAAAAGGGCCCGGGCCGGCTAGTCAGTTAGTCAGATCTCAGCTTTCATGCAAGTGATACCTCTCTGCTTGAGATAGAGAGAGACGATTGCATAGTGCGTGTGTTATTGTTTTTATTGAGTTATTATTTTTTGTGCTGAGTGTTTACTATTGCTTTTCTTAGTGTATTACATCTGTGTTAACAGTATTTTCATCGATTGTACGTGAATTTCTCGAACTGTTCTACAATTTGTGGAGGACTGTTTTGGCCAAGAATAAAATTGTTTTGGATTCCGCTCTTCGGCTTCAATCATTTCGAACCCCCGAAAACGCAACAATTGGTGTCAGAAGTGGGGTTGAATGCCAACAACAAGAGCGATGGAGGCCCAGTTCCAGACTCTTCTAGAAAAATTGACTGAAATGAATGCCAATATGGGTGGAATTAAATCGGAGTTGACCACCAATATGGCAGAAGTGAATACCAAGCTTACTAACGTAAACGAGCAGATCAGCGCCAACAAGGAAGAGTTGAAAAGTGATCTGAAGGGCATTGGCGACAAATTGACGACTATGGACAAGAAATTTGAAGAAATGGAAGGAAGAATCGAGTCGGTGGAAAATAAATTCGAAAACAAATTTGTGGATATAGAGAACAAATTTGAAAATAAATTCGAAGATATGGAGAGCAAACTAGAGGCGAAAATTTTCGAAAAGGTAGAAGATGTTTCCATCTCGTTCAGGAGTGACCTAGAGAAATTGAAGCAGAAAGTCATGACTGGTCAAGGGGATGAATTTAAGTTTCAAGCTCCTTATTCCAAGCCTTCCATCAAGCTTTCTACATATGACGGAAAGTTCTCTTGGCAGGTGTATAAGACCCAATTCTCCATAGTGGCGGATGCAAACCAGTGGGACTCCCAGACCAAGGCCTGCCAGTTAGCTGCTTCTCTTCGAGCCGACGCTGCTGACATTTTGCAAACTTTGCCGGAAACACAGCGGCTGGATTTCGACGCTCTCGTTAATGCTCTGGAGTTACGCTTCGGAGAGAAATGTGTGAAGGATTACAGCAGACTCCAGCTGAAGTCACGGCAGCAGAAAGTGTCCGAAACGCTCCAAGAATTGGCGACGGACGTCGAGAGGCTTTCTCACTTGGCGTTTTCTGACTGTCCGACTGAAGTAAGAGAAGTCCTGGCGCTGCAACACTTCATCGACGGGGTGCGTGATCCGGAAATCCAGAAAGCTCTCCGAATGGCGGATCTCAAGGACCTAAAGGGGGCCGTAGTGTTTGCTATGAAATTCGAGGCAGCCCAGCAAGCAACACGAAAGGACAGACACCCCATACGAGCCGTCAACGAATCGGACACGTCGAACTCAAGTGTGGAGCGGTTAGAGCGACAGATGAGAAGCTTCATGAATAGAGTTGAGTCTTTGATGTCCCAGAAAGCAGACGGGAAGAAGACCCTTAAATGCTGGACCTGCGGTCGAGAAGGGCATCTGCAGAGAAGCTGCCGGGCACGCCAAGGCGCTGAAACTAATAGCGCCTCCCAGAAGGAGGTGTCGGAAAACTAATTAATGGCCATCTCGTGGGGCGGAGGTTGCCAGATTTTGGAAAGCCCCACTTTCAAGTGTGTCAAATTTCGACAAAGAGTACCGGTGAGAATGGAATTTTTATAATGGGACATGTTAACGAGCTTCCCTGCAACATGATCATCGATACAGGAGCCAATGTGTCTATCATTAAGAACGATCTGGCTCAAAAATTAAAAGAGAAACTCCTCTGGACCCCGCCCCGCGTGGTGCTACAGACCGTGACGGGGGAAAAGATTGATATTCACGGAAAATTAAAAGTCAAGATCAGGTTTGGAGACACTACCTACCAACATGCTGTGTATGTCGCAGATATTGCAGACCCTTTCATTCTTGGACTGGACTTTCTAAAGGAGCATGGTTTCACTCTAGACTTCAACAAGAACGAATTACGTTCCATACACGAAGAAGTCACTATATTCAAAATTGAACACAGGACAGAATCTATTCGACAGGTAACCGCTAACGAGAATATTACCATTCCCCCAAGGACTGAAATCATAGTACCTGGATACATCGGTAACGATGTGAGTTTCAACTCTGGACTAATTGGAACTGCGGAAAATAAAGCGAATGGATTGCTAATAGCTTCGACGCTAGTGGACCTTTCCAGAAAAACTATCCCGGTAAGAATTTGCAACGTAACTGAAAAACCTAGAGTGTTCCAGAAAGGTGAAGTGTTGGCAACCTGCAGTCCAGTAACCTGTGTCTGCAAAAGTTCGAGCTTGCTCCTATCCAACTCGCCTCAACAGTTGACTCCCGACCTTCTAGAAAATGCTGAATTGTCCCCCGAACAGAAAAGCTCCGCAGAAAGACTGTTCCAAGAATTTGAAGACGTGTTTTCTAGAAACAGTAGCGATATTGGCCATACTACAGTGACACAACACAGAATTGATACAGCAGACCATCCGCCGATTAAACAGCACCCAAGACGCTTGCCGTTTGCTAAACAGGAAGAGGTCGGAACACTACTACGAGAGATGCAGGAAAATGACATCATAGAACCGTCTTCGAGTCCGTGGGCATCTCCAATCGTCTTGGTTCGTAAGAAAGATGGCTCCACAAGATTTTGCGTGGACTATCGAAAACTTAACGACGTCACCAAGAAGGACAGCTACCCTCTTCCAAGGATAGATGACACCCTGGATACCCTTTCCGGTCATAAATGGTTCTCGACTTTAGATTTAAAGAGCGGATACTGGCAAGTGGAGATCCATCCCGAAGATAGAGAAAAAAACAGCATTCACTTCCGGCCAAGGACTATGGCAGTTCAAAGTCATGCCATTCGGGCTCTGCAATGCGCCAGCTACTTTCGAGCGCCTGATGGAGACCGTGCTAAAGGGTCTGACTTTTGAAGCTTGCCTTATTTACCTGGATGACGTCATAATAGGAGGGCGTACGTTTGAAGAACATCTTCAAAATATCCGGAAGGTGTTATCAAAATTAAGCGACGCTAACTTGAAGCTAAACCCTTCGAAATGCAAGTTCTTCCAGAAAGAAGTCAATTATCTGGGACACATCATCTCTGCAGAAGGTGTTCGTACGGACCCCGAAAAAGTGTCCGCCGTAAAGAATTGAAACGCCCTGAAAACCTCCGTGAGCTGCGAAGCTTCCTGGGACTATGTACTTATTACCGAAAGTTTGTGAAAGGGTTCTCTAACATCGCAAGACCCTTGCACAAGCTAACAGAAAGTAAACAAAAGTTTCAGTGGACAAAAGAATGTGAAGATTCCTTCCTCCAGCTTAAAGAAGCTTTGACGTCTTCACCGATCTTAATATATCCACAACCGGACAAGCCATTTATCTTGGACACTGATGCCAGTAATGAGAGTGTCGGAGCAGTATTATCTCAGGAAATAGATGGCCAGGAACGAGTCGTAGCTTATTGGAGTAAGTGTTTATCGAAACCGGAAAGAAATTATTGTGTCACTCGAAAAGAGCTACTGGCTATTGTGAAAGCCATCGAGCATTTCCATCACTATCTCTATGGCAAAAATTTCTTCTACGTACCGATCATGCCTCTTTAACCTGGCTAATGAATTTTAGAAATACTGAAGGCCAGGTAGCCAGATGGATACAACGGCTCAACGAGTATTACTTTGACATCAGACATCGTAAAGGCTCCTCGCATGGAAATGCTGATGCCCTTTCAAGAAGACCATGCCCAGAAAATTGTCGTCATTGTTCCAGAGTAGAGACCAAATATGACTATGCTATACGCCAGATAACAACTTCAACAGCGACGCCACCCGATCCCTGGAGTGACGAGAAAGTTCGAGAAGACCAGATGGCGGATCCTGATATTAAACCCTTATAGAGTTTATGGAGTCCTCCAGCAATAAAACCAAGTTGGCAGGACATCTCGGCTTATAGTCCTACAACTAAGCAGTATTGGGCCCTCTGGAATTCTCTACATCTCAGGAATGGTGTTCTATACCGAAAATTCGAATCAGAGGATGGAAAGACATTCAGGTGGCAATTAGTACTTCCTCGATCTAGTATCCCAGAGGTACTCAAAGAATTGCATGGCAGCCCAACAGGAGGTCATTTCGGCGTCATGAAAACTTTGCACCGAGTTCGAGAGCGATTCTGCTGGGGTAAAGTGAGAGCTGACGTGGAACAGTGGTGCAAGTCCTGTGATGCCTGTTCAGCTCGGAAGGGGCCAAAGATACGTAGCCGAGGGAAGCTGCATCGCTACAATGTTGGAGCACCCTTCGAACGTATCGCTTTCGATATCCAGGGACCTCTGCCAAGGACTGCGTCTGGTAATAAGTACCTACTTGTTGTCATGGACTACTTCACGAAATGGCCCGAAGTGTACCCCATTCCGGATCAGGAAGCCCCCACCGTAGCGGAGGCTGTAGTGCAGCACTGGATATCGAGATATGGGGTACCTCTTCAACTTCATTCCGATCAGGGAAGAAATTTCGTCTCTGCGGTATTGAAGGGGGTCTGTGAACTACTCGGAATTGACAAGACCAAGACCACACCTTTGCACCCACAGTCAGATGGCATGGTGGAGAGGTTTAATCGTACCATCCTGAATAACCTCTCACTGATGGTCTCCAAGAACCAACAAGACTGGGACCAGAAAGTTCCTCTCTTTCTGCTAGCGTACCGCAGCGCCGTTCACGAGACTACCGGATATTCACCATCCCAGATGCTTTTTGGCCGAGATCTTCGTCTCCCTTGTGACCTGCTGTTTGGTCGCCCTCCGGATACACCTTCATCGCCTGAGGAGTACGTGCAGAATCTCCAGGCACGTTTTGAAGATGTACACCATTTGGCTCGAGAACGGATCAACCTGAGGACGGAGAAGATGAAGACTCGGTATGACACAAAAGCCACAGGACATCAATTCAAGGAAGGTGACAAGGTGTGGTTCTACAACCCGACTCGACGCAAAGGACTTTCTCCTAAGCTACAATCGCATTGGGACGGTCCTTATACAATTTTAAAGATAATAAACGACGTCGTAATCCGGATCCGTAAGTCAACGAATTCGAAGCCTAGAGTCGTTCATTACGACAGGCTTGCTCCATATTATGGCCATAATTCTTAGTGTGTCAATTATCGTGTAATTTATTTTGACCATGGTCTTGTATAAATAAGTTAGTGTGTAAATAATCTTGTAAATAATTTTGTATATTGTTTTGTAAGTGTTTATTTTCTACTATGCATTACGTGTTTATTTTGTACTATGCATTAGGTGTTTATTTTGTACTATGTATTACATGTTTATTATTGCATATTCATTTAATTGTTTTTAATCAATTGCTTTATTATTATGTTAACGTCTGATGAAGGGTTGTACTGCCCGGGACGTGCAGTTCTTGAGAGGGGGCAATGTTACGAATTTAGTCTTATTCTAATTGTTTCTACTCATTTGTGTTCATTTTTACAGTTTAATTTGTCGTATCTAATGTGATTTTAACCCTGTTTACCTGTAATATCATTTCCACTGCATTGCGCGGCCCCCATGCTTTAACATTGGTTTAAATGGTAAACTCGCCAAATATTGCAGCTAGCGCCAAGTTGGCGACGGATTTGGCGACTTAATTTTTGGCGCCAAATTTGGCGATATGTCGCCAAATGTGGGCGATAAGCTTGGCGACCATGGCAACCTGCTCCTAATAACCCTGTCTGGCAACCCTATCGCGGTATTGTAACACTATGTATTGAGCTTTTCTCATACCTTCCGGATTTTGCTAGATCTTTCTATTTCTCGATTATTCTGGCAAGTGCCAGAGGTTTCTGACCGAAAGGTATAAAAGGGCCCGGGCCGGCTAGTCAGTTAGTCAGATCTCAGCTTTCATGCAAGTGATACCTCTCTGCTTGAGATAGAGAGAGACGATTGCATAGTGCGTGTGTTATTGCTTTTATTGAGTTATTATTTTTGTGCTGAGTGTTTACTATTGCTTTTGTTAGTGTATTACATCTGTGTTATCAGTATTTTCATCGATTGTACGTGACTTTCTCGAACTGTTCTACAATTTGTGGAGGACTGTTTTGGCCAAGAATAAAATTGTTTTGGATTCCGCTCTTCGGCTTCAATCATTTCGAACCCCCGAAAACGCAACAATATGAATTGGAGATCATTCGAATTTTATAGCACGTTTTAAGGGCGGCATTTAGCAGTTTTTCGGACATAACTGACCAGGGTTTCTTTTTGAATAGAAATATGGCTTCATTCGAATAAGAAAAGATAAATAACTCATCAACAAAATTTAAAAAAAAAACCTTCTAAAAAGTGAAAAAGTGTATGCTTTTATAAGCAAAATAATTCAGAACTATTCGAACAATTAAGCTATTCCTTCTTGGGCCAATCATATTTCTATTCTTTCTTGTCTCTTCGAAACTAAAAACAAAATGCGTTATCTCGTATCAAAAAAAATTTGAGTCTTTTTTTTTCCTAAAAAATAAATTATAGTTTAAAAAACTAAAAAACACGCTTTTATAGTTAATCGAACTGAAAGGTAAAAAATAATTCTTAATATAAGAATAAAATGACTAACGAGAAAATTAATATCATTGTGGTAAAAGAATGGGATGCCTTGTCCTACATTGTTACTCTAATTCTGCATTTTGGAATAGAACAAATAAGAAATTATAACAATATCGATCATCCCACGCTTTTACCACAATATTATTTTTCTCGTTAATTAATAAATTCTTATATAAAGAATTATTTTTTACTTTTCAGTTCAATTAGTTATAAAAGCTTGTTGTTTAGTTTTTTTAAACTATAATTTATTTTTCATTCTTTAGTTATATCTACAATAAAAGTAGGGTGTTTTTTTTTAGTTTTTTAGACTATCACTTATTTTGTTGTATTTGTATTAACCATGAGCGTTTTTGATTTAGAGTTGTAACTTAATCTTTTAGTCGCCAAATCTGGAAATGGGAAGTCGTTAATCCTCATGATCCTGATCAAAGCAATGGAACAAAATTATTAAATTATTGTACGGCCATCGGTTCTTGACAAATGCGCAATATTTTAAATTAATCTGACCTTTTAAAGTGGGTAAAAATCGAGTTCAAAGATTCCGTTTTATAGAAGTTAAGCTAATAAAAGCGTGTTAAAGACTGGTTTTATTTCTGCCAAGAAACAAAACAATGGAGATACCTACAATAAGAAACTTTCTCAAGTCACTTTGAGATATAAATTTTGTGACTATTAAAGTTGATTGAATTCATGAAAAGTTCAATTCCGAGACATCACACATGAGTTCTCAAATGGTGCTCTCATAAAACTCTGACCGTTTAGGTCACATGAAAATGTTACACAAAAAAGTTATAAAGCTATTCTTTTTTATCGTTTTTGTAATTTCTAAAAGAGGGATACTGTTATTCATCACTTATTTCAAACGACAAGATGTAAAGTCTTTCATATACAAAAAGAACTTTATGGTTTAATAAATTCAGTGTTATAGGTTTCAATGAGAAGGGCGTGTAAGACAGAAGTGATGTTGAGCCTTTTTCGCTTCGGAAGAATTTATGAAGAGAATGAACATAAAGCATGACATATAAAAAGTGAACCACGAATACACTGAACTCAGCTTTGGACATAATGTACATTTGAGTATTTTAATTTTAAATAATTTGCTTCCTGCAACAATTTTATGTGTCTTCAAGTTTATCTATGGAAATTTGATAAAATGATACTTACTCTCTTTTGAAGAGAAAATCTGATTTTCCTCACATTTTTTAAAGGGACTTGTCTCAAAGTATTTCCTTAGATTTCAAAATGAATCTAAGGAAATAATCTAAGGCTGAATACCATCAGCCTCAGCATTTGCCGCAGCATGTGTGAATCGTCCCGAACGTTGCTCATCACAGGTTGATACACTTATGTGCTGAAACTTTCCTACCCACCGCGCTACTGTGCGTTATGGTAGGGCATTATTCCCAAGGGATTCCAGTAATTCACTGTGGCATTCCATCGCATTTCTCCCTCGGAGAACGGCTATTTTGATGTAAGCGCGCTGCTCAACACGGGTTACTTCCATCTCGCACGACACCCACCAACTGACTGATTTCACAGCCCTCGCTGAGCTACTACCAGCTATCACAGAGCCATATGTTGTTCTGCATAAGCACTATGCTTGCAGAACTTTCACTCGACACATATACGTTTGTGATCCATTCACATATCTACAAGAAAAAAAATAGTTGACATGGCTTATACACCAACCCTCGTATAATTTTAAAATGGAAGCTGCGGAGATGTCGAAGGGCAAGAACTGAACACTCTTATATGAGAACCCGTCCTGGGTTCCTGGGACTTCTAGGAAAGCTGTTGTTGCTTATTTTAGACTTTTGACGGGTCATGACTGTCTAAGATCTCCTCTCTACAGAATTGTTGTCACCGACTAACCGGGCTGTACTTTGTGCGACTCTGGTCAGCTTACAACTGCTGAATATTTCGTCGTGTGCCCTGCACTAATTAGTCTTAATTCAAATGTCGAAAAATATTGGAGAGCTCGTACACTAACGGCATAGGTGCTATTGTAGTCTGTGGTATTTGTAAAATAAAATCGATGATTGAAATTTTATTGATTAATCTAAAGAAATATGTGTTTTTTTTTTTTTTTTTTTTTTTTTTTTGCATCTTTTTTTTATCTACTTATACGAACATTTTTATCACTGATGTCGAAAACTAATACTTAATGTTCAATAAATTAGTTTATTAAAGGTATATTTTTTAATTCAAGAAACTGAGTGAGTGTTTTTATTAACGTCACTCTATAAGGCAACGCAAGGATTACTGGCAACGGACCTTAAAATTCAGAATCATGGTCAAGTGACGAGAGCGACTTCTGTGTTGGCATACCCTCCCAACAGAAGAATTTGAGCCTCGACAGATTTAATGTGCTTCAGACCCTCTACGGGGTGGATCTTTAATGGCATTAGGGCTCGAACTCGTGAAATGCCACTCCCGAGTTCGTAACCATTACTACTAGGCCACCACGGCCACACATCCACTTCATAAAGCCGCATTCACACCAAGGCAGTCAGCGTCGAGCGTTGAGCATCTAGCCAATCAGACTTCAACACGCCCGAGATGAAGTCTCTTATTGGCTAGACGCTCAACTCTCGTAGCTGACTGCCTTGATGTGAATGCGACTTTAGAGAATCATACTTGTATCCAAACTTTGATACATTTTGGAGGCATTACGCAAATTTTAGAAATTTATCAAAACAACACACCGTGCTTACTCGAATCTAAGCCGCACTATTTTTCCAGTGTTAATGCTACTGAAAATCAGGGTGCAGCTTAGAATCGAAGCCAAAACATTTGTAGGATGGGAAAAATTGAGTTTTCACTCATTTCAAAAGGAAAAATGTAAGTTTCTATTATGGCTACAATCATGGACCCGGTTCCCATTCGGTTTATGTCCAGTATTCAGTCTATCTTAATCATCGTTGTCTGCTCGTATTTATGATTTTTTTTGTATACGCTTTATTTAAATCACCTAAACATCAAAGATATCGATAAAGCAAGTTCACTGTGACGCAAATATGAAAAGGGAAGCTTTTTATATACAGTAAAGAACAGAAACAGAGCAGCGATCACTAAAAATTTGACACGGATGAAACAAATATACGTCGATGGCGTAAACAAAATAATATAATTTTTGCTTAAAATGTTCAACAATCTTTAATAGTTCTTTTGCATTCTTTTTTTTAAAAAAAAAAGTTCCATAACAGATGCATCGGATGGCATGGAAAACGACACCGTTTGGAAGAATGGTGACATTGGCACCAAATCAGAAGTCAACTATGAAAATGGGAGTGACGAATCATTTTCGAAGCATGAAACTGACGGTTAGAGTAATTATAAGTTCAGGTATGTATTTGAAAGCCTTTAATACTGTTAAAATAAATAAATTAACGCTTCTTATTATTTCCTATTAATTTATTTTAAAAAAATTCTTATGCATCAGATATTGATGAACCTTTCACACCGTTTTTTTAATTTTTTTTCTTCTCAAAAACGTGTAGAAAGTTGGAAGTGCGACTTAGAATCTATGACAAAGAATTTTTCTCAAAAACATTGAGAATTTTGGGTGCGGCTTAGATTCGATTAAATACGGTACTTTACCTTAAAATACTAATTTCGAAATTTAGAAGTTAGCGTCCTTCTTCATCAAAATATCTTAATTTTATTCAGTTTTAGAGCCCCCCTCTATGAATTAAAATATAATTTTAATTAAATCCTTTTAGCTAAAAAGGCCATTAAAATAAAATTTTCAGCTAAAATTAATAAGAAAAATCTTCCCTCTCGATTATTTAACCAAAGCACTTAAAACTCTGCATTCATTCTAATACACCGACTCTCGTTTTTACTTCAAAAACATATTGAAGTGTCACAAAGAAATTCTACTAGAAATATTCTGACAAATTGAATTCAAAAATAGAAAGAAAACCCGTTCTACAATTAATCAAATTTCAGGTGCATTTCATTTCTTTGAGCATTTATTAGGTTCCAAATTGCTTTGCCAAGTAAAATTCTTCCAGTGTAATTTATCATTTCATGCGTCGAATTCCAACTGTGTCACCTCCAGCCCACGCTTTTTTTGAACAAATTAAAATTGACAAACGATGCGCATGTATTGTCGGTATAGTAAAAGCGTTGTTATGTCATATAATGTTAAAAATGTAACCAACGTAAGATTTTGTTTTAAATATGAAGCTGAATTGTTTTGCTGTTCGTGAAAAAGATTTATTCAAATGAAACAAGGAAAACGGGCAGAAAAATGGGTATCTTCTAACAAATTTTTTAAAATTTCAAACGTGTTGTAATGTATTGTTGACCTTTTCAAAGTGAATACTAATTACTGATTTTTTTTTGTTTTCATTATATCTATAGATATAAATCTAATTAAATCTTCTTTAACATCTGCATCTGAAATAAAACATTAACATCTTTTCTTTTTCATATGTACTTTCATATATACCGTGATTTCCGGCACGTAACGAGCACCAGCGTGTAACGCGCCCCTATACTTTAACACTAGATTGCCCAAGGAAGTCATTTTGACTGCTTTTCAATTTCAATTAGAAAAACAATTACATATGTAATGTATAATTTCATAGAATTTTTAGAATATATTTCTTTTTCAAGCGAAGTAAACTTTTTTTATTGTTAATATTTACTAATAACTTGTTATACGACTGTAAATAATATTAAAAGTTAATTTTAAACAAATTTCTTTACACATTAATCATTCTTTCCCAATGCAGTCATTTTGACTGCTCTTGGACAATATAGGTATATACTAAGCTTCAGTCTTTCTAGTGTTTAAACTAGGTATATTCGCCGTATAATACGCGCCTTTTTTTACACACAAATATGAAATGTACATGCGAAATGCTCTCATCTCTTGTTGCTGCCAATCTCTTGTCTGGTCAGACAAAGTCAGACCAGATTAGTGAAATCATCGACTTTAATGAAGTCCGATGCTATACCATAGATATCTTCCCAGTCCAGTTCAAGACATTCCAAGATGTGCTAAGGTGAAGCCTGTTCTAGCTGGCATTTAAGGCAAATAGGATACCTCTTACTGCCTCCAGAAAAAGTGAGACTTTTTAAGTGCCCACTGGCAAGTCAGGACAGACAAGCGTCTTCTTTGTTTTGGCCTTTTGCCTGGAGAATAATTCTAATTATATGAGCTCTGAGGTGGATGGGACAGGATGGTCTAGTCCAGCGAAACTCAACCTGCGGCCCACCGAGTCTTTTTGAGTGGCCCGGTCATGGCTAATTGCTCTGGGAAATTCACTTATTTAAGAACATTGTATTAAAAATTTGGTGGGAAATTCTTTGTCAAGAAATCAAATACATCCATTTTGCTTTTTGCTGTCGGTATCGTACGGGTACGAATTGATATTCTGTGTCTATTTGGAACGGTTACGGTTAGTGGTAACCGACAACAGTAAAGTAGCGAGAATTCTATGGGTAGAATTAACTTTTATCTTTCATATCTTGCAAGCAAAAAATATTCGAAGAAAATATATCGTTTCAAGACGATCGGGAGGTCGATTATTTTGCAGTGAAAGACAAACATGGATCTCTCTCTCAGTAATTGTTCGATTTGTCACGAAAGTGCTGTATTTAAAAAATACCGGTAAACAGGGATCATTCAATGACACTTTTCCTCGAATATCTCTTTCAAGAGGTGATAAATAGGCTTTCTTGAATAATCTTTGCAACAGCAACAAAGTGTTTTGTCAGTGGTAATATCACGGCGGTAAAAAAAGACATCCTATGAAGTTTGTTACATTAATGGTAATTATATGCAACCGTTTAATGATTCAGAAATTGAAATGCTTCTAATTTAGGGTTAGTGACACAAATGAAAAATAATAATTAAAAAAAACAGGAGTTATAATATTTTTTTATCAATATTTTCCACAATTTAAATTTCCAATATTATCTTGGTTTTAAAGCATTTCTCACTCCCCCTTTATCCTCATGTTGCGGACCGCGTGAAGAAACTGACATATGAATGCGGCCCGCGTGAAACAGCGGACAAAAAGGCTGTGTACCCCTGGTCTAGTACCTCATTTGCAAGAGTATCAGCCAATTCATTTCCGTAGGTATTGACATGGGATGGGATTTCATCTTTTTAAATCTAGAAATAATGTGAGTGGGTAATAAGCAAGTTACTGGAATTAAATTTAACACACACATAATTAAAGTCATTTCAAAATATAATATATTTAACAATCTAGGGGGAACGGAAGATGATTATTCATATATCCGAAAAAAGTGATGGAGAAAAAATAAAAATAAAAATAAATGGAACTTCATGCCTGAAGATATAACGGAAGATGAGTTTGACGAGAACTGAATCCCATATTGAAAGTTCATATGTCATTTCTTTTACATAAACAATAACTATCTTTATATATAAAAATCTTCTGTGCGCGTGTATGTCACTAAACTCCTCCTAAACGGCTGGACCGATTTCGATGAAATTTTTGTGTGGGTTCAATTAAATTCGAGAATGGTTTAGATTCACAATTCGGTCCGATATCGCAATTAGTTAAAAAGATATTAATGAAAACATTCAAAAATTACAACTCAACATTCACCTGCATTGTTGTAACAACACTATTGTTATAAACACACACACACACACACACACACACACAAGTAATATAAAAAAAATTTAAAATCAATTCCTACTTAGATCAACCAAGAAAAAATTTATTTTAGCTACTTTTTATTAAATAGTTTCAATTAATATAAATATACATATACATATGACAGAATCACAACATTAAGTGGTAATTAATTTTTATTAATTATCATTAAAGTATGGTATTGTCATCCAAATAAATCGTGTATATAAAATTTTCTTTCAACTGAATACTTTAACACGTGAGAAAAAAACCTTTTTAAATTTTGACATCAGTCCCCATCTTTTCAAATAATCTTTATATATGTAATTCTTCTGTGCGTGTGTATGTAATTGAGCTCCTCCTAAACGGCTGGACCGATTTTGATGAAAGTTTTTGTCTGTTCCAGTGGACTCGAGAATGGTTTAGATTTATAACTCGGTTTAGAAATGTTTATTTAATTAATTTTTATTTATAATTGTTGATCTTGGAATGTTTTACATTGGATCCGGTAGACTGCGCTACGATCGCAGTATCGAATATTCAAAGATCTTTTATTATAATTCAAGTTGATCCCGACAGTTGGTGCTGTGATCATTTCAGGAAAATATTTTGTCACTTCGTGTTATTATTTTATTGAAATAAATCATGTGTTAATTAAATTATTACATTCTTTAATAAATATAACTGTTATAAAATAGTTTGAGTCTCAACTTTTTCACCTTTAATTAAAACAAGTTTAAGTTTTTATTCACACAGCCTTTACGTTTAACTTCGCTCATAGTATACACATACTCACACGCTATCGATTGATTGAATTGTGATAACCGTACATGTAATGACGTTAAACATTGTAATAACTTTTTAATACAAATTTTACTCAAAACGGTCCAGATTGTTAAAGCTTATTCATAAAAATTTGGAATTTTTGAATTTAAGATGTGTGTGCAGGACAATGTCTGTCGGGTCCTCTAGTATATGTATAAAAATCAAACATTTTAGGCTCTAATTTTTCCTTTATTTTTAAAGCAATTATTTTTAAATCTGCCTTATAACAAGCACTCGTAAATTTTGATCTTACTTTTGGTGTTTAAACTGCACGTTACTAACGTGATACCATAATTTAATTGTTTAATTTATTTTAATATTTGTAAACATGAGTAGAGTAATCCTAGTTGTGTTTGAGAATATTTATATATGTACAGGAATACCTCGAGCTGTGCAACTTCTCTCAGTGTTGACCCCCCTTTATAGTCCGGATAATAATTTGCACTGATATTGATTACTTGATTCCAAGTATTGATTGATTCTTTAATATGCGATTATAAAAATTTTGCTCCAAAATATTCCCGCCAAAATGTTCCCACTAAATTAATACTGCCAAAATAAATGGAGTTGATTGGTTAAAGTCAACGGCAATGATTATTGCATGTGCGTATACAAATTTTATTGCTTAGAGAGAGAGCTTGTAATAAACGCGTTGCATTTATTGGTGCTTGGGGGTTAGAATACAGATCAGACATAATCAGTACAAATTCCAATTTATTATTACTTAAACTTAAATCGAAACTCAGGTTAAGAAATGCACACCGCTACTAAGTATAAGAGCAATTACACGGCAAAAAAGATGCTTAATATACGAGTATAATCTAATTCACTCCCTCTCGGAACACTTCAGACGTCTACGGTCTAATTCACCGTAATTCTGTTATTAGTTGTACGACCACCAGTCGATATTATTAATCTTTATCTTATGTCTGAAACGTCAATTAGCAATATTTGATCATCCAGGAATTAATAGTCGACTAGCTCTCAACTACTCTCAACTAACTTTGCGTACCTAAAAGTCAATGCTTAAATAGAACCATTCATTTGAATAAATCACGTCTTTTCTTCGGGAGAAAGTTTTCAATAGAAAAGTAGTTAAAAAGAAATCTATTCTTATTGTATTTAAATTGCGTTTATTCTACGTATTTATTATTTTCCACCGATTTTTAAATTACTGTACGTAATATCATTAATTAACCTATTAACAACAAATAAAAAATGGAAATCAGCCTACGTTGAATCTGTGCTGGGAGAGTCTCAGTGGTCATATTTAGCCATTGTTTTAAAGAGAGATTTTATGGCTACATGACAGAGCCATTCTTACTATCTTATGTCCTTCGAATGATGGTGTAGAGCGCTATCTCTTATGACCGTAGATCCCATCTAGTCTTCCTGCGTACAGCTCAACGATATATGGATGAATTCGACAAGCTACATGCGTCCAGGTCTAAGACGATTTTCGTATCTCTGGACATCCTCTTTCTTGTTGATAATCTTCCTTGGCCACTAAGATCATTAGACGTTTTTCCAATCCAGCATTTATCCACCAGATTCTGCCAGATATTGAAGATCTGGAGCAACAATTGATGAATGCGTGGGAAAATGAGTCACAAGATAAGATAAGAAACATTCACCATTCGTTACATAGATATATACTAGCATTTATCACTGCCAGGTGGGGAAAGTTTCAAGAAATATTTTAACGTTCAATTTTGCAACTGCGAATCATTGATAAGTCCCTATAACTTTGAATTTTATTCATTTTGTGAAATATATGAGAGCTTTACCCATGTTTGATTTCAATATAAGAGGTAACTTTTTTCAATTCCTACTATTAGTTCACAAACTCCCTATATATACAAATATTATTCAAATTTTCAATTGTTATTAAAATACTTACAATTCATCCATTCAAGTTCGAATACAATTTTTTAAACTTGTAGAGGATAACACTTAATGTTATAATACAGCTTTTTCAAATATTTATTCATTAGTTAAATTTAATTAATGAGTAAATAGTAACAAGCAAACATAATAGTCCGACACCATATATAAAAAGGAAAATCGCTCGGTATGATCCTATAGCGCAATCGATAGCGCGTTGGACTTCTAATGCAAATGTCGCGGGTGTGACTCATACCTGGGATGGCCTAATTTCACAGAATGTGATTTATGACTGAATAAGTAAAACAAAAATAATAGTCCAACAGCATATATAGAAGGAAAGTTTGCTTTCTATTTTGCCATTTAATATTGTGATTCTGTCATCTGTATATACATATTTATATTAATTGTAATTGTTTAATAAAAAGAAACAATAAAAAATTTTTCTTTGTTTCAAGTTGCAATGATTTAATTTTTTTATATTACTTGTTATTCATCTATATTATTTATTTTAAACGAATAATGTATAGACTTGTGATCATAACTTAAAAATAAATCATGCTTAAAAATATTTTTATATCTCACAAATAATAAATCATTTTATTATTTTAAAAATGATTTATTAAAGTATTTTTACAAAGATGAGAAAATTTCAAACTATCCCTCTTCCTCCCCCTCTTAGTTAATTAAAATATCTGGTAGATATTATTTAACTTTAATACATATCTCAGCTTTTGAATAAATAGTTAATTGCCATCTTACATTTGCGTAAGCTTATGATGTATCGAACATTCTAATGTATATAGAATAATTCCTATTTAACCAGAGAGGAATTAAGTCTGGAACTTAGTTAACTATTATCATATCGATAATAACTTTCTAATCAATAAGTACTCTAATGATCTTCCAATGAAACATTCCCCGAAGTTTAGCAATTTATATCTCGGAAATAAAGGGACACCATTAACGAAACCATGTTAACAGTTCGCGAATGGCAATTACGACACAATGCAAAGCATGGTCACTTTAATAGAAAATTCTAATTAAGGTCTTATATTAATTCTATAGATACCAACACTCTTCTAAATCATTTGAAAAATATTAATACAAGCATATTTACAAAGATAATTAGATAGGCTACGCTTAAATCCCATTAACACCACAGATGTTCCTTCCGGTACAAAGTATCCATTACGAAGAACAAGTCAATGGAAAGACCAAAGCGTAAAATTAAATACGTATGGTATTCATTATAAAGACATTATGTAACTGGTTGAAGTGATTTGTAAGGCATTGGATTAAAGATTATGTTGTTACGTTCATTTGTAGCATGTTACTTTTCATGTACGAAATTTATATCAATTATTCGCGGTGAAATTAATTTTTCGTAACCTATTGTGTAAAAGACAAGCTATATTATCCACAAGTCGAGATAGATTGGAGTTTAAAGTCGCCGCGAACATAAAAGTTCATTAAGTTTTTTTTTTTTTTTTTTTTTTTTTTTGCTGTATGTTGTCTTATATAATCTGTTTTAAACACACATGCTTGAATGGACGGTAAAATACCCGTGAGTATAAGACTATACAAAGGTTAATTCGGGTTAAGCGAGATTTCCTGGTAGTTTTGAATATTTTTCCCAGGGTGAGAGTGTCCATTAATGTCCCACAAGGGCTATTGGCGAGGGACCTCATATTCTGATCCAAGGTCAAATGATGAGAATGACACCTGAGATGGCACTCCTCCGAATTTACACACCATAGAGAGTATGACGTTTGAATCCATAGAATTTATAAGCTTTCATGAATTGATTGCTCAAGTTCTACGTTGGCAATAGATTTACAGAAAGGGAATAAAATGCAAACAAATTTTTATTGCTACTGATAGATAACTAAGAGGGGTGGATGTTATTTCTCGTAATAGTAAGGTGACCATTCTTTTACAAGAAAAAGGAGGATTAAAAATAAGAAATTACAACAAATATATGAAACGTTTTATTAATTCAAACAAAAATACGCTAATTACGCTTATATTATTTTTAATTATTATCTTAAATGAGTATTTTTCGATTGAATGAATTTTTTTTGTCAACATATCATTTTCTAATATATCGAAAAGTTCGGACAAAAAAATATCCTTCATACTAAATTTTACTGTAAGCACTGTAGCTAAAATATTAACATTCAATCTTGATTTCTCACTAGTCACTTCACAAAAATCATTACCAACTGAAAAAAACTCTTTCAACTGCAACATTAGTTCCAGGGCAGCACAACGTAAATTCAACAAGAATAATTGCATTTTCGCATGGAATGTGTTCATTTTTTAAATGGTTTAAGTAATTTCACCCATCTTTTACCAATATGTTGATTTTTCAATTGTTCTCATTTATTAGAATTTAAATGTATATTCAGTCTTTTTTCTACTTCAAACAGATAATTGTCATCGATTTTAATATCAGCCATTTCTTTTGATAAAAACTCAATGCAATTTTCTATATCTGCCCAATTTACTTGCGACAAAGTCAAAAATACAATTGAAAACTGTAATTTCCTGTGATATTTGTTTCAGACCATTCTTCGACATTTTGGAAACATGTTTGGTTCATCTCTGAAAACAGAGATTAACAGATCAGTTTTAAAATATTGAAAAGGAGGACATTTTTCGAGGGAGAGAACCTATAAAAGGAGGACGGTTGGTCACCTTAGTAATAAGATAGGTTATTTTACATAATATAGTATTATGTACCATCAGTACTAGCTTCTTCACAAAACTTCAATTTTTTGGAATTTTATTTTAATGAAATTTTTAGCATTTAATAACAAAATTTTATATTTTATGAGTACATTTTTTTGTGATGCAAAAGTTTCCTGATGATGTTTTAATTCCAATGATAGGCAAACTATGGCTCACATTTAGAGATTCTATCCGGCCTTCCAAAGATTATAAAACAATAATATACTAATTTTGATTTACAATACCCTGAAAAAGCCATTTTAACCTTTTCGCTGGCACAAAGCAAAAATACACTTTTCTGTGATGAAGTAATTGATAAATGTAATGATCTCATCCTCTATAAAGACTATTTTGTTACAACAAAATATCTGATCAGGAGTTTTGTTCCTGGGTGATGGCTAGACGTTATAGCCACTGCGCACTTAAGACATTTAATTTACTTTTCAGGACAGAAATAATGAATCATATTACAATAAACTTTTTATGAAAAATTAGCATGTATGCTAATAATCATTTCAATAACAATTAAATACATAGTACAAGTGTAATAAAATAATAATAGAATAATTATACAATATAGAATACTTACTAAAATATACAATGAAATTGGTATATATATCCGCATTTTATATTTTATTTAATTTTAGTACAAAAAGTTAGAAATAAAGCAATATTTTTGAGGATTTAAATTTGTTATTTTCACAAATTTGATGAGCTATTTACTGTGAAACTTTTCAGAGCAAGTAGGACCCTTTGCTTGAAGGCGTAGTGGGAGGCACAGAAAATCTACAATGAAAGATTTTCGAATCCAAGAATCTCGTACTACATATAGTAAACAAGTTTGTTTATATTTCCCACCCCCAACATTCTCACGTGATTCTAAGGGCTCTCTCTCGAGCGGTGGAAGAACGAAATTTTCAAGGTCATTTTGTGATGTTCCTCCCCTTAGAAGAACATCTCTCAAAGTATCAGCGTGAGCTAGCGGCGTATGGTTAACGAAAGAACTAGGAGATCAAACATCATCTTAATATGACTTTATTAAGATATTCAACTTAAACCTTTAACAAATTAAATTATAATAATTAATATGAGAGAATCTACGATGGTAAAATACGCACCACACTATATATATATATACATTTATAATAAGACTTAATCTAATTCAGACCACTATCAATAAGCGAACCGCCTAATCCCCGATTCTAATATTAAATAATCAGTCCTACCTTATTACAGCTTGGAGCAACGATCAATCTTGTTCTATGCTTAATCTTGTCTTTGTATGCACTGGTGTGCAACTTGGCCGTTTCATATATTCGATCACTAATAACTTGTATTCACGTCACGCAAAACTCATTCAGACTTGAACCACGAACTGTAATAACCATCAACTGCCACAAACTAACTTCAATTGTCAAACATTACCTTACATTGCCATCTCGCTTACTCTAAGTTCCGATATTTAAACGTTTGTTCATTTGCATCTTTCATTCACACTTCACTTCTTGGATTTGGTTGGAAAAGAGTTGCCATTAATTCTGGCCCAAAGAACCCAAAGGACCTGTTAAAGAAAAGACGTGTGACCGTCACAATTTTTCTTTTCTATGGGGGCAGGTGGATAGAGCCTCTATTCACATATAAAAGCTTTCCAAAAACCTAAATAAAATTTTTAATTGCACATTTTCTTAATTCATTCAGATGAGTGAAAAGTATACTTAAGACATGTCGAAATTTTTTCAAAGATCAGAAATTTTATTTATAGTAATCAAAATACAATTTGTAAATTTACACCGAGAAAAACTGTTTTTAACTACCCATCAGAGGACATGAAATGCAAAAAAAAAAGGTATCGTGCTGCCATCTGTATTGAATTTTATGCATTTTAGCTTCAATTAACGCATGTGGATAGACTAAATATTCACCACCCGCTTGGAGAAAAAAGCTTTGTTATGTGGCTAGACCTATTATCCCCTGCCCGCGATAGGGTTAAACTACCTTAAAATGTCCGTATAAGTTCGAATACTTTTTGCATATGTGAAAATTAGTGGTGAGAATTTATATAAAAACTTTTACAAGTGTATGAAACGAAAGCTTCCCTAATAAGCATTCTTAAAAGAATCGTTCTTCAGTAAGTGAAAAATTTTCAGAACAAAATATTTTTTTTTCTTTTTATTATTTCTTGTGTTTTATAGTTCATTGCATTTAACCATAAAAAAAAATAGTAGGGGTAGGTATTCTGCAAAACGTTTGCCCATCACTGTCATAGACTTAGTTGTCACTTCTTTTCGTCACGTGTAACTCTTCCGTCACAGTAGCCATTTTTCTAAACCATCCTTGCATAGTGAAACAATATCCATTTCCATGTCCCACACTGCTTCATGAAGCAATCATCATTTTTTAGAATGGCTATTGCTTCTCCAAACAATCATCGCTTCCCGCACTGTTGCATGGAACAGTTTCCACGTTCCCTAGTGATGAAAATCGGTATGTGTGCATTTTATATCAATGTATAAATTTTCATTATATTCTACCTACTCTTTCATGATGTTGTATTTTTTATGTCGAGTACTGAATACAAACCATGTTTATACAATGAGTATTTCAATATGTTACTGTGAAACACAATTATACTAGGTGATTGTATTTTAAGTTCCACTTAACATTAAATCAGAAGTTTACATTTCTACCGTGTGGTCACAATCACACACACAATTTTTTTTCTTATGCCAAACAGTTTACCTTTACTTCAAATATTCCATTTAAATTGAACTCATTCTTACAAGAATTTTGAAAGTGTAACTAATTGTAATCACCCTGTATAAGAGAACTTATTAGTTTTACGTTCTATAGTCTAACAAAACGTAGACTTTTCTTGAAACTTTTCGTTAGTTGGGAATTCCAGGTGCAGTGGTAGTGTCGGGAGGAGGAGGGGGAGTGCTGTTTTCACATTCATATGAAGTCTCTTTTGCTTTTTTTTTTATCGTTAGTTTAAAGAAAAAAAATGTAAGTTGTTGGAATTTTCATTAAATTTGCAAAAGTATTTACATGTTCGTAATACAGCGTAGTCAAAAATGCCTTGATCTATTAAAAAGCTTTATACGAATGCTCGTAAATATTATTAAAAAAATAGAAATGTTATTTTTATTACATGTTTGTAATGACTCACGTAAATGTAAATGAACTTTCAATTGAGTATACAAGTATATATTCTTTCTTCTATTAATGAAAAACGTGATACTCCGAAAACTGGACAGTTTAAGCTGAGAGTCAAGTTGCAATTTCGCCGTCGATGTTAAGATTAATGTCCAAACTAATGATTATTCACGACATAAAATGGAAGCCAGATACAATCGACAGACGCTGAGAAAGGCAAAAAGACTGTAAAATTACATGTAAACCCTTCATTACAAGCCGTTTAAAATATGATACATATTAATTTGAAGTTGTTATTAAATTGTTATTTTGCTCTTTTACTTGTACCCATTATGGCAGTTTTGTAGCATGCAGCATAACTTATAAATCGTTCTTGGAGCTAATATACTATTCAATTGCTTCGGGTTTTTATTTTTCCTTTTTAACTTATAATTACAAAAACGTAAAATGTATTAAATCAAATCTATTAATCACAATTAGGGGTAATTTCAATATTAAAGGGTTACATTACACCTTTATAGCTCTTCTAATTACCAAGGCACACACACACGTCAGTTTGTTTATTTTAAAATCTAGTTGAGAAATTCATGCAAAGGGCTTGCATATCGTTATGAATTTGCGTCGTCAATTGCTTTAAGGTAAGGGTCCTCAGCCCGCGATCCGCGGGTCACGAGTGGCCAACTGAAGACATTTTAGTGTTCTCACATTTAAATTTGAGGCAATTTCAAGAAAAATTTCCTTGTCAGCTTTTTGTTATGAAAACACTTCTTCTATTTTTGATATTTAATACATTCCATTTATATGTTTAATATCCATTTGAGGGGGAAAAATTCTGAAAATGGCGAATGTTCCAAAAAATTTTAAGGTAGTGTAAATATTTTTTTAAATTTTCTATTTAACTTTTAGGAAATCAACCTATACACACTAATCTGAAACAGCGTTTCTTCTCTTAGAATCAATTATAGTCTTGTAAAACGAACACCCTTTTTCAATTCCAACTATTAGTTCACAATCTCCCTATCTTGTTCAAATTTTCAATCGTTAATAAAAAAGCATTTTTAAAGATAGTGAGCTGAAATTTTATATACACGATTATTTTGGACTATAATACGGTAATTTAATTATAATTAATAAATATTAATTGATTAAAACTAATTATTCAAAGAGTTACAGATACAGGCACGTTGGCATTATTTTTGGCGACTTAGCGATCATTTTGGCAACTTGGGTCAAAAATTTAAAAGATTTTTTTTCTCGCGTTTTGAAGCATTTAGTTGAACTTAAATTTTATATACACGATTGTTTTAAATCACAATATGATACTTTAAAGATAATTAGTAAAAATTAATTGTCACTTAATATTGCGATTCTGTTATATGTGTACACTATTTATATTAATTGTAATTATTTGGTAAAAAGTAACTAAAATAAAACCTAAGTACTTG
Source organism: Trichonephila clavipes (assembly GCA_019973935.1). Taxonomy (NCBI): domain Eukaryota; kingdom Metazoa; phylum Arthropoda; class Arachnida; order Araneae; family Nephilidae; genus Trichonephila; species Trichonephila clavipes. Next base: position 404,968 of record BMAU01018375.1, on the reverse strand, counting down.
TTTATGTATATAAATTTTTTATTACACTATTTTTTGACAGATGTGTGGTCCAAGGATCTAGTGAATTTATTGATTTGTCCCGCGGATCTTTGTGAATTTTTTTATGTGACCCTCGGTCGTAAGTCATTTTTAGTGATTTTTAAGTCATTTTTAGTGAAACTCCCTTTATTTAGCTGTATTTTGTTATGTTCCAACGATTTTGCTCCTTTTCATGAAGCTCAAGTTTATTTCCTGAAATTGTATATGCAAATATACTAAAAGCGAAAGGTAAAGGCCTTTTCCTTGTTTAGTATTTAACAGTATTCATAAACGCAATCGGGAATAAAGATTAATATTATGATTTTTATTTCTTACAGAAGTGAAAACGTTTTTGTATCACGGGGTCACTAGACTTTTTCAAGGTTGGCAACCCCATGAATTTTTTAATATAATCTCGCACCCCTTTACAGAGTATGAGTTGTTTGCTAAAATAGGATTGAATATACGTAACAATTAAGGCAATTGTGTTAAAATATTTCACTTAAAAGCATTTGTAAACATTAACATTCCAGATAAAGTTAAACTGTTTTCGTTTTATTATTTTTCGTTCAATACTGAACATTGATTTTCTAATAATCGAAAATGCCTTTAAAAGCATTGAAAAATAGGAACTACCGGAATTCACTGTACAAAAATACTTATGTGTATTAAAATATTGCTATGTTCGATTCACATTAAAAAGAGAAACAAAGCTAAGAGCAAGAAATAAAATTGTAAAAAAATTAATTTGCATGCTAACTTGAAAACCATTTACAGCCTTGATTTTAAGATGATTCGGCTTAGATCGCATTTACAAATTTTCCTGTATTCGTCCTCTCCCCCCCTTAGCTTATTCCAGTGTAACGTGCCGGTGGACGTTGGTGTTGGGGGTTCAAATAAAGATCATCCATAGTAATTCAAACACACTTTTATAATCTATTTCACTTAATAACGCTAGACAAAGTAAAGGGGAGAATGCACTTAAAAAATTAAACCCGAGGAGCAATCACGTTGGATTAATTTCAATATCATAGAAATAAGCATACTTATCTTAATATTGGAGCACTTTTGACTTTCTTAACTTGACTAACTATACTACCTCCGATCATTATCTTATTCACACTTCTATATCATTTTCAACTATTTTTGCCTACTCCACTGCAAAGACTTAAGTATAAGTTCTAAATTGCATAAATCCGTCTTATTCACACAGAGAGTTTTTCCACTGAAATCACAGTTATAAAAAGGTTAATTTTACCTAAGAGGCTTTTTAGTATAATTGCAGATAGGCCTGTTTTACATCGGTACTTTTAAATATTATCGAAATACATCATTATCTAAGATCACGTATTGAGTCATAGATTTGAGTCCTGATGTCAATGAAGACCCATCGAATAAAGGGGTCAATGAACGTTAAAACTATCGAGACTCGAAGTCCTCACGTGTAGTGGTGAGGAAGTTTGAGGAATAAACTGCAGCTTAAATGTTGTGTTCATCATTTGATTGCGCCTCAAAAGTGTAAAGTTCTTTATGAATTGTCTTTGAGTTGTTTCGGAACACAATATAAATAAAAATCAAATTTTTGATAATGGTTTTATTTATTTTTTTTTACATTTTGCATCTTAAATATCAGAAATTTTTCACTAACCCTCAAGGATACATGCGCCCTCAGGTTAAGAGCCCCTGTTGTATCAGATGTGAACCTAACTTAAAATATATCGATTTAATTTTCAAATTTTTAATAAATTTAATTTTCTAATTTTGCGGTAATTTACATTTTCCCCCACTTTTATCAAGTTATCATTTTGTTTGTTTGAAGTTAATGCTTCTAACTGTACCTCTTGAACTGAAGGAGTTTATAAATAAATACGTTATATAAAAAACTGTTGTAGTTTTCAAGCCCTCATGTTTGAGTTTGTGGCTCACTGAAAACTCCGAAGCCTCATAAATAAGTTAAAAATTAAATTAGGCATTGCGGTGGTCTCCACCAAAGAACCCGTTTTCTGTTGGAGAACTAGTGATGTCCCTACGATCACGGAGTTTCGCGTAGAAAAATATCCAAGACCGGACACTATGACGCTTTTGTTCTAAGGCAAGTCAACCTTGTGACAAATCTATACGGAACTTTATCACTAACCTTCCGAGACGTTTTTTTTTAGGGAAATTTAATTCCCTACCTATTTCCAATCAACTCCAAAAAGAGGACAGGGATTCCTTATTATGCAGATTAGATAAAGTATTGTTGCGTTTTCGGGGGTTCGAAATGATTGAAGCCGAAGAGCGGGATCCAAAACAATTTTATTCTTGGTCAAAACAGTCCTCCACAAATTGTAGAACAGTTCGAGAAAGTCACGTACAATCAATGAAAATACTGATAACACAGATGTAATACACTAACAAAAGCAATAGTAAACACTCAGCACAAAAATAATAACTCAATAAAAGCAATAACACACGCACTATGCAATCGGCTCTCTCTCTCAAGCAGAGAGGTATCACTTGCATGAAAGCTAAGATCTGACTAACTGACTAGCCGGCCCGGGCCCTTTTATACCTTTCGGTCAGAAACCTCTTGCACTTGCCAGAATAATCTAGAAATAGAAAGGTCTAGAAAAATCCGGAGCGTACGAGAAAAGCTCAATACAGTAATACATTCAATACAATAGTGTTACAATACCGCGATAGGGTTGCCAGACAGGGTTATTAGGAGCAGGGTTGCCATGGTCGTCAAGCTTATCGCCCACATTTGGCGATATATCGCCAAATTTGGCGCCAAAAATTAAGTCGCCAAATCCGTCGCCAACTTGGCGCTAGCTGCAATATTTGGCGAGTTTACCATTTAAACCAATGTTAAAGCATGGGGGCCGTGCAATGCAGTGGAAATGATATTACAGGTAAACAGGGTTGAAATCACATTAGATACGACAAATTAAACTGTAGAAATGAACACAAATGAGTAGAAACAATTAGAATAAGACTAAATTCGTAACATTGCCCCCCTCTCAAGAACTGCACGTCCCGGGCAGTACAACCCTTCATCAAACGTTAACATAATAATAAAGCAATTGATTAAAAACAACTAAATGAATATGCAATAATAACATGTAATACATAGTACAAAATAAACACCTAATGCATAGTACAAAATAAACACTTACAAAACAATAAACAAAATTATTTACAAGATTATTTACACACTAACTTATTTATACAAGACCATGGTCAAAATAAATTACACGATAATTGACACACTAAGAATTATGGCCATAATATGGAGCAAGCCTGTCGTAATGAACGACTCTAGGCTTCGAATTCGTTGACTTACGGATCCGGATTACGACGTCGTTTATTATCTTTAAAATTGTATAAGGACCGTCCCAATGCGATTGTAGCTTAGGAGAAAGTCCTTTGCGTCGAGTCGGGTTGTAGAACCACACCTTGTAACCTTCCTAAATTGATGTCCTGTGGCTTTTGTGTCGTACCGAGTCTTCATCTTCTCCGTCCTCAGGTTGATCCGTTCTCGAGCCAAATTGTGTACATCTTCAAAACGTGCCTGGAGATTCTGCACGTACTCCTCAGGCGATGAAGGTGTATCCGGAGGGCGACCAAACAGCAGGTCACAAGGGAGACGAAGATCTCGGCCAAAAAGCATCTGGGATGGTGAATATCCGGTAGTCTCGTGAACGGCGCTGCGGTACGCTAGCAGAAAGAGAGGAACTTTCTGATCCCAGTCTTGTTGGTTCTTGGAGACCATCAGTGAGAGGTTATTCAGGATAGTACGATTAAACCTCTCCACCATGCCATCTGACTGTGGGTGCAAAGGTGTGGTCTTGGTCTTGTCAATTCCGAGTAGTTCACAGACCCCCTTCAATACCGCAGAGACGAAATTTCTTCCCTGATCGGAATGAAGTTGAAGAGGTACCCCATATCTCGATATCCAGTGCTGCACTACAGCCTCCGCTACGGTGGGGGCTTCCTGATCCGGAATGGGGTACACTTCGGGCCATTTCGTGAAGTAGTCCATGACAACAAGTAGGTACTTATTACCAGACGCAGTCCTTGGCAGAGGTCCCAGGATATCGAAAGCGATACGTTCGAAGGGTGCTCCAACATTGTAGCGATGCAGCTTCCCTCGGCTACGTATCTTTGGCCCCTTCCGAGCTGAACAGGCATCACAGGACTTGCACCACTGTTCCAGGTCAGCTCTCACTTTACCCCAGCAGAATCGCTTTCGAACTCGGTGCAAAGTTTTCATGACGCCGAAATGACCTCCTGTTGGGCTGCCATGCAATTCTTTGAGTACCTCTGGGATACGAGATCGAGGAAGTACTAATTGCCACCTGAATGTCTTTCCATCCTCTGATTCGAATTTTCGGTATAGAACACCATTCCTGAGATGTAGAGAATTCCAGAGGGCCCAATACTGCTTAGTTGTAGGACTATAAGCCGAGATGTCCTGCCAACTTGGTTTATTGCTGGAAGACTCCATAAACTCTATAAGGGGTTTAATATCAGGATCCGCCATCTGGTCTTCTCGAACTTTCTCGTCACTCCAGGGATCGGGTGGCGTCGCTGTTGAAGTTGTTATCTGGCGTATAGCATAGTCATATTTGGTCTCTACTCTGGAACAATGACGACAATTTTCTGGGCATGGTCTTCTTGAAAGGGCATCAGCATTTCCATGCGAGGAGCCTTTACGATGTCTGATGTCAAAGTAATACTCGTTGAGCCGTTGTATCCATCTGGCTACCTGGCCTTCAGTATTTCTAAAATTCATTAGCCAAGTTAAAGAGGCATGATCGGTACGTAGAAGAAATTTTTGGCCATAGAGATAGTGATGGAAATGCTCGATGGCTTTCACAATAGCCAGTAGCTCTTTTCGAGTGACACAATAATTTCTTTCCGGTTTCGATAAACACTTACTCCAATAAGCTACGACTCGTTCCTGGCCATCTATTTCCTGAGATAATACTGCTCCGACACTCTCATTACCGGCATCAGTGTCCAAGATAAATGGCTTGTCCGGTTGTGGATATATTAAGATCGGTGAAGACGTCAAAGCTTCTTTAAGCTGGAGGAAGGAATCTTCACATTCTTTTGTCCACTGAAACTTTTGTTTACTTTCTGTTAGCTTGTGCAAGGGTCTTGCGATGTTAGAGAACCCTTTCACAAACTTTCGGTAATAAGTACATAGTCCCAGGAAGCTTCGCAGCTCACGGAGGTTTTCAGGGCGTTTCCAATTCTTTACGGCGGACACTTTTTCGGGGTCCGTACGAACACCTTCTGCAGAGATGATGTGTCCCAGATAATTGACTTCTTTCTGGAAGAACTTGCATTTCGAAGGGTTTAGCTTCAAGTTAGCGTCGCTTAATTTTGATAACACCTTCCGGATATTTTGAAGATGTTCTTCAAACGTACGCCCTCCTATTATGACGTCATCCAGGTAAATAAGGCAAGCTTCAAAAGTCAGACCCTTTAGCATGGTCTCCATCAGGCGCTCGAAAGTAGCTGGCGCATTGCAGAGCCCGAACGGCATGACTTTGAACTGCCATAGTCCTTGGCCGGAAGTGAATGCTGTTTTTCTCTATCTTCGGGATGGATCTCCACTTGCCAGTATCCGCTCTTTAAATCTAAAGTCGAGAACCATTTATGACCGGAAAGGGTATCCAGGGTGTCATCTATCCTTGGAAGAGGGTAGCTGTCCTTCTTGGTGACGTCGTTAAGTTTTCGATAGTCCACGCAAAATCTTGTGGAGCCATCTTTCTTACGAACCAAGACGATTGGAGATGCCCACGGACTCGAAGACGGTTCTATGATGTCATTTTCCTGCATCTCTCGTAGTAGTGTTCCGACCTCTTCCTGTTTAGCAAACGGCAAGCGTCTTGGGTGCTGTTTAATCGGCGGATGGTCTGCTGTATCAATTCTGTGTTGTGTCACTGTAGTATGGCCAATATCGCTACTGTTTCTAGAAAACACGTCTTCAAATTCTTGGAACAGTCTTTCTGCGGAGCTTTTCTGTTCGGGGACAATTCAGCATTTTCTAGAAGGTCGGGAGTCAACTGTTGAGGCGAGTTGGATAGGAGCAAGCTCGAACTTTTTGCAGACACACGTTACTGGACTGCAGGTTGCCAACACTTCACCTTTCTGGAACACTCTAGGTTTTTCAGTTACGTTGCAAATTCTTACCGGGATAGTTTTTCTGGAAAGGTCCACTAGCGTCGAAGCTATTAGCAATCCATTCGCTTTATTTTCCGCAGCTCCAATTAGGCCAGAGTTGAAACTCACATCGTTACCGATGTATCCAGGTACTATGATTTCAGTCCTTGGGGAATGGTAATATTCTCGTTAGCGGTTACCTGTCGAATAGATTCTGACCTGTGTTCAATTTTGAATATAGTGACTTCTTCGTGTATGGAACGTAATTCGTTCTTGTTGAAGTCTAGAGTGAAACCATGCTCCTTTAGAAAGTCCAGTCCAAGAATGAAAGGGTCTGCAATATCTGCGACATACACAGCATGTTGGTAGGTAGCGTCTCCAAACTTGATCTTGACTTTTAATTTTCCGTGAATATCAATCTTTTCCCCCGTCACGGTCTGTAGCACCACGCGGGGTGGGGTCCAGATAAGTTTCTCTTTTAATTTTTGAGCCAGATCATTCCGAATGATAGACACATTGGCTCCTGTATCGATGATCATGTTGCAGGGAAGCTCGTTAACATGTCCCATTATAAAAATTCCATTCTCACCGGTACTCTTTGTCGAAATTTTACACACTTGAAAATGGGGCTTTCCAAAATCTGGCAACCTCCGCCCCACGAGATGGCCATTAATTAGTTTTCCGACACCTCCTTCTGGGAGGCGCTATTAGTTTCAGCGCCTTGGCGTGCCCGGCAGCTTCTCTGCAGATGCCCTTCTCGACCGCAGGTCCAGCATTTAAGGGTCTTCTTCCCGTCTGCTTTCTGGGACATCAAAGACTCAACTCTATTCAAGAAGCTTCTCATCTGTCGCTCTAACCGCTCCACACTTGAGTTCGACGTGTCCGATTCGTTGACGGCTCGTATGGGGTGTCTGTCCTTTCGTGTTGCTTGCTGGGCTGCCTCGAATTTCATAGCAAACACTAGGGCCCCCTTTAGGTCCTTGAGATCCGCCATTCGGAGAGCTTTCTGGATTTCCGGATCACGCACCCCGTCGATGAAGTGTTGCAGCGCCAGGACTTCTCTTACTTCAGTCGGACAGTCAGAAAACGCCAAGTGAGAAAGCCTCTCGACGTCCGTCGCCAGTTCTTGGAGCGTTTCGACACTTTCTGCTGCCGTGACTTCAGCTGGAGTCTGCTGTAATCCTTCACACATTTCTCTCCGAAGCGTAACTCCAGAGCATTAATAGAGCGTCGAAATCCAGCCGCTGTGTTTCCGGCAAAGTTTGCAAAATGTCAGCAGCGTCGGCTCGAAGAGAAGCAGCTAACTGGCAGGCCTTGGTCTGGGAGTCCCACTGGTTTGCATCCGCCACTATGGAGAATTGGGTCTTATACACCTGCCAAGAGGACTTTCCGTCATATGTAGAAAGCTTGATGGAAGGCTTGGAATAAGGAGCTTGAAACTTAAATTCATCCCCTTGACCAGTCATGACTTTCTGCTTCAATTTCTCTAGTTTGCTCTCCATATCTTCGAATTTATTTTCAAATTTGTTCTCTATATCCACAAATTTGTTTTCGAATTTATTTTCCACCGACTCGATTCTTCCTTCCATTTCTTCAAATTTCTTGTCCATAGTCGTCAATTTGTCGCCAATGCCCTTCAAATCACTTTTCAACTCTTCCTTGTTCGCGGTCAACTCCGATTTCATTTCAGTCATATTGGCATTCATGCTGGCGGTCAACTCCGATTTCATTTCGCCCATGTTGGCATTCATGCTGGCGGTCAAGTCCGATTTCATTTCGCCCATATTGGCATTCATGCTGGCGGTCAATTTTTCTAGAAGAGTCTGGAACTGGGCCTCCATCGCTCTTGTTGTTGGCATTCAATCCCACTTCTGACACCAATTGTTGCGTTTTCGGGGGTTCGAAATGATTGAAGCCGAAGAGCGGGATCCAAAACAATTTTATTCTTGGCCAAAACAGTCCTCCACAAATTGTAGAACAGTTCGAGAAAGTCACGTACAATCGATGAAAATACTGATAACACAGATGTAATACACTAACAAAAGCAATAGTAAACACTCAGCACAAAAATAATAACTCAATAAAAGCAATAACACACGCACTATGCAATCGGCTCTCTCTCTCTCAAGCAGAGAGGTATCACTTGCATGAAAGCTAAGATCTGACTAACTGACTAGCCGGCCCGGGCCCTTTTATACCTTTCGGTCAGAAACCTCTTGCACTTGCCAGAATAATCTAGAAATAGAAAGGTCTAGAAAAATCCGGAGCGTACGAGAAAAGCTCAATACAGTAATACATTCAATACAATAGTGTTACAATACCGCGATAGGATTGCCAGACAGGGTTATTAGGAGCAGGGTTGCCATGGTCGCCAAGCTTATCGCCCACATTTGGTGATATATCGCCAAATTTGGCGCCAAAAATTAAGTCGCCAAATCCGTCGCCAACTTGGCGCTAGCTGCAATATTTGGCGAGTTTACCATTTAAACCAATGTTAAAGCATGGGGGCCGTGCAATGCAGTGGAAATGATATTACAGGTAAACAGGGTTGAAATCACATTAGATACGACAAATTAAACTGTAGAAATGAACACAAATGAGTAGAAACAATTAGAATAAGACTAAATTCGTAACAGTATATAAGTCAAACGGAATAGTAAAGTGGGAGACAGTAGGGGAGAGAGATTGAAGCAGGAAGTTATAATAGTGAAGTTAGAGATTTATTATTGAAGATTTCTAGGTGGATAAATTAGGCTCAGGAAGAGCTGAGATTCAGTGTGGTAAATATTGATTTATAATTAAAGTCTCATTAAAGTTTTATATTAGGAGTGAGATTAAAGTTAAATGTTCAGTAAGAGCATTATTGAATATAATTCTGGGATCTCTTATTGCGGTAATCTCTGCGTGATCGATATTCTAATTGTTAATTAATTGGATCATTAAATATTTAAGTTAATATAAAGGAAAGTCCCTTTTAAACCTCATAAAGCTATTTTGATTTATTTGTTATTAAAAGTCTTTGATTCTATTTGGGAAAGATAACCAAATAAAGAAAGTTATTTACAAAAATGGCTACTGGTTCTTCTTTGACTCAAAATTATTCTCGTTCTCAAAGTGAGATCCAAGGGGATCTTCACAACCTTTGGCAACCCTTTATCCAGACGACAGAGAGGTGACCGACACAGTTCCCACGCAAATCTCTAGCTTCAAAGTCCCACCGCGTGAGGGGGTCTTGGACCAATAGCCGAATAGTAATCCCGACTACGTCCAAACAGAAATGATCCTGCCTCACGTATCGCTTTTGTGGGCGTGACGTATTCCCTCAAAAGGGGAAACTCAAAGACTCGTTACGCCAAGGAGCTTCACAAACGCTACAGTGACATTCCTCTACTCTGCGACGCCCCAGAACAATCCAGAGGACTCTCTCTCTCTTTCCTACTTAATGTGACCTATCAAGGCTCACATCTACGATCATACCATTGTCGTCACAACGTTGCCTTTCACAAAAGTAATACGGCCTTAACAGCGAACTTAACAGTGCTGAACTTTAGCAGCACCATAGCAGTAGTGACCTGCTTCGCAAAAGTATCTTATATATAATGGGGATGGTTAAGATATAATTAAAATTATACATAACATTCAATTCTTTGCTGCACTTATATAAAACCTCGAATCATTAGTAAGATGAATTCTTCAAGTGTTTGTTAGGCACAACTTTATGATTTCATATACTTTCAAAATATGTTTGGCTTGAAATATTTGATTATAAAGGGTGTTTTTTTTTAGAGGTATAGAACTTTAAATTGCAATAAAACAACGATGTATTATTCGATTGACATGAATTTTTTTATTCGAAAGATAATCTTGTGGCTTTACATTTTAAATAGGATTTCTGGCATAGGACTGCCACGGCTGACTCGGATGTAGTCCAATCTGGACGTCCAATTTTCGATTACTTTTTCCAACATTTGTGGCCGTATATCGACAATAACACGGCGAATGTTGACTTCAAAATGGTCAAGCGTTTGTGGCTTATCCGCATAGACCAATGAATTTACATAGCCCCACAGAAAATAGTCTAGCGGTGTTAAATCACAAGATCTTGGAGGCCAATTCACAGGTCCAAAACGTGAAATTAGGCGGTCACCAAACGTGTCTTTCAATAAATCGATTGTGGCACGAGCTGTGTGACATGTTGCGCCGTCTTGTTGGAACCACAGCTCCTGGACATCATGATTGTTCAATTCAGGAATGAAAAAGTAATCATGGCTCTATACCGATCACCATTGACTGTAACGTTGTGGCGTTCATCGTTTTTGAAGAAGTACGGACCAATGATTCCACCAGCCCATAAAGCGCACCAAACAGTCAGTTTTTCTGGATGTAACGGTGTTTCGACGTACACTTGTGGATTAGCTTCACTCCAAATGCGGCAGTTTTGTTTGTTGACGTAGCCATTCAACTAGAAGTGCGCTTCATCGCTAAACAAAATTCGCTTATGAAAATCGGGAACAACGGCAATCTCGTTTTGGGCCCATTCGACGAATCTACGCTTTGCTTGATGATCGTTTTGATGAATTGCCAAACCAAACTGAGAATAAATCACTTGACAGCTGTTAAATCGGTCGCCATCTTGGAAAGTAATGCCAACTTAAACTTCTATACCTGGAAAAAAAACACTCTTTACGATAAAGTAAAGAAGAGTGGATCTTTAATATATAGGAACAAAAGAGAAATTTTAGTGAGAGAGAAGTTGAGGAATAACTAATCGAAGTGGCAAACCATAATAAAAGAAATATTGAATTCTGTTCCTTGATATTTAATTTTTTTTTTAGCAAATTTGTCTTGGTTCTGTACGATTTTGTGAAACAAATACACATGATTTTAATTTTAATGAACGGCTTAAGGACATTGAATAAACTTAAAAAAATTTCTAAATTTCAATATATTGTCATCTTCACTGAAAAAAAATATATAAAGAATATTTTCTAAAACATTTATGAAAAAAACTGGCATGTTTCAAGGAATCAAAATGCATAAAGAAAGGCAATTACTATATGTTATTTCAACAGCTGTTTACTTGTGTCAAGTCTGAAAGCGTAACATAATCTTATTATAAGATTCATTTAGTTCTTATCTGTTAGTATATTAACTCTGAATCCTTTTATGGTTGAAAATGTTTTTGAAACTAATTTATTAACGAATTAAATAAAATTAAACAACCACATAGAAATTAGTTAAAGAATCGTTAATATATTTCCTAGCGAACAACATAATTCTGAAAATAAATTAATCATCACAGTTTTCAAAACCATCTCTAGACGATTAATCTTATCCAAAATATATACTATAAATACATGTAACATTCTATTAAACAATAAACTAGCACTAAATTTGGCTTTGTATGTTACAAATAAGCAAACTACACTGGCCTCAAAAAAGTTAAGGTACAACCGGGTTTTTGTGTCTAATTTGCAAATGAATGAATGTAGAAACAAAATATTTGGAGGATATGTGCCTTAAATAGTTTTTTATTGAATGCGTCATAGAAATTTGTATAAGTGTATTGCAAAAACGATTTATAACAAAAAAGCAATCTCTGCGGAAAAGTCCATTCTTGAGAAAACAGCACATCACAGTGTTATGTGGTAAAATGGCATAAAAACAATACAAAAATGGGTTCTAATAAGGAATGTGTCCACCCCTAACTTGAATGCATTGGAGGCATCGATTTCCCATGCTGTTTATTAAGTTGTCGGACACCGGAATAGGAAGCGAAGACCAGACACAGAGTAAGCCTTGTTTCAGCTCATGTAACGACCTTGGAGGAGGATTTAAAGCAGCAACCTCTGCCAAGATTGTCCCAAAAATGTTCTATCGGATTCAGGTCTGGAGATCGAGCTAGCCATTCCATTCGTTCCAAACCGTGATCCTCCAGATACTCCTCAACAATCCGAGCTCGGTGAGGTCGTGCATTATCATCCATCAGAATGAAGTCGTTACCAATAGCAGCAGCATATGGGCGGACATATGGATCAAGGATCTCATCCCGATATCTAAGACCAGTTACGGTTTCTCCATGGAACACATGCAGGTCAGTGTGGCCACCGAGCGAGATCCCTGCCCAAACCAGGATTCCACCACCTCTATAACTGTGTCTTTCAACAGTGTTGGATTGTTGGTATCTAGTGCGCTGTTCCCTCCAGATCAGTAGACGCCCTGAATCACTCTCCATTGTAAATCTGACTCGTCTGTGAACAGCACAGAAGCCCATTGTTGCTGCGTCCAAGAAACATGTTCTCTTGCCCAGCATAAGCGGTTCCTTCGCTGTCGTCCGTTGAGGGGAACGCACACAACTGGTCTTCTTGCATACAGACCTGCATTGTGAAGACGATTTCACACCGTAGTAGCGGAGATTCTTCTTCCTGATGCTTGAAAGTGGTCTGCAACGAGCTGCGGCACAGTAGTCGTTCTTCTCCTTCGTGCCGAAAGAGCTAGAAAACGGTCTTCTGCAGGTGTTGTAGCTCGTGGTCGGCCTGGAACAGGTCTTCTGGACACAGAATCTTCGGATTGGTATTGATCCCAAAGTCGCTGAACAACACTACGAGACACATTGAGACGTCTAGCAGCATCAGCCTGCGACAATCCCATTTCCATCCATCCAACTGCCCGCCACCTTAACGAATTGGGTAAACGACGTCTCTGAGACATTTTCTAAACTCTATTGACTATTGTCACCGAAACTGCCAACAACTGTTGAAAATCAATACAACTTACACACAAAAAGTACGAAAGCTTGATATTTGCATATTTTTCTCTCACTCATAAATATACGTTCTTTTCTATAAAATAACAGTGGTAGCAATCGTTTTTGCATTAATGTTTTTAAAGTTCGTTATTATCATTCATGTAAACTATGCATTTTATTGTTACTGCCATTTTTTTTTATGGTGAGCTTCGAAAAACATGTTGTACCTTAACTTTTGAGGCCAGTGTACTTCCACGCGATCCTTTTCAAGAATATCAGCATGCCTGCTTAGTAGCTCATTTAAAGAATCTGTCAACACTCCGTGAAGCTGGTGTAATGTTAGAACAGAGCCTAAATCGATAATGTGACCCCCCCTTGAGGGTAGAGGGGTATAATAGCGTCCCTCCCCACTGGCTTAGGAATTAACGGGGATAATTACGGATGCCAAACCGCTTGAGACAAATTAAGCTCCGTCCTCCCGCTAATGCGTTTGATCTCTAATAAGCCATTCCAAAGCTTAGTGCAGTCAAATCTCGTTACAAAATAAAGCAAATATCGGTTGGATGGTTGGTTTGATTTTCGACGCATTGGATTCAATGTCGGCAGTAAATATTGGAAGTATTTCCAGGAATTCTTTTGCAATGTGTACTGTACGAGTGTAACTTCCAAAGAGTTATTTTGTTTGGCTTTATAAGCTTTAATTGAGATGTAATAGTACGAAAATAAACTAAGCAATAAAGATATAAAACAGGATTTATGCAAAATAAAATGTTAATAAATTAAAAAACGTCAAAGCACACACACACAGCTTACCTAAAGCATACCATATACTCCACAATCAAATATGTTTAGTTAAAAGAAAGGAATAAAACCCAATAAATTATTTTAAAATCAGTAATGAGTTTATTAACTCTCTATGCAACGAAATTTATCTTTTAAGAAATGCCCCAGCAAAACTCTCAACTCAATTGTTGAGGGTAGTTCTACACAAATTAATTAAATTCTTTTCAAAACAATGGGGAATCTCTTTCAGTAATTTTCCTTAAATTCATCCAATGATTCACACACACTAGGGAAATTTATTTTACTTTAGTAAACTGTTTTTACGCAGTAAAAGGATTTTTTTTGTGCGGATAAGATGGAATTTGGTATGGAAATGAAATTAATTATTTTTGACACAAAAATCAATTTTTATAAAGCCAATATCGAACATATGAAATATTCCGAACAAAATTTATTTTTAAAAGAAAGAATACACTCAAACATTCCAAGAATTTTTCAAGTTTGCCTTTAATCCTTCCCATTTAAATATATGCGAAGAATTTTAACAGATTAGTTGTATTGAATACTGTTGTAGATATTAGACGCTAAGAATATTTTGAAAAATTATTTCTGTTTGAAAATTGTTCCTTAAGGGGACATGGTACGATTTACGCAAAAATTTTTAATTTAAGGATTTTTAAAAATTTTTTGGTTGCCTCCTATGTATGCATACTATGTTAAACAGATTTTGCGCTCAAAATTTCATAAAAAGGTAGCCATGTAATTTTTTAAAGAAAAAACTTGAAATTTTTGAAGTGATTTTAAAGTGCTACTCCTCCTACAAAAATTGACTTAGATGCATGAAATTTGATTTACAAGTACATCAAACTATGTATAAAATAAGCTGGTCTGGGTTTTGCGTTAACGTGATTGGTATTCATACAATACTTCTTTTTATGAATGTTTATTGAAAATTCCTTAAAAAATGTATAAATTCTGAGTTTAATTATTTTTAAAAAAATAAATATTGCTTTGATTCAAAAGTGCATATCAACTTTTGTTACATGTACTATTGGCAATAGGTAAAAAAAATTCAAAGCGTTAGGCGCAATAGAAAAAAAGCCTTAGTATTTTAAATGAAAAGACAAACCAGTTATTTTATCTTTCTGAGATACGTCAGTTTAAAGTTTTGATTTGCCATAGGGATGTGAATAAAAACGAACGTAAAAGCTATCATAATTCTGCATTTTTTTAGTTTAGAGTATTCAAATTTTGTGAGGATATAGAAAAGTATATAAAGAAAAATTTAGGCTAAAAAATTGAAATTTGATTTTTTGACCGATTTTGGTTAATTGAATCGTACTGTGTCTTCTTAAGATTATATAACAGTATATTTCTTTTAAAAAAACTTTTAATTTAAATAATTCTAGTTTTTCTTTTCATAATAAAACGAGAAACAGATGTACAGAAAATGGCTTAAAGTGTAGTATAGAGTGGGGGCACTTGGCGCAGCCCTTTTCTTTTGGCGACGAAAAGTGGTCGCCAAGGTACTTTTTTCGGAATTATTTATTATTTATTTTCTCACCGTGACATTTCGATAAAAGTCGCCGAATCCAAAGTGGCTCCCCTACCCCATACTACACTTGAGCCAACTCGTATTTTCGAGTGTGTTTGTGAGTGTAATTATACGAAAACTGTTTTACACTAATTTAAGAATAACTGACGATCTGTCACAAATATTTCCTATATTATTCCTTTTTTTTAATTAAAAATCAAAGTTAAATCGACTACAATTATGTGACGTCATAATCACGATAAATGTAATCACGTACTTCCAGTCCATGGGCATCACTGTTGTCAACTTTTAATTTTTACTGAAACTTTCTTTTGACAAGAACATATTTCTTAGCTGGGACGTCTTAAGACTCGTTGAGGCCCTGAGCCCAAAGAAGCCCTGGGCCGTTATGCAAAAGTAGGCCTTACCCGAGATTTATAAAAGCTGACATCAGCATGCATTGTCAAATACTCGTTCAAATGGTAATTTGAAACAAATAAATGTGCCCCACTCACAATCTAAGAAAATAGGCACAAACAAGGTCAGCCGAAAGCCGCATTTCGACTAAATGAGTTGAATGATAGTTCATGGTATCAGGCCTAGGCCTAGACATGGACAACGGCCATCACATAATTATGCACAGTCTTACCACTTTTGCCAGTTGAAATATAGTTTGAAATTCCCTGTTCTGTGGAGAATGTGTACGAGGATAATATTTGACGATTAAAATTATCTGGTAGGACAGAGTCGAGAACGAAATAAAACCTCCACCGAGGGTGAGGACCATGTCTTAGGACGTTTCTGTTTCTTAGCAATAATAACACATTTCTTAGCATATATTTGGTTTAAAAGAATCTGCATAATTTAAGAATTTTCTTTCTACTTTGAAGAACTTGTTAAAGAATTTCAATCCTCGGAGATCTTTACCAAATTATCCAGTGTGAAATTGTATCTGATTTTTCGTAAGTACAACAGCTTGTCGGAAGCTTTTAATTTGACGGAAAACACGATTGTATTCATCATGTGACCATCATGAATTAAGCTTACATGATAACAACAGGATTTCTTTCTTTCTTTATTTATTTGTATTATACTATCAAAGCTTCTCTCGTTACTTACGTATTATAGCAACCTATTGGCGACATTATATGAAGCGAAGCACGATTGTCAATTCAGTGCATACGACACAAGCGAAATTGGGATTGCCAACTTGGCGAGTTATCTTGAAAGTTGACGATTGTTGTGATAATACGTAATTCCCCATCTCTTTTATGAAAAAGTATTTTGACAATGAAAATATATAATAAGTAGAGTTTTAATAATAAAAAATATTAAATTTATACTCCGTGAAAACTATCATGAAACAAAAGATCATTTTCTCCCGACCTACGAGAATCAAATACAATCTTTCGGTCGATAATCTTTTTAAATAAAAATGAATGTGTGTATGTGCATGTGTATGTGCGTGTGTGTGTCTGATATGCCTTCCTAAAACGTTCATCCAATTGCAATGAAACTTTGGGGAATTGTTGGAAGCATGCCCGCAAAGATTTCTGAGTTAATAAAAATGACCCCTAAAGAGCGTGGCGGAGGCTTAAGGGGCATTATAACTAAAAATTCCCGTTTTCGAGCTATTAGGCCTACAAATTTGAAAGTTGGTGGGCATGTTCCTTTCAAAGATTAGAGGTCCACTACAATAGGGGGGGGGTTACAAAAATTGAATCCCAAGGGATGTCCCGATGGCTTAAGGGCTGTTAAATATAAATTTTTCTGTTTTTTAACCATTAGACCTACATACTAGAAATTTGGTAGGCCAGTACCTTTCATGGAATAGAGATCCACTACAAAAAATGTTTTGAGAATCGACCCGGAAGGTCGTTGCGAGGGCTTAGGGGGTGTTAGAGATAAATATTACCGTTTTTTATTTTTTAGACGTACGAGCTCGAAATTTTGTTGGCATTTTTTTTTAATACAGTTCTGCTAAGAACCGATTTTACAGAAATTTACTTCTATTGGGAGGGAGAAAGTGGGGAGTTGCTTGGGCATATTTATAAAATTAATATTTATATTAATTTTAGAAATTAATATTTTGAAGTTCTGTCCGTTATAAATATCAAGAGTTATAAGAATACTTTTCAATACAATCGAATACTTATATATAATGCTAAGATATCAATAATTTATATATATATATATATATATATAACAGTATATATTCATATAACATTATGAAATACCCAGTGAAGCGGGCGAGTAACATCTAGTTATTAATATCCCCCTCCTCTTTCTGCTTCCATGAACTTAACCTTATTATCCCATTGTTTTCGCTCCACATTACTACTCCCTCATTAAAAAAGAAACCTGAAAGACAAGAAAGAGAAGAAACCCTTTAGTCACTTCTAAACAAAAGGTAAATGACTTCGAGCAAGACTCACCACTAATTGAATTTTATGCCGATGAACCATCATAAATCCGAAGCTTCCAAAGTAACTCTGCGCCCGGTATCACTTCATATCCTACCAGGTAACAACCAACATACCCTACCCTACAATTAGAGAAGAGTTCGAAATTATAGTACCACAACATGTCGCTGACATGAAACGCAAATATTACCTCGCTCTTCCAAGTAGTGCGTTTTGGGTTTAATCAGAATTGCTAATATTCGTTTCGTCATTACAAAATAATACCTATCAGGGGGATGGGTGCTGACAACATAGGCGCGGCTGGACCGTGATAGATAAAAATGGTGGCTGTTTATTTAGGGTTCACCTCGAGCTCTAAACGGGTTCTTGGAGAAAATTTTGGAAGGCATTGACTTTGGGTTCTGCCCCTAATAAGTGAGTTGATGCAAATGTCGGTTTGAGGTTTCATTCAAAGGGAATGCAATTAAAAATAGAATATCGGATTAAGGTTTTTATCGGTATGAATTTAGCATTCAAACTTATGTTTATGGTGCGATTTCTTTTTTAAAGGGTGAGTTTTTTTTTTTTTATTGGAGATGTAATCTGTGTTTTTATTGAACTATTTTTGAAAAGGATATATTTAAAAACTTTCAAGTGGAGTAATTTTAATGATAGTTTAAGCAGAGGACATAATATCTGCTCTGAGTAAAGAAAGTTTTTTTTTTGTATTTAGCTTTCTTTTTTTCATTTCCTTGTTTTCATCCTTTGCTAGACCTATGATTTAAATACGCAATGAATGGTCAATATCCCGTATTTATTTTAAGCAAAGTTTTTATTGTTTGGATATTTTAATAACAGCTGCAAACGAATATCTCTATAGAGAGCTCTTTTTTTTTAATTTGGCTGAAAAATTAAAGCATATACTTTTTACACGAGAATAGATAAAGCTGAATAATATAAAGATATATTTTTTTTCAAATGAGCTGCATTTCGACTTATAACTCTTTACAGACACGGAAAGTTCTTCAAGTGACTGAGCCATTTCGGTGATAGCACCATCTAGTGGGGACTTTCACTACCAAATTTTTTACGCTTGAATTAATTTCAATTCAAGCTCTCGTCGAATGCTAAATATTGCCGAGGGGGAATTTTTTACATGTCACATAATCATATGACATGCGTGCCTATGGTTTTCACATCCAG
Source organism: Trichonephila clavipes (assembly GCA_019973935.1). Taxonomy (NCBI): domain Eukaryota; kingdom Metazoa; phylum Arthropoda; class Arachnida; order Araneae; family Nephilidae; genus Trichonephila; species Trichonephila clavipes. The sequence goes on along the minus strand of BMAU01018375.1, from coordinate 386,124 downwards.
AAAATCTATAAACTCCAGCCTGGATCAAAACTACAACCTTGGGCTTACGCGGCGGGGACGCTACCTATAAGCCATCGATCCGAATCGAACATAGCTTTATTTAATTAGAGTCAACATTTTGCACAAAATTTCAAAGTAATAACTATTTAGACATTATAATGTTTATTTCAATATATATTATTGTTTTTATTTTTAATGTACCTTCTTTACACACAGACCAATCAAAGTAATATTCTCCGGAACCAAATTTAATATTCTCTGGAGAGAACCACAGAGTTTCTAAATTCATTATTCTTTTCTTCTGTGTTATTGTGAAGGTTTAAACCAGAGGTGGACAGACTTTTCCGGGGTACGGGCTACTTCTAATTTTTTCAAGATGCTGCGGTCCACCCAGTGGCGTAGGTGTTGTGAGTTAAGAGAATGTATACAATACAGTCGGATCTCCATTTTACGAACCTCAATTTCACGAATTTCTCTATTTTACGAGCTTTCTTTTTATTTTAACCAAGAACATTTTACTATTTTCTTTGTTAAATAGCTTCCAATTAGCGAAGTATATTTTGTATTCAACGAAATTTTTTCTTATGATTCGATTTTTTTTCCTCTGTATTTTTTAAAATACCGTATTTACTTGAGTCTAAGCCGCACTTTTTCCCAATATTAATGCTACTGAAAATCGGATGAGGCTTAGAATCGAAGGGAAAAAATGTGTTGGGTGGGGTATTTAGAGCAATTTATAGTTTCATTGATGTATTTAAAAGTTTTAATACTGATAAAATAAGTAAAATTATTTACTTCTTACTAGTACTCCTTTGAAATTTATTTTAATTTTGCAAAACTGGATATCGATAAACCATTTTAAACTATTTTTCAATTTTCACAAAGTCTTTTTGAGAATTTGGGGCGTGGCTTAGAATCGATGGCGGTTTTATTTCGAATAAATACGGTACTTCTCTAGACCTTCGTATGAGAAAATGATTATTAAGTCTTAGTGAAGGTAGTCACCCCAAAATGTCTTGGTGGTCCACCGGTCGATCACGATCGACTTAAGGCCTACCCCGGGTTTAAACTATGACCTTTATATTTTAGCATGGTATTTTAAACCCACTTTCATTCTCAATTTTAAACTAAAAAAATTCTGAATTAAATTAGATTTATTTACAACTTATTAAAGTTATGTGATATATATATATATATATACATATTCATATTCAAAACGGTTCTTACTTACTATATCGTGGATGAATTTCGTCAAATCAAAAGACGTCGCCAAATGCCACGACATGCAGCTAATAATGAAAAACAATCTTTCGCATGTTCGAACGTTGGTGATATTTTTGGAATGATATCTTTTGATTTGGTGAAATTGGTCGACTGTATAGCACGTAAGTACCTTCGAAATATATTTTATTTGGAATATCTATTGATAGAAAATACATGCATTTTCTCCATGGCAAAGAATCAAGTGTCTACATCAGGCGATTCTTTAATTCTTGACCGGGTAATGAAATGGCCTGATGAACTGAATTGTTTCAAATATTAATTATAATCTACAGAAACTTAATAGAGTTATCTATCAAAAAGAATTTAACTAATCAGACAAGCAAATTGTAGCATTTCTCTTTTTTATTAATAGCTATCTTAGTTATACAATCGGTTTAACCGAATGTTGGATGTATCGAAGCAATTTAGCACATCTAGAGCCATCCCAAATAAAAGTGGAACCCAAAGCGCGCGAAACTGATTTTAGAGACTTTAAGACAAATTTTATAAAACAAAATAAGTTTTTGAATTTTTCTATTAAGTACGTTTTTTAAATTGGCGTAGTAAGAAGTATATAAAACCAAACAACTAAATTACTTTAATTAAATTAACTATTGATTAATTTAATAAATGTAATGGCCTTTTTGGAGCCACATCTTTCTTTTCTTTTAAAAATTCAAGATTTTTTGCAAGATTTAAAAGGAATGTTAAAGGACGGAAGATTTAAAACATATGTTATTTATGATATGAAACATGTAAAACATATGTTTCATGTTATTCATGTAGCGCATAAACTGGCGTGTAAAACTTAAAAAAAAACGTATGTGTTTTTTTTTTGGGGGGGGGCATAATTCCACGAGAAATCATCTGAGAGACATGAAATTCAGAAATGAACGGTAGCATTTTGAACTTAAACAATAATAAAAGCATAGTTGCGCAAAAATGAATACAATGCATATAATATGGAATCAAACAACAAAAAAAGGTTTTATTGAGCTCATAGTATCGTTACACATGATTGTCAGTCCAAGAGAAAGAACAACAAGCAGACGTTCCTTAATATGGGATATATATGCCTTTCCCTCACTGCAATAGTTGCTTCGTACCGTCTTTCCATGCTCTGTACCAGAATTTTTTCACAGTTCTTAAGGTAAGAAGGCCCATTTTTCAATTAGCATCTGTTTCAGTTGGAAAGATGCAATCGTGCCGTAAGGCGTCTCACCAAAGCCTCTCACACATGTTCTGTGGGATTTAAATTAGGGGAGAACGCTGGTCAATCTATTCGAGTGATATCTTCACTTTCCAGTAGCTTCTGAACATCAGTAGTCCGGTGTGGCCGTGCATTGTCATCCATAAAAACGAAGTCTGGTTCAATAGCACATCGGTACAGACGCACATGGAGAAGGTTCAGTTTCTCTCAAAATGCGGACCTAAGTCCGCCCGTTCAGCATAATGCTTTGATACCCCCCTTGGGAGAATATCTCTTGGAGTGTCAGCGTGAGCTAGAGGTGTAGGATTAAAGGAAGAACTAGAGGCATACATATAATCTTAATATATCTTTATTAAGATTTTCAACTTAAACCTCTAACAAATTAAACTATAATAATTAATGAGAGAGAATCTACGATGGCAAAATACGCAACATACAATATATATATAGATAATAACGGCTTAACCTAACTCGGACCACTATCAATAACTGAATCGCCTAAACTCAATTCTAATACAATCACTGATTGTAATATTAAATAGTCAATCCTACCTTGTTGCAGTATGAAGAATCAATCACTAATATCATAAAGGCACTCTTGTATTTACTTGCGTGCACTGGTATGCACCTTGGTTCTCTATATCTTTATCACTTATAACTTCTAATCACCGCCACGTAATCTTATCCAAACTTGAACCATGAACTACACTGGTGTGCAAAAATTAAGGACGAAGTCGAAAAATTAGCATATCAGCTGAACGAAGAGGCAGAGCGGACAGAAAGACCAATCAGGAGATTAAGTAAGGTGATGTACGGTAGCAAATGCGCATATATGCAGGTAGACGTAATGGGGGAGTGTCTGAGTAGTATACAGCATGTTGTCGGTGTAAGATCAGTATTTCTGGCAAAGAGATTGCACGCCGTATAGCAGTTAAAATCACACCGAGTTGCTGCCTCAGCGAGAAATGGCGAATAATCAATCTGTTAGACGACATCTGGATGCTTTTACCCGAGGTCGAATCATGGGGAAGTTGGAGGAAGGCCGCAGTGTGACAAGTGTGGCTGCAGAGTTCAGAATTGCTCACAGCATCGTTTCACGACTTTGGAGACAATTTCAAACTACAGGAACAGCTATCCGGGGGTTCAGTAGTGGTCGTCCATGAGGAACCGCACCCGCAGATGACCGGTACATTGTCTTACAGGCCAGAAGAAACAGGCGGCAGACAGCGGGAGAAATCTCTAGACACACGACACAGGTGACTGGACGACCGATATCGCGTTTTACCGTGGCCAGAAGACTAAACGGTGGTGGTCTGTTTGCACGACGCCCTGTACGGTGTGTACCTTTAACGCTTGCCCATCGGAGAAGGCGTTTTTTGTGGTGCCGGGAACACCGGAATTGGAGAGACAATGAATGGGGACGAGTACTCTTTACAGATGAGAGCAGATTCAGTTTGATTAGCGTTTCTCATCGCATACTCATCTGGAGAGAGCGGGGAAGCCGCAATCATCCCTCGAACATCATTGAAAAGGACAGGTATGGAGGACGCGGTGTTCTCGTTTGGGGAGGCAACATGCTTGGTAGTCGTACAGACCTTCACATCTTCGACGCAGGTTCAGTCAACGGGACACGTTATTGTAACGAGATTCTTCTTCCATATGTGCGTCTTTTTAGAGGCGCTATGGGTCTGCAGTTCCTTTTCATGGACGACAATGCACCATGTCATCGCACAGTAGCTGCCGAACAGCTCTTAGAGAGTGAGGATATTGAACGTATGGATTGGCCGGCACGATCTCAGGATCTCAATCCCATCCAGCATGTATGGGATTTTCTAGGCAGACGCTTGGCAGCTCGTACTTTACCCCCAGTAACGATTCGGGAGCTTCGATTGGCGCTGCAAGACGAATGGGCAGCAATGCCTCAACAACTCATTGACACCTTCATTCTCAGCATGGGAAGACGCTGTGAAACCTGCCTAGCAGTCAGGGGAGATCATATCCCCTACTAAAGACCGGATGTTTCTTGCTGGACACCCATCACAGGGATGTTTCGGCCTTCAGTCGCATTGCGTTCCATGCTACTTTTTCAATCAAGCTTCTTTTATCCCTCTGATTTCTCTTTTAGTAAGTGTTGCTTACATTACACATGTCCTTACGTATTGGGGATCTTACGGTATTAAATGTGTTGATTTGGAAAGCTTTTGCACAAAGTTATATTGAAAAAACCGTCTCGTCCTTAATTTTCGCACACCAGTGTATATTAACATTCCTCTACTTGCCATCAACTGCCATAAATTGCCATCGCGCTTACTCTAACTTCTGATATTTAAAAGGTTCTTAATTTGTATCTTTCTTTCACACTTCACTTCTCAGATTTGGTTGGAAAAGAGTTGCCATTAATTCTGGCCTCAAAGAACCCAAAGGACATGTTAAAGAAAAGACGCGTGAGCCCGTCACAATGCTTTCCCAGACGACGACTCCAGGACCACCATGTCGGTCACTTTCCGTGATGTTACTGGAAGGAAACCGTATCTCGACCTTTCTCCAAATCAACCGTAGCACTAAAACGGCTCTCATACGTCAAGAGAACATGACTCTCTTCATGAGATGTTCAATTTTTGTGCTCCTTGCATCACTCTAAGCGGAGTCACCGATAGCCAATTTTCAAAGAGATGCAGCGTTCAGGAGAGCGGGTGAACAGGCCGCCTTTGTGAAAACGTCTGGTTACAGTAAGCCGCGACACTTGTCACCCTTTTGCTGTACACAGTTACTCAGCAATAGCGTTTGCTGACTGGTCTTATCACCTGCAGGATGATATATTGGTCATCCATTGCAGTTGTTTTAGTACAGCGGTCACCAACAACCTTTCTAACAGCTGTACCTTTTGGTTTGGAAGGCCTTCCAAGCGCGTGAAACGACACTTTTGTTGAATACAAACTCTTCAGCTACACTGGTCAAACTACGCCCCTCCTCAAGATTTCCGATCATTTTTCCACGTTTTTGTCTTTCAGGCGATTTCTTCTAGTCACACATTTCACTAAAGAACTCAGTTGTACTTGCAGCGAATGTCTTTAATTTCGTCACCATTCTTCCTTTTATTATAGCCTTGAGCTACGCGCACCGACCGCTCGTGTTGTGCTTTCACTCATGGTGCCTATGACGTTTTATTCCTGACATTTGCATACGTATCACCTTTCTATTGAATCGCATGCTCATTTTAATGTGTGTGGGGGGGATCGTAATAACCTCTTTTTTTTCTGCACAATTTCCTGCCTATCTTCTTAAAATTTACATTGTTGCTTAAGTTTTGCACACCACTGTATCTTATTCATGACAAATCTTATCAAGCTTTCCATCTTATAAATATACTAAAATTAACAGTACCTTTTTAACATTCTTGAATAATGAACGCACGATAGATTAAAAATAAGAAAAATATATCACAACTCGCGCGATTAAGCAAATTATTTTCAAATAAATGACAGAGAAAAATCAAAAGCATAAAAATACTTTGCATTTACAATCTATCTCACACCCAAAAATACTCATGCATATTTCTAGCTGATATAATTACCTTAATTGATTTTGCAGATTTACTTCATCCGTTTCATGTGGATTACCATAATTGATACATTTTTTTTTCACTCAGAGCTATGATCAGAGTAGATAATTGCTCTTACATACAATGTCAAATCTTCAATAATTTTTAATTAATTTTCTCTGAAGCGTCTTTTACGCGATATTATAGGAACAGGAAGGTCAAAAAAATATTCAATGATTTCCCATTGATATTTAAATGTGACAAAATTACCCACAAGCATGAGAGGAATATCAACGAAGGTCTATCATTACTTTGTCAAAAAGGTCTTGTACGAATATCTTCCAAATGACCGCCATTAGCACCGTATCTAAGCTATTCCATTTATGTTTTAAGACCGTGAATAGGTTTTTACTTTTTTTCTAGTTGATATATCATAGCAAATTTCATGGCAACTCCTCATCAATAAATGTTACTTCTTCACACTACATAGGGACCGTCTTATGTGTAACAAAAATATTATGTAGTTCGTCACTCATATATATGTGCGTGCGTGAATATATAAAGAGAAAGAGAGACTATATGATTTTATGTATATAAATTTCGCCATAAATCCGAGCAATGGTTAAGACAAATGTGGTCACCCGCGGGCAGCGTAATACATTACGAATTTACGAAATACGAATCTTTTATGCAATATTTTTGTTTTTCAGTACAGTGTTTTGTAACAAATATATCCCATAACTATTTCTACTTTATTAGGTTGCTTCTGTTTTCACACATACTTATGTAGAAGTGAGCAGTATTTCATTGCAGCAACCCCCCCCGGCAGCATCCCGCTCGATTCCTGTTACTTTATCACCCCTATTATTGCTAGAGCTGAGCATATTTGATCATTGCATTATTATTTTAAAATTATGTACGTCTGTATATATGAAAAATCATGAAAACAATAATAATTCATTCCGTTTTAAATTTTCACTTCAATAAATGTTTGTAATGGGTTCAAAGCTGATATAAAGTTATATATTTTTATATGCGGCCCGCGAGGTCATTTGGGTTGGCCGTCCCTAATTTAAGATCTTAATATGATTAAACTTTAAATGAATCATATCGAGAGACTAACGCATGCAGTATCAAATTACATATACAAGCACACATATATTTGAATGTTTCATACAGTTAAATGGATACTTGTGTCTTAATAAAATAATAATTGCTACATTTTTAAAGACATTGTGCTTTTTAGGGATATAGTGCCTATATATATATCAGAGAAGCGGTAGCTTGTGTGTGTTCCTTGAACATGATGTTATAGTTTATGTATAGTTTATTAGTATGCGCTACAGCAGTGTTCCGCAACCCCCGGTCCGTGGATCAAATGGTACCAGGCCGCACAAGAAACATTAAATTATTTACTGTAGTATATTTTTCTTGGACTTGAGCTACTTATTATGAAAATCACTTTATATTCCTTGTTAAATCACTTTATATTCATTTTTTGGTGAAACTATATTTTATTCTAATGTCCCGATTAAATACAATTGAATTAAAATTATTAAATCAAAACAGTCTAAAATATAAACAATCAACGTTTTCACCTCAGTGGGCCGCGGTAAAATTAACAAACGATGACCGGTCCGCGGCGATAAAAGGGTTGCGGAATACAGCGCTACAGGATGAGACTAGTTACTATACTACTTGGATGTAAACAGTGGTTAGCTATTCTATCTCGCTAACTGTAAAAGATACGAGGAAAAAAATAATTCCAAAGTTGTAAAGTGTCTTCAATTTAGTACATAAAGTTGCGCACAATACAGCTGAATTCCGAACGCGTGAAATAGGCATCGAAACCTGTAAAAAAACCATCAAGGAAAGAAAAAAAGGTAACTAACTGGCGTCGTCTTTCAATGGTGCGGAGTGTGTGATTTTTGTTCATATCTCACGGCAACATGCTTTGTTGACTATGTCTAAAGATTGATTCATTTTTCTGTATACGCCTCTCTCTCTCTCTCTATCATGTAAACTCGATTCTCCAAAACGCACCTACTCAACTCAATCCATGTTTTAATAATGTAATTGTACGAAATCCGTGCATTATGAAAATACGTAAAGAAGGTCATATCTGTGCAGCAGGGATCACAATAAAAGAGATTGCCTCGTGGAATCTCCTGTCAAAGCCTTTAGTACTGGAGGAATTTTCAGGTATATAGAGAATTGCCAGATATTATTCTAATTAATGGCGAATGTGGGTGAGTGAGTCAGTTTGAGATTTAATGGCGCAAGGGCCAATTTTGGCCAAACTGCGCCAAACACTCGTTAAAAAAAAGACAATTTTTCTTTAAAATACTATATAAATAGTTAGTTTTCTCATATGAAAAAACTAAACAATAAATGAACAAAGTTCATTCTATGATATTTGTCTGTGGTCTGGACGTGAAAATCTGGGATCACGACGTGGAAAGAAGAAAAGGGAAAAATGAATGACGAGAAAAAGGGTCGAAAATAGAGACGGATCACTAGGGTACCCCGGGTTCGTGAATTCCGTGTTTACCAAAGATAACGGCGAATGTGGGAGCAGGGCATGAAAAGCACAATGCGTCTGTATCGAAAACGTTTTCTAGAGAGATTCGTATCTATCACTTCAGGCTACCTAAAATGCTAAAAACCATTTAAGGCTGTCTTCGGCAAATGTACGAAAGCCTGAACTAAACGCGGAGCACATTTTCAGACGGAAAAAATGTTCCAATTTCCATGAAAATTTGCAATATTGTAATTAATATATTTGCTTATAATATAGTGTTTTTAAAACTTCAAAATATTTTATAAATACTTAATTTTTTCTTTTAACTTGTAATGGAATAGATCATTCAGCATTATGGTATAGGAGTAAACATGCGAAACACATTGTATACCAGAAAATATCCGCCAACTCCGATAAAATGCATGTTATGATAAATTAGTGGTTATCTACAGGATAGAGAAGCCAGTATATAATATTAATATTGCAGTTCTTTTATATCCGAAAAAATATTCTGAATTCGGGTCCTATTTTTTAGCATTGACCGAAGAAAGCCTTAAAAGAGACAAGTCATCCACCAGTTAACACATCTTTAAAACTACACGAGAGAAAAGTGTGGTTTCTTAAAAAGCCATACTTGGAAAATCCTAATAGAAAGACTCTATCCTAAATAAAAGGAGCTCAATAATTCTTAATTAACTTTTTTTTCATATCTCTCGCCATTTTTCCAGATAGAAATCCTAACTCTTCTGTTTGCCTCCAGGGGGCGTTGTAAATAATCTCACCTTGTAGCATATAGTCACTCTTAAGTTTACCTACACACGACGTTTTAAACAGAAGCCATTAACATTGTTAAATAAAGATGGAGGACATGTTTCTATTGGTGACCTTGTATATTTTAAAAGTGTTTAATGTAAGCGAAGAGTTGTCCTGAATTGCATAATTACGAAAAGGCAACAGGAGTTCAGAAATAAGATGCAACACATTACCACATACTAGAAATTTAACTACAAAATCCATCAAAACTTGTAAACAATACACAGGGTGTCTAAAAATTAGTTGCGCGATTTCGGAAGTTAAAAACTTTCTAAATTTTAATTGAATTTATCCCGTCTCAAATTAGACTATTAGGAATATATCCCAAGTTTATGCATAGAGGGCGTTAGGAGTCATTTGTGATTCGGAAAATTCTCATGCCGTTTCTACAACATGAAAGGTATAGTCGCAAGGAATACATTTTTTAGTGCAGAGAGTTTCTCGAATGTACTCTGCCCATTTTTCTTAGCTGAAAAGACTATCACGGGAAGTATTTACCTGGACATGCAACAGATTTTCCTTACGCCAATCATCAAAGTAAAAATACCGGGAGTTTATACTTTTCAGCAGAGTGAGTGAGTGAATATTAACGTCGCACTGCACTCAGCTGCACGAGGGCTTTTGGCGACGGACCACGTAATTTTGAACCATGGTCAAGTGACGTGGATGACACTTGAGCTAGTACCCCCTCTCCTAATTACCACACCACACCAACGGGAAGACGTTTCAGCTCTCTACAGATTTAGCGTGCATCGCTGTCCTACACAGCGGGTCTTAAGTGGTACTGGGCACTTTTCAACAGGAGGGCGCGCCTTATCACTACTAAAAAGATGTTACATCTCACCTCAATGTTGAGGCAACAGTCTGGATTGGTCGTGGAGGTGTTATTTAGTGCCATTCACGATCACGACTGGATTCCGAGAATGGGGTTTTGTAAAGGATCAAGGGTATATATTTACTTTTATTATAAAATAAACTCCAAAAATCATATTTTTCTCCGTCATTTCCTACATCTATACCTGAAATAAAATCAAAAATCTGCACTTCAATAAATTTGATCGACGGAAGCATGCTGATATATCTGTGACAAGAACAGATTTAACGATAGGAAATTTGCATGGTATTGAAAGGAAGCCACAACAAACATTTGTGACAATATAAATCTTGGGCTTTTTCTCTATCTTACAACAATATATACTTTAATTTTTTTTTCTGAATAATAACACGCAAAAAAATAATTCCTTTTTTCCAACTAATTTGTCGACACTCTGTATAACTACAAACTCAGGAATAAATATATATTTACTTTTATTATAAAATAAACTCCTAAAATCATATTTTTGAAACAAAAATACATTAAAATAAACGCAGGCAACATATTAAAAAAATGTAATACAAAGAGGAGAAAAAAAAGAGGCTGGTTTATATATATATATATATACTCATATACATCATACAATACACATCCTTGAGACCACAAACAAACTTAATCCTTACTACATAACTTTTACATTAACTATATAGATATCGCATTAATCAAAAAAAATCTAAAGAAGAAAGCTGAGATGATTAAATGGGTGTGTGGAACATTAATCAGGGAAAATAAGGAAAAGGAACTCTTTATGTCGGTATAAGCACTGGGTGAGGAAATAATGCCACACTACGGATCACAAATAGACTATGAGATTAATTGGCTTAAACATAGCACCGAACCCATCTCGACTGGAAGTCTGCGAAGAAAAAAATAGATGAGTAATCCATTTGGAAAACAATGCACAAATAATCATTAGTCCATATGGGAGTACGAGGAGGAAAATTACAAAATAACAAAATATATATTTGTTAGATACATATATCTTGTTTCGAATCATTAAAATTGAATGAAGAAGGATTGAGGCATAATATAATTAATGACTGTGTGAATAAGTGACTGTAAAATGAGTTTGAATGATAGAAATAAGGTTAGGAATAAGAATGGGTTTTTTTTAAATTTTTATCTCTAAAATAAGGATATTGTGAAAAAAATATATTGTATCAATTAGAGTTCATTGTAAATATATTTTTATATTGAAACTTTTGCTGATATTGCAAGGTTTTCATATCTTAAGCCATATCAAAAATTAAATCGTAATTGACATGGAAGTTGTGTCTTAATAACTGGCTCACAAAACTCTTTCTGGTGTCATGGACCCATTAGTTAGAAAGATAAAGGATATGGACCCCTTTTGAAATAAAATCAATTTTTTTATGTAACTATTTATTTAATGAGTGAGTGTATATTGACATCGCGCTAAAAGCAACACGAGTACTATTGGTGACAGACCTCGTAATTTTAAAACGCGATCAAGTGACGAGGACGACACTTGAGGCGGCACTCCACTCTCTTAACTTTCACACCTTACGCCTCACATAGCAGTATAATATACGTTGAAAATTGTAAGCAAATTTAGCCATAAAAAAATGCGGTGCTAATTTGATATCGGAGTGCTACGCGCCAAGTTGTTGCTTAAGTTCGCCAAAATGGGCGGTAACATTAGAATACGGTTACTTGATATTTTTATCATGTAGTCACATGTTGTAACGAATCTATACGGAGCTTTATCACTAATACTCTTGGGCGTCTTTGGGGATTGTAAATTCGGGTATATTTCTAACCAGCTCTACAAGGAGAAAACGGGATATGCAAATGAATCAAAGTATATAAGGAGAGTGTTGTAGGTTAGCGGAGAAGGCTATTGAGCCCAGAGATACATTGACGGAGTTCTCAGAAGATTCAAGTTGATTGTGTGATTAGTTTCTGGCTGATTATCAGGCGGCGATCTACATTCGGAAAGTTTGAGCTGACTTGAAAGTAGTGAAGTAATAAAAGTCAGGTGATATTTAAATTTCAATTATAGGATCATAAGAGTAAATATATAATAGAGTTAGCGGAAAGTTAATGATTGCCAGTAATTCAAATTGCGTATACCTCTCGGTCCTCTTATTCCGGTAAACACGTTCGATATTGAGTTTAATAGTTGATTAGTGTCATATTTCGTGATTTAATTTAATAGTACAGTTCAATCCCATTGACGTTGATATATTGATTCTTCTTTGTTAGAAGGTTGATAATTGATTCAAGTGAATAAATATAATTTGATATTGTAAAAATGTCATCTGGCGATTCTTTGCCTCAATTCAATCTTGGTGTCCAGGGTGGAACCCAGGAGGGTTCCCACAATGTGGTGGCTATGGAGATGACGTATATTGTTAATTTTATCGTTTTTTTTCGCGGTAACCCTTTTCAGACGATTTGAATTCGATTTCTTTAAAAATGTAACCATTTTCATTGCAATCATTCCTCAAGCTGCTGCTTCAATCTTCTGTAGTATGTTCAGCTATTTTCGAATATGGATATTTCTAATATTATAGGCTGAGAACCAGGATATTTTTATTAAAGAATATAAGGGCTGTGCTTTTAATTATTGTTGCAAATTGCGTATTCCCAAATTATTTTACTTTTAATTAATGCACTTTTTAAACGTTTTTAAAAGTTCGATGAAAATCATTAAAGGAACTCGCAGTTTTTCGAATATTGCAAGTTATTAGCAATTATTAATTGATATTCCTTATTGATTATTTTTAATATATATTATGTAATTACTTTATATATAATATAATATAATTATGTAATATAATATAATTATATAATGCAATTACTATTATATATAACAATTATTATATATTATATAATTATTATTATGTATTACGTAATATAGCTATTAGTATATGTTATTATTATTATTTTATATTGATATTAATTATTGATTGATGTTGGTTATTTTCAATCCATTCCTATATTCTTTATTTGAAATATATTTCAGGATAATTCAGAACAGTTCTTTAAAATTATTATCCTGACGATTTGTTATAGCTAGACTGCCATCTTGGATTCCATATCATTCGACAACAAGCGTTTCTTGGCTCGGTTCCTTAATTACGCCAAATAGTGCTTGGCGTGTAGCACTCTGATATCAAATTAGTTTCAAAAATGCAATATTAGAGTACAAATCAATTTGAACAAATTTTCTCTCATTAAAAAGAATTATTAATTATTTAGTTAATAATTTTGTATTATCTGAACTATTAATAATTATCTATTAAATAGTGGTTAATAGTTAAAGTTGTGATAACTAATGCATTGGAATACTAGGAAATTACAAAAAAAAAACTACTTAATATCTGTTAATATGAAAAAAAATTCTTTATATATTTTAAATGAGAATTAAAGTATACAAAAAATTAAATTGCATATTGTAAATGACAATAACAACTATCTAACAGTAATATGTTCCTAAAACCACACACAAATATATAGCTAACATTACAGTATTTTTTGCTAACACAAACACATGTAAACAATAAAATTAAGATCTAACAAGTTATACTTTAAAATAAACAAGAGTGACAAAAGAGAAATACAAAAATATAAGTTTATTTTAATAAAGGACATGACAAAAGTTCTTGCAAAAAAATTAACACAGGAAAAAAAGGTTTTTTTCATTAATATCGCGTGCGTTAGCTACACAAGAGCTACTGGCGACGGACTTGGAAATTTTAAAACATAGTCACGTGTCGCAAGCAATATTGCGGAGCTGGCATAATTTACTCTCCAACATCATGAAGATCGATCCTCGGGATGTTCGTTAAATGAAGCCTTGATAGGTCATTGTAGGTGTGAGAGAATTCAAGCGAATGTGGAAGTCAATCGGAGAAGTAGTTTGTTGAAGTGTGTTGGGGTATCGTATAGTGTTGAAGCATGCAGAATTGTCTGGGTTTCCCCTTTTGACGTCTCTTTGAAGATGGAATACGTCACGCCTTTTCAAGCCTCACGTGTCCCCGGATAACTTCTATTTGGACGCAGCCAAGATTACTATTCGGCTATTGGTCCTTGTGCGGGTCCTAGTGCGGGACACTTTGAAGCCGGAGATTGGCGTGGGAACTGCGCCGTTCACCTCTCCGTCAGCTGGGTAAAGGGAGGTCAAAGGTTGACTTGCCTTAGGACATAAGCTTCGGATTGTCCAGTCTTGGACAACTTCGCACGCGAAACTACATGACCGTTGAAGCGTCATTATTTATCTGACATGAAATCTGTCGTTTGGAGTAGACCGCCTCAAATACTATTTAAAAAGGAAATTTCAAATCAATTATTCCCATTTTATTTCAAATTCGATGTACGTCACCAAAAGTTCTGGATAGCTGAATAGTGCGACGTTAATATTCACTCACTCTCTCACCCATTTCATTTCATATGTCCTGTCTGTTAAAATTTTGTCATGACTCGTGCCATAAGCATTTCCTAATGCTAAAAAAATCACAAAATTACCAAGATATTAATATGATTTTCTTTTGAAAATACAATAAGAAGACAACGAAAGAACAGTAGAGCCACATATGTTTTAGAAAAAGACCATTTCTTCTTCCTTTAAACAATAATTACCCCTTCATTAACGCTAACCTAAGCCGTTGTTCAAAAATCCAACTCAAATACATTCAAATGATTCTTAATTTAACCTCCCCTCTTGTATCCTACCAAAGAACAAATTTCTCCCATCGTTAATATCGGGGCAGAGAGATGCAGCTACATAACTTCTTTGCTCTTGATACGCCTTTATTAAAGCGGAAGTCTTGTCCAATCGGTGCTGAAGAGAGAGAGAGAGAGAGAAAAGCCCCCTGAGGGGACAAGGCCCTGTCACGAAGTCTTAGTTAATCAAAAGGCATCGCTGGAATGAAGGCCTTTTTTTCTTTGGGTACCGACCCGTTATTTTATTGGACGTGTGGGAAATCAAAGCAACATGTACCAATTAGTTTCTTTTGTCTGCGAATGACACATGCCGATAAGCGCGCAGGGACATGGAATTTCTTGGTATAGAAGGACCTCGTCGCGTAATTCTCATTTCGAGATGTTTGGGTTTGTGGGGATGTGAAATAAATCGGTTGTGTGTGTGTAAGGGGAGGTGTCGATTGTGGAGTGTTATATGTCAGACGCGTTTATCTCTTTCTTTTTTTAAATTTCTTTTGAGTTCTTAAGGGAAAAAATTCGCACTTCGTGCTTTAAAATTTTTTTTTTATCGAAAAGTTTTGCTTGTGTGTGAATTAAGTTGTAGGAGAGTCGGATATAATAGAATACATTTACATTTCTAAAAATAACTGTACTAGTTTTTGATAAAAATCTCCAAAACCATCATGGATATATACTATAAACAATTGTAATGAATTATCACTTTTCAAAAAAATAATATATATACTGTTATTATAAAAAAATTATTTTTAAAAAAAAATATAAATGTGTGTGGAGGGTATTATGGAACAGTCGGATAATATGGAATAGGTGGTTTACACCATTGGAAAACTAACCAAGATTTCATAATACGTAGTTATTTCTAAATATAAAAGCCATATTTTTAAGAATATGTCAAAGTCATTCTGTTTTGAATTTACCAACAAAAAGTCACAGTCAACATTACAGTCAAGGTGAGCTCACAGAAAACAGCTGAAGCATTAAATCCAAATTTTCCCTCGATGATCTTCGGATAATTTTCCGTTACAGAAGATACATTCATCATCTTTGTATTTTGATTCTTTAGTTGATGGCATGAAGTCTATTACAAATGATACATTAGAATGGAATATGGTGGGTATTATGGATTATCTAGTATTCCATGATACACTACACACACACCCAATATACCATCTTGGAAAATGAACCTTTAAACTAGCGTTTCTCAAATTGTGGGGCACGCCTCTGGAGGGGCGTAATATTCCTAAGTGGGGGAGGGGGATGCAAGCATATTTAAAAGTCGAAGATAAAAGATTATTTTAAAAAAATATTTATTTACTCACTGGAAGCAAAACAATATGCATTCTAAACTATGAAAAGTGACATAATGCGTATCATATTACTAAAAAGTAACTAATATTTGTTGTTGTTGTTACTAATGCCGCCTGTCTGATGGTGTCGGATCGAGGCCCACAAAATTCATCGTGGCAAATCGCTAGATGTACGCCTATCGTTAGCCGTAGCTTTGAGGAACATTCAGGTGACAGTACGTTTTGGCTCGGTTCCACCCAAATTTTAAAGGAAAACACCCTAGGGGTTTTCAAGGAACCTCCCAACAACCCCTCACGATAGGACTTTAAATTACCCCCTGCCGCAAAGGCACTATACATTTACAAACACCCATGCCTTCTCCGGGATTCGAACCCAGGCCTTACGGCATAACAGTCATCGTCGCTAACCACTATACCAGACGGGCGATAACTTAAAATATTTATTACTTAAAAGTAATACATATAAATTTTGTTGATAACTTATATGGTTTATAAACAAGCTCGTACATTGTAGCTTAAACGTAAAAGTACATTAATACTGCATTCAATACATTATCATTGTATGAGGAGGCGCAATGAAAAGTATGATTGAAAATTGGATCACCAATATTGAAAGTTTGAGAAGTACTGCTTTAAGCTTAATGACAAAACATTGTCAGCCAAAATACGACCACAGTATTACACAAACTACAATTCTTAATATTATTAGTATACATTATGCTTAACTTTAATGTTCAAGTCACATATGAACTAATAGGTTAAAATGTTTGGAAAAGTACCAGCAAAAATTTTAGAAAATCCCAAAATATACTTTGCTTTGTTGCGAATGACATGGCAACAGTAAAAGCTCAACTCTCACTGCAATGCATGATGAAAGTCTTTCTTGAGCACTACAAGTTTTCCCCACGCCTTATCAGCTACAAACAGAGCCAAAAACTCGGTATTCCATGTTGCCCGACTATTCTATAACATTCGATTCTCTCTCTCACCTATTCTTTCATCATCAAACTCGAAAAAAATTTTTTAAAAAAACAAACATTATGTTGAAAATTAAAATTTGATCTGATGTGTAAAAAAACCTCAATTTTAGTTGCTTTAATCCAGTGGTTCTCCAAACGTGATGCAGTACCTCCAAAAACCTTTTTTAGGGGTAATATCTTAGAACTCAGACAGTAAAAATTGATTTTTGACAAGTAGTTTCTAAACAGTGATTTTTCAATGCCAAAATATTACTAAAACACGCACGCAATACTTAAAACGCTTTTATTAAAATTTTGGATACGGTTGGGGTATAAAAATACTCATTCATACACTGGGATTCTCTTCCAGACCGAAAAACTGGTACGGTTTGTAGGGGTAACTGAGAATGTGACGGGCTTTCATAGCAATTTCCATTAATGTCCTCTTGGGGTTCTTTGGGGCCAGAATGGCAATTCTTTCCAACCAACTCGAGAAGAAGAACGTGAGAATGCAAATTAGGAATCTTATATATAGTAGAAGTTTAGCGTTCGTGGGGTGGCTATGTGAAGTTGCTATATGAGGTCTATATTTATAATTAGAAGCGATTAAGTTTAAAGTTAGAGGAAATTCCAACTTCAAGAATTAACCTACCCGTACCTGCGTATACAAGCTAAAGGTGGATACCATTCCACAAGGAGTAATGCCATGTCAGTTAGGACCAAGAGAATAGCTGTTACCTAGGACATAGCGGTAAGCGTCTTAAATTAAGATATAAGGAAACTGCGTGCATTAATGAGATTAGAGGTAATCTGTAAAGTTAGATATAGTGGTCAATTGCGCGCGATTATTTGGTAATACGAATTGTGTCTTCTCACTCCAGATTTGCTTAATTTGATTATTATCATTATTGTATATAGTGTTTAAGTTAAGATCTTAATAAACGAATATTAAGATGACAGATTTGCGTGATACTTCGTTCTTTCCTACAGATACAAGTCGCGCAGATAATGTAGAAATGGGGCACCCAATGGATGGTGCCTCACAAGACGACTCGGAATCGCTTAGGAATGCAGGATCGCAAATGCTGTAGATGTGAGCTGTGGTGCAAAAACGCAGACAAAAAGTACAGAAACATCAATGCATTAATGAGACAGAAGGGGGGTCAGGGTCGAAAGTTCCCTATTCTCGTATCATGCTCCAATGCGCCACTAAACATATTCTTTTGATTTTGTCAATTTTCGGAAACATAAAACAGTAAAAAATGAATTATTGCATATATAATTAGTATTAATTAATAAAATTAATTATTAATAACAAATACTTAATTAAGTTTTATTTACTTTATATATATATATATATATATATATATATATATATATATATATATATATATATAAAGGAGAAAAGCGACTCACTCACTGACTAATCACGATATCTCCGGAACTATTAAACCTACAGACTTGAAATTTGGTAGGTAGGTTCCCTTCATGGAGTAGACGTCAGCTAAGAACGGATTTTGCAAAGTTCGAACCCCAAGGGGCGTTATAGATAATTATTTCCATTACTAAACTATTAGATGTACAGTCGTGAAAAAAAAACTTGGTACACAGATTTCTTTCATAAAGTAGAGATTCCCTACATCAGGGATGGCGAACCTTTTTGGATCAACGTGCCATTTTTTCTAAAGAAATGTTAAATGAGTTATAGGCGTGCCATCAAATAATTTTGACTTGGGATTATTGGGAAACTAATAAAACTAAATACGAACAAATCAAAATTCCTTATTTAATACGAAAAAATACATTTTGCGTTGTAAAGTAGTAAATGTTTTAGCTATACATGTAATTTAAATTAAAGTAACATTAGTGTGACTTCTGTTGTTGTAGATTAGATGACAAATAACTTACAACAGAATTATAAGATGTTACTTTTAGCAGAATGCATGCTGAATTACAGTCGTCTGCTAATCGGTTTCTAAGCGAGTCTTTGATGTTATTTTTTTATCTCTGAAAATAAGGACTCGCAGGCATAGGTAGATGAAAATATGGTTAAAATAGCATAAGCCAGCTTCTTCAGCAGTTAAATGCGTCTGTAATCGAATTCCATGTTTCCAAAATTTCGTTTCTGGCATTTTTACTTATATTGCTTGTTTATCTTTCTGCTTCAATCAATTACAACTTTTTCCTTGTTTCAATAAGCTTTTGAATCCATATTGAACTAGACTGGAAATCAATCAGTTGCATTTCAAATTCTTTAATTTCCAACCAATCGAATTGTGACAAATTCAGTTTATCAAACGAAATCACATCAGGATACATAATAAATTGGAACGTTTCCGATAATTCCTTTAACTGAAAAAATCTCGCTGAAAATTCTTTGATTAAATAATCAATTATGGAAATAAATTCATCAATAACTGTTTCTTCATTTAGTTTCTCTTTGGGCATCTAAATCTTTGATATATTTTTTTCAAGTTTGGGAACTACTTGTAGTTTCTTGTAATAATATCGTCTCTGAAAACATACAGTTTAGCTGCAAAAGTGCGAATTAGATCAATCATGACGATGACTGTTTTATTCGGGCCTTGAAGCTTTTCGTTCATTTAATTGAAATGTTGGCATATGTCTGTAAAAAACATCAATTTTAAAAGCCACATGATATTCATCAATTGTGAGTATTGTTCAATTTTGCTCTCATTTTGTAAAAACAGCCTTTCTTCCAAGCAATCAACAAATCTTCAAATCTTTGAAATACGTTCCCGCGGCTCAACCAACGAACATTATTATACATTAGTATGCCATTATACACCAAATTGACTTCATCCAACAAAGCATCAAACTTTTGCTTATTTAAAGCCTGCGACGATATGAGGTTGACTACTTATGTGACTAGCATTATTACATTATCAAGAGATGTTAAACCACTCTTTGCACACAAGGCTTGTTGGTGAATAATGCAGTGGCATTCAAGAATCGAGTGTCGTACGTCTGTTTTAAATAAAGAAATGAAACCCTTTTTTTTTTTTTTTGCCTACCATATTTGGAGCACCATCAGTGGTTACTGAAAAAAAAATTTTCAAATCAATGTCTTTCTCAGCAAGTGAATTTCTTACTGCCGTACAAATATCTGTGCACTTTGTAGCTGTTAACAACGATGTTATCGCAATTAGTTCTTCCTTAATGACGTTTCCTACCTAATATCGAGCAAAGACAGCTAAACGTGCAGGCTTAGTGATGTCAATACTTTCGTCAATACATAAGAGATATAAAAGAAGCGGAGTTAATGTCCTTTTTTTGTTGATCTGTAACATTTTCTTCCAGTTTCAAGATTCTATCTTTTATTGTATTTCTAGATGGAGGAATATCTTTGATGCGCTGAATTATCTTATCTTTATCATCAAAATCATCAAAAAGTGAGGGCGCACATGTCAACCAAGCTTCCTTCAAAAACTCTCCCTCTTGAAAAAGTTTACCATGCCGAGCAATGGCATTTGCAGCCGAGTAACTTGCCGCACTTGTTTGACAATTTTTGCTTACATATTTAATCATAGACGTCGACTATTTATTTCTGTCTTTTATTGCACTTGCAATTAATTCTTTTTGCTCTGGTTCGCTTTTTTCAAAAAATGATTTGTGATTTATTTCAAAATGTCGTTTTACAGACGATATATATATATATATATATATATATATATATATATATATATATATATATATGTTCTGCGTACCACTGTTCCAGAATATAAAACACACACTGCTTTATCGCCTCCTTTACTGATCATGCCATATTTCTCAGTCCACCAAGTTTGAAATTCTCTGCTACACTAACTATCTTGCACCTTTTTTTTTTTTTTTTTTGCTGAATTAGCCTTGTTAAATACCAGCTAAAAATCGTAAATTTAACACAAATAAGTTTTAAATATGCAGTTGTGTCGACGAAATTGACTATTCTATGTGCTCTCGCTTGATCACACCCAAAAAAACCATTTTGCTGACTGCGCACGACTGCGGGCGCATGTGCAGATTCTTTTTGTTGTTTGGAAATTGAGTACTTGTACGAGATCTCTGTAGTGTCTGCTCTTTCGCTTTGATCTCAGGTCATTAAATTTTTTTTAAATAAAGCCGTGAGGGTTACTTGATGAATTAGACTTATAAGACAAGAATTAGATCACATTGATAAATTAGATGTGTACAAGCTGATACATTAATATAAACGTTAAAATATTTTTAAGCAACTTAAATATATCTAGAAATAGTTACATACAATATTACACACTATACGTTGACAAACTTTGCATCATTAGCAATTATAATACACGACGTAACTACGCAAGACATAACAAACGAACCTGCTCCGAACGCGTCGGCGTCGCGACGGATTACTCGCGTTTGTTCATAATACTTCATAGTGAACTTAATTATTTTCAGCTAAAATGCAAATCGTTTTTGATCGATGGCGTGCCCAAAATATCCTGTCGCGTGCCATTATTGGCACGCGTGCCATTGGTTCGCCATCCCTGCCCTACATAATGATTTTTACGAAAATCGACCTCCAAGGGGCGTTGAGGGGCGTTATACATAATTATTTCCATTTTTAACCTATTAGATGTACAGTCTTGAAATTTGGTAAGCGGATTCCTTTCATACAGTACAGATCCCCTACAGAATGGGTTTTGGGAAAATCGACTCCCAAGTGGCGTTGTAGAGAATTAAGTGGCGTTATAGGCAATTAACTTCTTTTTTAAACTATTAGACGTAAAATCTCAAAGTTTAATAAGCTGATTCCATTCATTGAGTAGAGATCCGCTATAAGATGGGTTTTGCGAAAAACATTTCCTAAGTGGCGTTGCGGGGGCTTAAGGGGCGTTATAGATAATTATTTCCATTTTTAAACTATTAGACGTACAGTCTTGAAATTTGGAAAGCGAATTCCTTTCATGGTGTAAAGATCCGCTACAAAATAGTTTTGGGGAAATTTGATCCCCAAGGATCACTGAGGGGATTAAGGGGCGTAATAGATAAATATTTCCGCTTTTCAACTAATAGAAACACCTGCTTGAAAATTAGAAGGTATGTTCCGTTCATGGAATAAATTTCCTTTTACAAAGATTTTTGCGAAAACGGACCCCCAAAGGAGTGGGGTTGCGAGGGATTAAGGCGTGTTATAGAAAAATTCCTGTTTTTGAATCTAACTCATTTACTTGAAAATTGTTGAGCACTTTTCATTAGTTGAATAGAGTTCCACTAAGAATGGATTTTACGGAAATCAACTCCAGGGGGAAGCGGGGAGAGTTATTGGAGCGTATTGATAGACAAAATTCCCGTTTTCGAACTGCTAAGACTACAATAATAAATTTGGTTTGCATGCTTCTTTTGTTGAATTGGAATTCGCTAAGAGTGCTCTCAACGAGGTATTGATGATAAAAATTCCGTTTTTGCTCTGTTAGATTTACACTTGAAATTTAGCACGCATGTTTATTTTATGGAGTAGAGATCCACTGAAAGTTGCTTTGGTGGAAATCCACTTGATTATTAGGTTAAGTGAGAGAAAAAAATCTTTCTCCTTCTGTTTTAGATATAAATAGAAATCAGATATTATAATTTATGTTCTTTTTATATCAAGGGGCGAGAGTGTAACAGCTATAAATATATTTTTCAATACAATCGAATTCTTAATGCTATATATCAATAGTTAATATATATGTAAACAGTATACATATATACAACATCGTATATACCCAGTGAAGCGGGTTGGTAACGGCTAGTATATATATATAGGATTATAATCAATCGGAAAAATATCAAAGGCTTAAGGGGGAGGGAGTCAACTCAACGTTTCATCCCTACTGCAGTGGGTCGATAAATGAATAGCAAGCTTACTTGGGGACTTAAACATTGGGGGTCTCGCTTCAGGTTGATCACCTAATAGGGACATCTGCTCATGCACCTCAACACTCAACGGTCACGTATACTGGGATGGGCACATTAGGCTCTGGCCCTCATGGGCTGTTGCGCCACTGAGTTTGAGGGGGCTCCGGACACGAGGACCCCTTTGTGTGCACCACTGGACACAAAGCATTTTATTGAGAGTTTGTACTACAAGTGTTCGAAAGTGCATGAGCTTCTTCTAGGCTCACATAAAGAGTTTGGGGTACGAAACGCCTCTTACATCAATTGAAGGAAACACTCGAATACATGAACCTGCCGAGAGGATACGTGACATGCCAGGAATCTTCCAAAACGCAAGGAATTCCGTGCAGTATCACTTCCAGGTCTACCAGACGACTTTTGGCCGTAATTTCTAGCACCCGTTGTAGTATAACCTTTCAATAAAATGTTTTCTGTCCCATTAATGTGCTACTATCTCTGTTTATTTTCTCTGCTTTTTTACACCACAATACGCAACTGCAACATTTGCAACCCTGCATTCTGAGGCCGCCGATTTCATGACGTTTCCTCTGCATCTCACATAGTAGGGTGCTCTGTCGCTGACATCAACAATTGACTCCTTGCCAATGGTCTCCAACAACCTCCCGTCATTTGCCAAAAAAGCTATAAGATTTGCTAGTGATTCCATGAAAGGAATGTAGCTCAATTGTACTTGTAGTAAGTTCAGTAAAAATTTATTTATGCTTATGTTGTCATTATTTAATTTACACATCCCTCGTATATTATATAAAAAGATTATGTTCATTGCAATATACGTATAATCTTTTTTTTTGGTACCAAGGACCATACCTACAGTTCTTTGGGATGATTTGTTTATTTTTAACGTCTCACATCAAAGCAACACGCAGTCTATTCGCAACAGACTTCATAATATTGAGCCACTGTTAAGTGAGGAAGATGACATCTCGGCTAGCATCTCACTCTCCCTACTTGATCACTAGATCAGGTTGAGGTAGTGCTTCTCAAACTCTGAATATCGGCGACCCAATATTCAGTCATAATTTTCACATCGCCCCCCTCCGTACAATAAAATATATTAAATTCAATAATACTATACTTTGACGCTAAAACTACAACAGGACTTCAACCCCTTATGTGCCACCGATGTATATAAATGTCTCTCAAACCAGAAAGATTATTGCCCCTGACGTATATATATGTCTTTCCGAAGTGCGATCTTTTCTGTGCACTGCTATCCACAAAATTATTCCAATGGCTTTGGAATGCAATAAAAGGACCTTGAAAGTGTTTGCGAAGTACACTGCTCAAAATAATTAAAGGATATTGTGGTTTTAGGTGGATCTTGTGGCTGAGAAACTTTTTAGCTGATTGATACACGGTCGACAGACGTTGTAGGTTATATGAGAATAAATTACACATGTTTGGCAGAAAAAAATGCATTTTATTGCGCATTTGTGTACAAAAGGAAACAAAACACAATTTGTGCATATGAGAAAAAAGAATAAGAAAAGGTGTTTTCTGCAAAGGAAATCATTTTCAGTAGGGGTATGGTTTCCACGGACGGCCAGCAACGTTGAACACCTTTGAGGCATGGAGTCAATGAGGCTATTAATCACGAGTTGGAGTATTCTGTCCCACTCTTGCAGAAGAGCTCTTTCCTGTTCTTGGAGAGTTTGGGGGGTGGCAGCCAGCAATTTGTCTTCCTAGAGCGTCCCAAACGTGCTCTATTGGATTCATGTCTGGAGAACAAGCTGGCCATTCCATTCGTACGATTCCTTCCTCGAAAAGGAAATCCTCCACGAGGTTAGCACGATGTGGCCTGCAGTTATCGTCCATTAAAATGAAGTCATCTCCAATTGCTGCAGCGTAAGGGACTTCAATAGGTCTGAGGATCTCATCCCTACATCGGCGAGCAGTCAGATGTCCATCTCGAATGATGTAAGAGTCTCTGCGCCCGTCAATGGAGACGCCACCATACACCAACTCTCCCCCACCGCCGAATCTGACACTTTCGGGCATGAACGCATGTTTATTCCTACTGCAACGGTCCCTCCAGATGAAAATACGCCTATTATCCGGATGAACAGAAAAACGGGAATCGTCAGAAAAAAGAACATTGCTCCATTCATTTCTCCTCCAGTTCACATGCTCTGTTGCCCACTCCCTGCGGTCGCGGCGATGCCTTGATGTTAGTCTGACACATACCATCGGTCGGCGAGCATACAGACCTACACCATAGAGCCGGTTTCGGATAATCTGAATTGAAACCGTGGTGCCAGTAGCCGAGCGAAGGTGTTGTTGGAGAAGAGTAGCGTTCATATTTCGGTGTCTCTGAGCCGTTAACACTAAATAACGATCTTCATTGGTCGTTGTTGCCAGTCTACGACCTTGTCCTGGTCTTCGGCCTGCACTTCCAGTCTCCAAAAAACTGTTCCAGATCCTGGAAATCATACTTTGTGACACTCCAATGGCTTTCTCTACTTCGGCTTGAGTTTGGCCCCCTTCTAACCTACCAACAACTCTCCAAGCTTCTGAATCGGCTAAATGACTTCGCTGAGACATCGTACTTTTCGAAACAAAGCAGTCCCTGAATGCCGATCATCCTTGTCTTCATTTCAGTTGAAAGTCTAATTTCATTCGCTGCCGCTGAAGCGTGTTTTTGACGTCGAACTCAAAATTAGCATACTCCACAGTTTGAAAATCAGAAAAAATTGCATTTATGATTCTCTTCTTCCGTTCTCGGCAAAAAAAATTAGCTTGTATCTTTATTTTATATAAAACTTACAGTATTTTTAATAGTTTTGAGCAGTATATTTACTTATATATATAAAGGGTGTTTTTTTAGAGGTATAGAACTTTAAATTGCAATAAAACAACGATGTATTATTCGATTGACATGAATTTTTTTGATTCGAAAGATAATCTTGTGGCATTACATTTTAAATATGATTTCTGGCATAGGACTGCCACGGCTGGCTTGGATGTAGTCCAATCTGGACGTCCAATTTTCGATGACTTTTTCCAACATTTGTGGCCGTATATCGGCAATAACACGGCGAATGTTGTCTTCCAAATGGTCAAGCGTTTGTGGCTTATCCGCATAGACCAATGACTTTACATAGCCCCACAGAAAATAGTCTAGCGGTGTTAAATCACAAGATCTTGGAGGCTAATTCACAGGTCCAAAAGGTGAAATTAGGCGGTCACCCAACGTGTCTTTCAATAAATCGATTGGGGCACGAGCTGTGTGACATGTTGCGCCGTCTTGTTGGAACCACAGCTCCTGGACATCATGATTGTTCAATTCAGGAATGAAAAAGTAATCATGGCTCTATACCGATCACCATTGACTGTAACATTGTGGCCTTCATCGTTTTTGAAGAAGGATTCCACCAGCCCATAAAGCGCACCAAACAGTCAGTTTTTCTGGATGTAACGGTGTTTCGACGTACACTTGTGGAGTAGCTTCACTCCAAATGCGGCAGTTTTGTTTGTTGACGTAGCCATTCAACCAGAAGTGCGCTTCATCGCTAAACAAAATTCGCTTATGAAAATCGGGAACAACGGCAATCTCGTTTTGGGCTCATTCGACAAATCTACGCCTTGCTTCATGATCGTTTTGATGAATTGCCAAACCAAACTGAGAATAAATCACTTGACAGCTGTTAAATTGGTCGCCATCATAGAAAGAAATGCCAACTTAAACTTCTATACCTGGAAAAAAAACACTTTATATATATATATACACTGGTGTGCAAAAATTAAGGACGAGACGGTTTTTTCAATATAACTTTGTACAAAAGCTTTCCAAATCAACACATTTAATACCGTAAGATCCCCAATACGTAAGGACATGTGTAATGTAAGCAACACTTACTAAAAGAGAAATCAGAGGGATAAAAAGAAGCTTGATTGAGAAAGTAGCATGGAGCGCAATGCGACTGAAGGCCGAAACATCCCTGTGATGGGTGTCCAGCAAGAAACATCCTGTCTTTAGCAGGGGATATGATCTCTCCTGACTGCTAGGCAGGTTTCACAGCGTCTGCCCATGCTGAGAATGAGGGTGTCAATGATTTGTTGAGGCATTGCTGCCCATTCGTCTTGCAGCGCCAATCGAAGCTCCCGAATCGTTACTGATGGTAAGGTACGAGCTGCCAAGCGTCTGCCTAGAAAATCCCATACATGCTCGATGGGATTGAGATCCGGAGATCGTGCCGGCCAATCCCTACGTTCAATATCCTCACTCTCTAAGAGCTGTTCGGCAGCTACTGTGCGATGACATGGTGCATTGTCGTCCATGAAAAGGAACTGCAGACCCATAGCGCCTCTAAAAAGACGCACATATGGAAGAAGAATCTCGTTACAATAACGGGTCCCGTTGACTGAACCTGCGTGGAAGATGTGAAGGTCTGTACGACTACCATGCATGATGCCTCCCCAAACGAGAACACCGCGACCTCCATACCTGTCCCTTTCAATGATGTTCGAGGGAAGATTGCGGCTTCCCCGCTCTCTCCAGATAAGTATGCGATGAGAATCGCTACTCAAACTGAATCTGCTCTCATCTGTAAAGAGTACTCGTCCCCATTCATTGTCTCTCCAATTCCGGTGTTCCCGGCACCGCAGAGAACGCCTTCTCCGATGGGCAGGCGTTAAAGGTTTCTTCTGGTCTGTAAGACAATGTACCGGTCATCTGTGGGTGTGGCTCCTCGTGGACGACCACTACTGAACCCCCGGATAGCTGTTCCTGTAGTTTGAAATTTTCTCCAAAGTCGTGAAACGATGCTGTGAGCAATTCCGAACTCTGCAGGCACACTTGTCACACTGCGGCCTTCCTCCAACTTCCCAATGATTTGACCTCGTGTAAAAGCATCCAGATGTCGTCTAACAGATTGATTATTCGCCATTTCTCGCTGAGGCAGCAACTCGGTGTGGTTTTAACTGCTATACGGCGTGCAATCTCTTTGCCAGAATTACTGATCTTACACCGACAACATGCTTTATACTACTCAGACACTCCTCATTACGTCTACCTGCATATCTGCGCATGTGCTACCGTACATCACCTTACTTAATCTCCTGATTGGTCTTTCTGTCCGCTCTGCCTCTTCGTTCAGCTGATATGCTAATTTTTCGACTTCGTCCTTAATTTTTGCACACCAGTGTATATATATATATATATATATATATATATATATATATATATATATATATATATATATATATATATATATATTCCATAGGATTTTTCTTATTGATTCCTTTTCTCCTTCTCCCTCCCCATGCACCATATACGCTCGCCTAAGTGGAAAATTGTGGTATTAGGGAGCGAATCGAATACCTTTTAATCCGCAGTTAAGGGATTAATTATAAGCCGTACAAATTATCAAGATAAATATTAATTTTTGGAGATCATTTTTTTGTACGAAAAAGCCATAGGGTCACTGGTAATTTTGAAAAACTTGTTCTTAACTTAGTATTGTTAAATGAATTATAAAATACATTGTGCAGTACTAATACATTTATAAGTGTATTATATCAGTGTACATGTGTATTTTATTTTTTATTATGTCATAATGTATTTTGTGTTTGTTTTCTTTTCATAAATTAATAACATTCTTAAATAATCTTTTCTTTTCGACTTTTCAATATGCTCGCCCCCCCTCGTAGAGTTACCACACACTCCTAGGGGAGCGCACCTCACAGTTTGAGAAACGCTGGGCTGAGTACTTTTATTCTTGATAAAAGAAATGGCTATTTTTCGAATGTGTATTAGAACACCAAGACTCGAACCTATGACTTGTCAGAAAACCCACCGGCCTTTAATTCGGTACCTTGCTCACTTGGTTCCCACTATTCTAGGTTATTTAGGTACATCAGTTATGCCTTATATAGATTGTTATATTTTTATATTCTAATAACACGCAGACACACATATGCGTAAAATTTCATAAAAAATAAAGTCAAAATAAATTCAAAGTATAATGTAAACTACTCAAAAGTAGTGTGTGTTTAATCAAACTCTCACTCAAAAAAAATTCTTACAACACGACAGATATGTCACGGAGCCAATCAACTATTATATGCCTATATAAAAATATAATTATATTTCCTATAACTACTATATGAGGACAGTAATGTGCGATTAACCCCTTGAGCAGTCAATTTTTTTGCCCAAAAATGTTCCAAAACGGCACTTTCTTATAGCATATAAAAAAGGATAATACTTAACAAAATGCATAAATAGAAGAAGAATTTTCTTTTAATGTTTAATTTTAAAAGAAAAAAGTTAAAAAAGTAAAAGTTTCCACACACTAATTTTTATTTTATAATTGTGGAACACAAAAAACCCTAAATGTTTCTTTTTCATAAGTACACTCTGCATGCAATGAAGAATACATATTATACGTTATTACATATTACATATTTCACATATTATACGTTAAAGGATTTCTCTCTCATACTTGCAAGTGGCCTCGGTACTAAAGACTAAGTGTTTAGTGGTACTAAGCCCAGTACCACTAAAGACCCGCCGTGTAGGGGAGCGATGCACGTTAAATCTGTCGAGAGCTCACGTTGATGTGGTGTGGTGTGGTTGTTAGGAGACGGGATGCCAGCTTAAGTGTCGTCCTCGTCACTTGAGCGTGGTTCAAAATTACGAGGTCCGTCGCCCAAAGTCCTCGTGTAGCTGAACAGTGTGACGTTAATATTTAGTCATTCATTCACTCATACATGCAAAAAGACAACTTTTGAGAGGAACATGCGCGAATCAAAAGTGAAAACATTTTATATTCGTAATGCTTTATTAAAAATCGATATTGAAGGGGCGAATTAATTAAATTTATTCTATGCACATTATATATATATATATATATATATATATATATATATATATATATATATATATATCTCATAGTATATTACATAATGTAATTTACGAGTCTCATTTTATAATGTCCCCCAGTGGCTTAAAGTACACCCCCACATTGCGAGGGGAGCAGGATGCTAGGGGGCCTAAAGCCTTATGCTATGGTTTGTAATCCCTTGTAAGATCCGGCGTGGGGACTAAAACCGGACTTTGCAGAGGGAGGGGCTAATATTCTACGTTGTGCCACTCCAGTCACCAGTTCCCTAATTAATTGAGTACCATACCAATCCGAGGTCAAAGATGATAATGATTGATCTCAAGACTGTCTACAGTTCAATGATCCCAGTTCTAAAATGTACCTCAGTTTTCCCAACGATGGAAAATTGCGGAAATTTTGCCTAACTTTCTTAAGGCTGCTTAGCCTTTTCATATACTTATATAAGTTTAATACATGACTGTGATTAAAAAATGATTAATTTCCTCATAATAAATCCTCTAAATGAGTAATTACTTGGTTACTTGGCAAATAGCTAGTAACCAAGGAAACAGCCGTCTCTATGTTAATCTCTTCTAGCGTTAACCCAAACTATTCTAAACCATCTTTAGAAGAGAGTGCGTGGCCGCGGTAGCCTAGCAGTAAAGGTAACAGACGCTGGCGTGTCATGAGTTCGAGCCTAGTGCCTCTGAAGATCCCTCGTGTAGGGGAGCGACGCACGTTAAATCTGTCGAGAGTTCAAACGTCCTCCTATTTGCGGGGTGTGGTGTGGTAGTTAGGACGGAAATGTTCCAGCTTAGGTGTCACCCTCGTCATTTGACCATAGTTCAAAATTACGAGGTTCATCGCCAAAAGCCCTAGAGTAGCTGACGTTAATATACACTCATTCTCTTAGAACAGAGGGGAAGAGTTATAATTTATCCATTTAGAATATTTTTTATTCGTAATGAAGGAACAGAATTGGTATTTTACCATTGCAGACTTAGTACATTCGCCGGAAGCTAGTATCTCTTTTTAGTGCGGTACCCCCCATATAGGTTGAATACAAATCGCCTCAAGCAATTTTGACGTCCTGTTTCCTCATCAGAGGGAGGCACTTGAGCTCTGACGATACGAAATCATTCTTAGGAATTTAATTTCACCGAGAGCACCCAATTCAAACAGACACTCAAGTGATTTGTTACATGTCACACATGGACATGAACGCTGTCGATTTTCTGTATCATGAAAATCCACCGATTTGGTCCGGCGTCGAACCGGCAACCGTAGGTGTACAAGGCCCACCACAAACTAATTATACCACCCAGCCAGAATCTAAACACTTTTGAAATTTACTACACAAATATTTAGACCAAGCATTCTGAATAACTAACGCAATTTTTAAAAATCAATTTATTGTAAAACTTAAATCTATTAAAGGTCCGTATATGAAATGTAATGATGTTAATTTCATATAGTCTGCTTGCTACCAGCCAATTGCAGTTAAGTTCGTGAGTTCATTTCCTAATGCTACTCAAAAGCGAGGTTGAGGCTTGTTAAATTTGTTTACGGTTCAGGTCCTAAAATTGACGAAGTATGGAAGTTAAAATACAAACTCTCCCGTTTTCTCCTCGTCTCTGTACCATGTAAATACTTATTTTCCTAATATTCGATTTCAATGGGATAAATAATCATTTAGTCAGATTACGTAATAAAACATTAACAGGTGTTCCATCTTTTAAGCAACTTGTACCAAACTTCCTATTTGAAAAATAAAAGAAAATTATTGCCTTATATTGTAGTTTAAAGTGTTTAATAGAATCAATATTTTGAAAACTACATAATGTGTTTGAAATTACCGACAAAACAAATAATTATACATCTTCATATTTAGGATATTCATTCTGCTGCATGTGTATAGTTTGATTTCGTTACTTTATTTTAATGCCTCAATTGACAACCGATTATTTTGATGTTGCCACGCACAAATTATTATATCAAATACTAAATTACTTAAATGTTTCCTTTAAAAATCTTCAAGATATAGTTAATGGTCAAGACCAAAAAAAAATGACATACTTTTAAATCAAGTTGGTTTTTATGCTATAAGAATACTGACAAAGAACTTAACATTAAAGAAAGTTCTAGAAGAATAATTTTTCTTTTTTCTCTCAATGTGTCCGCCATTTCTTTTTCATTAGTGATTGGTTAAGCACACATTACATCACATCACTGTTTGTCTCGCTTCGTCGTAATGAGGTTAGGTTCTGCAGCTTAACCTCCCATTCGTCAACGGAGCTAAATTTCTCTGTTTATAGGTAATTGTTGAGACAGAAAGATCTGTTGTTTGCTAGCAACTACAGCTTCGACCTAAAAGTCGATATGCAATATGTCGCTTGGCATAAAGGAATGTTCAATTAAGTATCCGTAAATCACATTATTTATTGAGAATTAATCCCACGTTATTGTTAGCATTAATAATAGTTAAAAATATATATTAAAATGAGAATTTTCAATGCGCACATAGAATGTTATTTTTAGAATTTTAAGAACTGACCGGAATCATCTGAAATATTCCATTAATGAATCAGAAAATATCAGTTAAAAAAGAAGTGTTAGAGAGAGGGGAAGGGAGAGTGTGTGAGAGGGAGAGAGAGTGTGTGAGAGGGAGAGAGACTATGTGAGAGGGAGAGAGACTGTGTAAGAGGGAGAGAGACTGTGTAAGAGGGAGAGAGACTGTGTAAGAGGGAGAGAGACTGTGTGAGAGGGAGAGAGACTGTGTGAGAGGAAGAGAGAGTGTGCATGGGAGGAAGAGAGAGTGTGCATGGGAGGAAGAGAGAGTGTGCATGGGAGGAAGAGAGAGAGTGCATGGGAGGAAGAGAGAGTGTGCATGGGAGGAAGAGAGAGTGTGCATGGGAGGAAGAGAGAGTGTGCATGGGAGGAAGAGAGTGTGTGAGAGGGAGAGAGTGTGAGAGAGGGAGAGAGTGTGAGAGAGGGAGAGAGTGTGTGAAAGGAAAGAGTGTGTGAAAGGGAGAGCGTGCGAGGGGGAGAGAGAGTGTGAGAGAGGGAGAGAGTGTGTGAAAGGAAAGAGTGTGTGAAAGGGAGAGCGTGCGAGGGGGAGAGAGTGTGTGAAAGGGAGAGCGTGCGAGGGGAGAGAGTGTGTGAAAGGAAAGAGTGTGTGAAAGGGAGAGCGTGCGAGGGGGAGAGAGTGTGAGAGAGGGAGAGAGTGTGTGAGAGGAAAGAGTGTGTGAAAGGGAGAGCGTGAGAGGGAGAGAGAGTGTGAGAGAGGGAGAGTGTGTGAGAGGAAAGAGTGTGTGAAAGGGAGAGCGTGCGAGGGGGAGAGAGTGTGATAAATAGTAAGAAAAAAAGGGATAAGGGAGCGAGAGAGCATAGAGAGAAAATGTGTGTGTGTGAGAGAAAGAGTAAGATAGAGTGAGAAAAAGAGGATAAGAGAGAGAGAAAGGCAGAGAGAGGGAGGAAATGTGAAAGAGAAAGAGAGGGACACACAGAGTGGGCGAAAACGAGAGGGAGAGAGAAAATTAGGTTTTTTTTCTTTGTTCAAAAATCAGAGATTATATATCATTTTTAGAATTTATTTTAGTTAAGTATTATTTAATACATGCCTTATATATATATATTATATTAAAGGCTGCCATTACAAAATAAATAAAAAAAAAGTATACTTCAGTGTTTCATTTAATTTTTAGTAAGAAAATCATATTTCACTTATTTTCCACATTCAAAAAATACTCAATTCAAAGTTAAAATTATTTTATATGGAAAATAATTTACCTTCAGTTCTCTGTGATAAGAATTGCTTAGGTAATATTTTTTACTAAAAATAAAATAAAAACATTTCACAATTCTGAACTGTATAACAAAGTTTTGGTTTTAAAATCCAAATGCTATCTGAAATGTTAAAATGTTCAAAACCTAATTTGTGTACTTCTGAATATTTCCAAATTTTAAAGATCTCCCCTGCCGCTTTTGAGGATTGAATTAAAATATTTATTGTGTTAGTCACACACAATCCCAAATTCCCTCTGTTGATATTATTATGTTTTATTCCCTAAGAATAAGTGTTTGAGATTTTAATATTTTATTACGGTAATCATTGACTACTGTAATAAACTACCTGTCTAATAAGACTACCTGTCTTCATTGACATTACGTAATTTTAATGAATACAGGGAAATCTCTTTAATTTCAAATAGCACAAGACAGTTCTGAATGTGTGGTGCACACTAAAGTTCGTGCTATATGGTAGAAAATTCACAGAACTAGAGAGCTAGAGAATTTCGAAAATAATCGTGCACATCAATGCTAAAGATTCTCTAAGTTATTCATGCAATTATTTCCCCCCTGAAATCGTTAGAGTATATAAATGCTAATGGTGTCAGTTTGAGAATCTTTTATGAGATTTATTTATGAGCGAGCATCTTAATTTTCAGGATTTAAAAGTCCATTTTCGGGAATAAATTGAGGATCATGAACCCTTTCTCTTAAAAGCTCATCCTCCTACAGATCATATCTCTTCTACATGTATTTAATTTATATTTATGTACAGTGGTAAAAAAAGTGAAGCACCTTGATTAACTTTTCCAAATCTCATTGACAATTGGACAAAATTGACATCAATGGTTATTGTTAAACGGAAACTAAGTGAGTGAGTAAAAAAATATTAACGTTGCATTCAAAGGACCTCATAATTTTGAACCACGGTCAAATAACGAGGACTCTGAACCGGCACCCTTCTCCAAACTACCCCACCATAATGCTCATCAGTCTCTTTACATAGCGGGTGTTGGAAACTTTAAGTGCAGCGGCGCTGCAATCGCTTGTTTAGCAAGTGTACGTTTTTCTCTGTCTGTCTTGTTTGTCTTGTAAATCAGGGATATCCAAACCAAATGACCTTGCGGACCACTTCGGAAAAACATTATAAACTCGCGAGTCGCACATAAAAATATGTACCTTCATATCAGATTTGGAAACAAAAAAAATACGTATTGAGTGAAAATTTAAAACAGAATGAATTATTATTATTGTTTTCATCATTTTTCATGCATACAGACATAGATAATATAATAATGTTTATATAATACAATAAAGCAATGATCAAATAATGCTTAAAATATTACAGTGTGTGTTGCCACTTTCTTGAAAATTACGGTGTTCCTTTTGAATTGAACTTTCGTCACTTATTACTGAAATTTGATAGTGCTGTCATTCGCAAACTATTAAGTATACGTTACCCTTTATCTTAACCATCCTGAATATTTTTTTTTTAACTTTAAAAAACATCTCTGACTGCTACTTCCTTTTTGGGCACTCCAAACAGAAAAGGAGGAGGAGAAATGAAAGTCGCACACATAGATAATCATGTATCATGTACCATCCATAGTAAAGGATATGCATAATGCAATTCGGAATTTATTAAAAAAGTAATTTATCAGAGAAAAATCAAATATAACTGTTTGATAAAAAATATAAATCTATTTCAATCTAAAGGACCTTTCTATTATCAAAAAGGATTTATTTTAAAACAGGTAGACTTTCGTACTAGTGGGCCGTGTGTTTGGACACCCCTGTTGTAAATAAACGTGTGTCCCTTCACCCGAGTAGTTGCGTTTCCTTTGCGTCACCTCATCATTCTGACAGGTAAGAGCTTTTATTATTCCCTTAAAAATTTCCGAAATGAATATTTGAATTATAATATCGAATGATTCTTGAATTTGAACAGCGTGTCTTCAATGGCATCAGGACTAGAGCTTATAACACGTCACTCATGAGCTTGTAACCACAACCACCAGGTTTCCGCGACCGAACGGAAACTAAATAATAGTATTAATGGTTTAATAAATTAACTTAATTGGGCTTAGACTAATTAAACTCTATGGAAAAAAATTTTCTATTATGAAATTCATTTTTGCTGAATCAAGTAAATAATGGTCTTAACAGCTGATGGTTCAAATTTTATTCTAATTCAGTCATAGTTCTGGAAATATTCGGGGGAAAGCTGTTAGAGGACCTTTTATATTATAGTTCTTTCTCGCAAAAAGGTTCATACTTTTCCTCCCATTCCTTGACGTTACAGATGATTGTATCATTATTTAAGATTTATAAATCTTTTTATGGCCCCTTTGAGATTTGATTTTTTTTCTTTTAATTTCAAAATTGAATAATTACTGATTTGTTGAAAAGAATGTTACGTAAATATCTCTCTCCTCGTTCTCAACTCAGTATCAATAAGATCATGATCCGAATAATTTTCATCGTTAAATTGGTTTTTGTTTCGATGTATTCTCCACAAAACTGGGAATTTTGTACTACATGTCAACTGGAAACAGTGGCACTACAGCATGATCATATCACATCCGAGTCTAGGCTTAGGCATACCACCATACACCATCATTTAGTCGAAAGGCGACATTCGGTTGAGTCGGTTTGAGCTTAGGTTTGTGAGATAGTGGCATGCACAGGGAAGTCGTAAAACCTCTTGCAGCTATGGGCCCCTATTCAAAAGTTGGCACCACCTGTGAGCCTTAAAAGCAGATAGTATATAGCATACACATTGTCAAATACTCGTACAAACGGTAATCCGTAACAATTAAAATCTCACAAACTAAGGCATAAGCCGACTGGACTGACTGCAGCCTTTCAACTAAATGAGTAATGACTGTGTATGATGGTAAGCCTAGCCTTAGACATAGACGATGGTAATCTCATAATAGTGCAGCCTTGCCAGTTAGAATATAAAGTTCTGTAAAGGACAGTTTTTGTAGAGATTTTCTCTCGCTAGATGGCTGCACCTGTCAACTGTTTTTCGAATTCTCTAAACGGATATTGGCAAGATAGAAATTAATTCTATTCAAATAAATGTTAAACTTAAATAATAATTGTTAAACTTATATTTTATGTAAATGCATTTAATTTCTGTTAATTTTTAAAATGGTTTTCATAATTTATATTTCTGTTTTTATATTTTTCTTTTACTCATGTAGTCGTATCGATTGTATTATGCTTAACTGCAGCATAACTGTGTAAAATACTAAAAACGTGGCATTTTTCTGTACAACGTGTAGATCTATGTTTGCCGCCGTGGAATGAACACGCAGAATAAAATTCCAGTAGATTTTGATAAAGTTTAATGTTTGAATTAAATGAAAACTCAACACACTTGAGTATTATTTAGAGTGCTATGAAGCAAGCACCTAATAACTGGTGACCCTGGATTTTATTTACTGGATTATTCAATATGACAGAAGCTGAAAAGTTCGAAGCAAGCGGTGTTAGCATCAAAATACCGCCGTTCTGGTTCGACAAACCTGAGATATGGTTTTATCAGGTCGAAGCGCAGTTCAGGATTTGCCGGATTACTTCGGAGGAGACGATGTTCAGTCACCTCGTGGCTCAACTGGAACCGAGGGTGTTGGAAGATATCTGGGACATAGTAAAAGATTCTAACCCCAACAAATATACAGCTACGAAGGAACGTCTTTTGAAGATATTCGTCGAAAGCGAAAACAAAAAAATGAAGCGTCTTCTCAC
Organism: Trichonephila clavipes; assembly: GCA_019973935.1. Taxonomy (NCBI): domain Eukaryota; kingdom Metazoa; phylum Arthropoda; class Arachnida; order Araneae; family Nephilidae; genus Trichonephila; species Trichonephila clavipes. The sequence goes on along the minus strand of BMAU01018375.1, from coordinate 348,647 downwards.
GGGGATTGAGTTAGGTGACATGTTGCCTAGTCAACTGCTAAGAAAAATGCGCGCCCTCGCTGGTACCGATGTCTCGGAAAAGGCGTTGCGCACACTATGGCTGGATAAAATGCCAGATTCTGTTAAGTGCATTGTAATTGTCAGTGAAGAACATCTCGACAAAATAGCGGCGATGGCAGATAAGATCGTAGAGATGGCGCCGAGAACAGTAGATATCGCAGCGGTACAGGATTCCGCAGGAGTGGATCAACTCATGGCTAAAATAGCCACCCTTGAAGGCCAAATTGCCTCATTAAAGCTGCAACGGAAAGTCCGGAGCTCTAGCCCTCATCACCATCAGAGGAGTAGAAGTCGCAGCAAATCAAGGCGCCGCTACAATCCTCAGGGACGATATTGCTTCTACCATTTCCGATTCGGGAAGAAGTGTCTCCCTGGTAAATGCGTACAGCCGTGCAGTTTCAATGAGCCGGGAAACGAATCCCAGCAGTAGACGCCGCGGCGAGTCCTGCTGCCGATATTTTAGGCCGCAAATTCCGGTTATTTGTCAAGGACAGAGAAACCGGATGTCAATTCCTTGTGGATAGTGGAGCAGACGTCTCGATCCTCCCTTGGACAAAAACGAAAGGTGAGTGCCAAGCCTCTCAATATAAACTGTATGCTGCTAATGGCACTGAAATTCCAACATATGGTCTAAAAATTCTCACGCTGGACCTAGGCCTAAGACGCCCATTTCAGTGGCCGTTTATTATTGCCAAAGTTGAGCGAGGAATCATAGGTGCTGATTTCCTTCAAAAATTCCAGTTGCTGATAGATCTGCACAACAGGAAATTAATCGATGGAGTAACAAATCTTTCAATTAAAGGAGAAGTTGCTACCATCCAAGAAAATGATGATCTCAGCACAGTCAATAGAGCCTCCAAATATTTCAACCTGCTTAAGTTGTATCCTGATTTAACCAAGCCAAACTTGGTTAACAGAGTTGTTAAACATGAAGTAAAAAAGCACCACATCCTAACAACTGGCCAACCGGTTTATTCGAAGGCAAGACAACTAGCCCCTGATAAGTTGAAGCTGGCGAAGCAAGAGTTCCAATTTATGCTGGACAACGACATTATTAGACCCTCAAAATCTCAATGGGCAAGTCCATTGCATTTAGTAAATAAAAAGGATGGCACATTAAGACCATGTGGCGATTACAGGCGACTCAACGCACAGACAATACCAGATCGATATCCAATTCCTAGAATTGAGGACTTTAATCACATCCTGAAGGATAAAAAATATTTTCCAAGATAGATCTAGTAAAGGCTTATTATCAGATACCAATTGCTGAGGAAGACAAAGAAAAACTGCCATCACCACCCCATTTGGCTTGTACGAGTTCAATACTATGAGTTTTGGACTGAGGAATGCTCCTTCAACCTTCCAACGTTTCATTACTGAAGTACTGTATGGACTCGACTTTGTTTTCCCGTATCTTGATGATGTACTTGTTGCCTCATCTACTGAAGAGGAACACAGTGAACACCTAAAAATGGTATTTGAAAGATTCCAGCAATATGGACTTCGAATAAATGTCTCCAAATCAGTGATGGGAGCTGCCCAAGTTGAATATTTGGGATTTCTGATCACTGCAGAAGGTTCTCGGCCATTGCCAGAAAAGGTTCAAGCTATCTTCAACTACAAACTACCAGAAACTATTCATGACCTGCAAACGTTTCTGGGCATGATAAATTTTTACCGAAGATACCTAAAGGATGCTGCTAAGACCCAAGCACCTCTACATGAACTATTAAAAGGAGCGAAAAAGAAAGACCGCAGAAAAGTGCATTGGACTGATGACACCAGGAGAAGCTTCGAAAAATGCAAAACTGACCTTGCCGAAGCTGCTCTTTTATCATTTCAAGATCTGGACTACCCCTATCTCTTTGCACAGATGCATCAGATTTTGCTGTGGGCGCAGTACTCCAGCAATTAGAAAAACGAGCGTTGGAAACCAATAGCTTTTTACTCAAAGAAGCTAAATGAAACACAAACAAGGTATAGTACCTATGACCGAGAACTATTGGGAATATACCTTTCAGTGAAACATTTCAAACACCTGCTGGAAGGGAATGATTTTGTTATATATACTGACCACAAGCCTCTAACTTTTGCATTTAAGCAAAAAATGAAAAAGCATCACCAAGACAACAACGACAACTTCAATACATTTCAGAATTTAGTTGTAACATTCAACATGTATTGGGTAAAGATAATGTTGTTGCAGATGCCTTATCCAGAATTCATTCAATTTCCGAAATCAACTTTGATGAAATTGCAGAAGAGCAAACTACTGACGAAGAGTTGCAAATATTATTGCACAACAATTCTTTAAAATTTAAACCTTCGACATTGCCATCTGGGAAAAAACTTTGGTGTGACATCTCAACACAAAAAATTAGGCCTTACATTCCACAAAAATTCAGGTTTCAAATATTCCAACTAATTCATGGCTTAGCTCACCCTGGTATTAAATCTACAGTTAAACTGATGATTGAAAAATATGTCTGGTCAGATATTAAAAAGCAAGTCAGAGAATGGGCAAAAGCTTGCATTAGATGCCAAAAATGTAAAGTCAGCAGGCATACAAAATCCAAATTAGGAGACTTCGAACAACCAGATGAAAGGTTTAGTGTAGTTCACATAGATCTCATTGGAAAACTACCACCTTCAGAAGGGATGCAGTATTGCTTAACCTGCATTGACCGATTCTCTTGCTGGATGGAAGCAATTCCTATACCTGAAATAACAGCTGAAATAGTTGGGAGAGCATTTTATGAGAAATGGATTTGCAGGTTTGGAGTACCTGCCAAAATAGTCACAGATCAAGGTCGACAGTTTGAGGCAGAACTATTTAGAAGCATAGCTGCAATATGTGGTGCTAAAGTAGCCCACACAACATCTTATCACCCTCAATGTAATGGGAAAGTTGAACGTTTACATAGGACCTTGAAAGGTGCTATAAAAGCTCACAACAATATTAGATGGACAGAGTCATTACCCACTGTGTTGTTAGGTTTAAGAGCTGCCATAAGACCTGACATTAGTTACACAATTGCACAGATGGTCTATGGTACTTCCATTAAATTACCTGGCGAATTTTTTTGATCCCCCTACTATTAACATGGATCCACAGAATTTTGTCGCCAAATTACAGCAGCACATGGCAGAGCTAAAGCCACTGAAGTCTCCTAGCAACAGGAAGCAAAATATCTTTGTGCATAAAGATTTGAAATCCTGTTCCCATGTGTTTCTTCGTATCGACAGAGTTAAAAAAGCATTAGAACCACCATATGAAGGACCATATACTGTACATAAAAAGTATGATAAATATTTCACAATCCTAATCAAAGATAAAACAATTAATATATCTGTAGATAGACTAAAACCTGCCTATTTGTTAGCAGTGGACAATCAAAATGAACAAACTAGTGTTGGACAAAAAAATGAGATTTCAAATTGGAAAGAACTTTCCCCAATGCCTGATGAACAATCTACTACCAGCTGTGGTAGAAAGATAAAAAAACCAGTAAGATTTAGAGAATAAACAAAATAGCAACTATTATGTATGTAAGTGTTAAAGTTTGAAATTCCTTTCACTTATTACTAGTAAACAGTTATTAAAAATTAGTAAATTTGAAAATCACCATTTATAAAATGTATCTAATTGATTAAATATATACTTGGTAATAATTCTCTTGGTAATGCAATTCATGTACATATAGTGAAAAGTTATAGTAAACACTGCTTTAAATAGATATGCTTATAAAATGACAATGTATGTTAATTCCTGGATTTTAGAATTGAAAATTGACTCTTAATTGGTTATATATACATGTATGATTTTTATGCTAGTATTGTGAAATTTAAATAATTATTCTTCCACTATCCTGATATAACCTCATCAGTAAGTTGTAAGCTTAAGTAGAATTGTGTGTAATTTCATAACAGCGAGAACCTAAATCAAACAAAAGCTTTGTAAATAAAAAGAAATTAAAGAGCATGATGTAAAATTTTCCATATATATTCTCGCATTCAAAGTAATATATGTTATACAAAGTTTTCAACTTTATGTCACAAATAATTATTTATTACTACTGTTTTTTTACATTGTCGACAGAAATTCTCTCATTAGTATTACAATTTGTGGGCATCTCATCTCTTAAATGTGTTATAGAATGTGTTTTTTTTTCTTCATTGGAAAGTATGTATTTTAACAAAATTATCTATTATGTATTTAATAGTGAACATAAAATTTTCAGGATATCAATATAAATACATGTGTTAGCATCAAATTCTATGTTTATAAATAGATATGTGTTAGCATCAAATTCTATGTGTAGAAATAATATGTGTTAGCATCAAATAAAATGTGTATAAATAGATACTGTTTTGCATAAAAATGCTCAATTGTGGTAAATGGATTGTATTAGTGATTAACTGAGTTATAATTAATTATGTGGTGAATTGAAACTAAAGTTTTCTGATATTCTTTCTTGTAAATAGGAAGTTTTCTGTATGTATATATTATAAAATTACCCATTGTGTATGTAAATATGAAAATTGATTTTTTAACACTATTGGATTTGATATGTTTCATAATATTCAAAAAATTAAGGTGTTGTCATTGCAGAGTAACTTGAAATGTTTTTTTTTTTTTTTATGGCATGTTAACTTTCATTGGAATATGAATGATTTTTTTTTTTTTTTTTGCAAAATATTTATGTACTCCTTAGTTTCCCATGTTCAAATATTGACTGAGTTTTGTGTATTTGCAAAAGCATTCTGTAGTTTATTATTTTTTTTTGAGTTATTGCATATCTTATATATACTCTTTTTTTTTGACTTTGTTTAAATTTGATTGTTGCTCAGTATAAATATACATTTAAAGTAATTGCTGAACATTTTAGTTGTATTTTTCCATGTATTTTTTAAGAAACAGGAAGGTAGCTGTGTTTAAATATTTTGAACTTGTAGCATATTTTGTGCATTAAGACTTCTGTAGCAATCCTGTAGTAGTAATTTTGTGTTGTGTAATGTAATGATTAGTAATAATTGTGTTAAAAGCGGTTTGTATAAGTTTAATTTGTAAAAAAAAAAAAAAAATGAAATTATAATCTGTTCAATAAGTCTGAAACTGTCCCTGCCATATATTTTTTTTTGTATCGTAACTTTGTTACTGGCAAGGGAGTAATGTAAAGGACAGTTTTTGTAGAGATTTTCTCTCGCTAGATGGCTGCACCTGTCAACTGTTTTTCGAATTCTCTAAACGGATATTGGCAAGATAGAAATTAATTCTATTCAAATAAATGTTAAACTTAAATAATAATTGTTAAACTTATATTTTATGTAAATGCATTTAATTTCTGTTAATTTTTAAAATGGTTTTCATAATTTATATTTCTGTTTTTATATTTTTCTTTACTCATGTAGTCGTATCGATTGTATTATGCTTAACTGCAGCATAACTGTGTAAAATACTAAAAACGTGGCATTTTTCTGTACAACGTGTAGATCTATGTTTGCCGCCGTGGAATGAACACGCAGAATAAAATTCCAGTAGATTTTGATAAAGTTTAATGTTTGAATTAAATGAAAACTCAACACACTTGAGTATTATTTAGAGTGCTATGAAGCAAGCACCTAATAGTTCTAAATTCCAAATTTTTATAGAATATATTCAGGATAACATTAGACTATTTAAGTTGTTTGGTTCATAATCTTCCTGAGGCCGAGTAGAGAACGAGATGAGGCCCCTATCGAAGCTGAGGCTCGGGGCCCATTTGATCCATACCTTAAGACGTCCCTGAATACGCTCATTTATTCGTTACGAGTTACGGTTTGTACGAGTATTTGACAACGAATGCTATACATACCATATACTTAAATGTATCGCAGGTGAGACCTACTTTTGCATAAGGTACCAGGGCCTCAAGAAGACATAAGCCATCACTAATTGTATAGCTTTGACTTGTGTATATACCATGTGACGAATCTTTACGGCACCTTTCCACTAATACTCTTAGACGTCTTTGGGGATGGTAAATTCGCGTATATTTCCAATCAGCTCTAAAAGAAGAAAATGGGATATGTAAAGTAGATAAGGTATTTAAGGAGAGCGTTGTAAGTTAGCGGAGAAGGAGGCTATTGAGCCAGCAGCAGTAATAGTGACGAGATTTGGAGGATTCAATTGGATTACGATATTGGAGTATTGCTGTTATTATTCAGCGAAGGAGCCTTAGAAGGGTTAATCTACCTGGAGAGATCATAAGTACTGCCAGGTGATATATTCTAGTTTAGTACCGCTTACAACAAGCGTTAGTATAATAAAAAGTTAGTTCAATTTTAATGAAAGATAATATAATTCAAGTTGCGTGTATTTCTCAGACCTCCTATTCCAGTAAACCTTTTCGATATTTAGCTTATTAATTGATTAATTTCATATTTCGTAATTTAATTTAATAGTAAAGGTAAATTCCTTTTTGACGTAGACATGTAGCTAAATATTTGTCATTAGAAGTTTGATATTTGAACTAAGTGAATAAATATAATTTATTATTATACAAATGGCGTCTGGTCATTCTTTGCCTCAAGTTAATCTTAGTGTCCAGGGTGTAACCCAGGGGGGTTCTCTCACAGCTATACTTTTCCAAATATCACATACTTTTCACAGATGTCCATGGTTTTCTGTGTCTCCTTCCTCTTAAATATCCTTCAGACAAAAAGTTTATTTAAAGTTTCTTATATTCTTCCGATTAAGGTACACAAGTATATAATGGAAATAAATATTTTCTGAACCACATTATTAAGCATTTTCATTGAAACCTGTGTGTTTATTATCTTTCTCAAATCACAAGAAATTTAGAGTTTATCTCTTAGAGCCAGTAGTTAATAAACATTTTATTTTCATTTCTTTTAAATTGAAGATTATTATTTAACACATCTTTGAAGTATAAAATTTGCAAATATTGCGAAGCAAATTTCACAACTAAAACCTTTTTCAATGCATCATTTTTCAAGAAAAAAGCTTATGTAACACACAATTCCAAGTACCAATTTAAAATTATCAAAAAATAATTGAGGTATTACATTGCGTAGAAAAAATGTCCTTTAGAGATTTAATCAGTTTTGTCTCAAATTATCAGAGACTACAATTTTGTTACAGATTTGAAATTGGGGCACACTTAAGTACTGAAGCGAAATAATAATAAAAAGAAGGCGGAAATGAAAAGTACCATTTTTTTTAATTACATGGTGTCACAGCAAAATAAATTCCTCTGTTTGGAGAAAAACATGCGCAGTCAAAACAAACTATCTAACTGACTTAAAATTGGGGCGTGTCTCGTAATTTTGAGTGTGCTTTATTTGTCTTTAAATGAAATAAAGCTGTACGATTTCATTCTTAGACTTCATCTATCAGAAAAGCTTATATTGTAAACATTCAAGTAAAATACCAAAAATTCAAAACAAATAATCCCTTATTCAGAGGATAAAAAATGCAATATAGTCACATATATTTATGCGAACTTGAAATTAATGACAAATTAAAATTTTTAAATAAAAAAAGTCTAATTATTACAAAAATGTATGAAATGAACAGCTAAAAAAGAAGTTATTTACAGAAATTTGTTGAAAATATTCCATTGCACGAGTTTGTTTGAAACTAAGCATCCCAATTTTTCCGCATGGATATCAAAGTCACTGATGATCTTAAATTCTTTACGGGCACGAATATTATCATGAATATTTTTTATTTTGAGTATTTAAGGCATTTTTGTCGCTCTTTGTGGTTGTTGTTGCTACTCTTCTCCTCTGTCGTTTTACACCTGCGTTTCTCAAACTGTGGGGCGCGTCCACCTAAGGGGGCGTGATAACTCTACGAAAAAGGGCGCGAACATAATAAAAAGTCAAAAACAAAAGAGTGCTTTTTAAAAAAAATTATCAATTTACTGAAAGTAAACAAAATGCACATTTTGGCATAATAAAATCTAAAATACACATTTACACTGATATTATACGCTCATAAATGTATCAGTAGTGCACAATATATTTTATAATTAATTTAACAATGCTAAGTTAACAACAAGTTTAATAATTACCAGTGAATCCACGGCTTGTCATATATAAAATTATTTACAAAAATTAACACTTTTTTTGATAATTTGTACGGTTTATATATATATATATATATATATATATATATATATATATATATATATATATATATATATATATATATATATAATGCCTTAACTGTTGATTAAAAGTTGCGCTATTCGTTCCCCAAGCCACCATTTTGTACATAGGCATGCGAATGTGATGTGTTGGGGATGGGAAGAAAAGGAATACACAAGCAAATCTCCTGAAACAAGTAAATCCTTTGCAAACACTGTAAAAGTCCTTTTATTGCATTCCAAGACCTTCAGAACAATTTTATGGATGCAGTGCACAGAAAAGATAGTACTTTGGAAAGACGCATATATACATCCGAGGAAATTAACGCTTTGGCTAAGCAAAACGTTTACATACGCAGGTGGCACTTAAGAGGATAAAGTCATATTGTTGCTTTACGGCTGAATTAAATACATTGTTATTATATGGAGGGGGGCGATGAAAATTATGATTGAATATTGGGTCACAAATATTGAAAGTTAGAGAAGCATTGTTTTACGCCCTGTGTGTGTGTTTTACTTTTCAAAGTTTACATCATAAACTACAGTTGAAATAAAATATTGTGCATCGTCGTTGATACCTTCAGTACTCAAGTTTTCATAGATTCTATATATTCTTGCATTTGAGCACTGCTACTGATTTTGACAAGTTCACAAAGCACATTTTTTTCATTAATAGTAGTTTCACTGAGGGTGCAAAAAACTAGAATTTCAAAGCCTCTTTTTTAAAAATAGTTTTGAACACAACTTTGTGGTGAAAATTTAACAGCCTTTGTTATCCACTGAATGACATTCTATACATTCCAACATTTTGCATACTAATCGCTGTTTCCGCAACGAGATTGACAAAGTCCCTACCATAAAAGCAGTTTTCTGTAATTAGCCTTGAAGTTTCTAATTATGCCTTAGGCCAATTGCTGTCATAATGGTGTCGCATTAGTTGGGGGAAAACACTAATTTCATTGATTTCAGTTTTACGTTTGGTGGTTGATCTAGTGAAATGCCCTGAATATATTTGATTTTTCCCATGCGAAAAAAAAGTTGAAAATAATATGTATAGTAACAGAATATTACTAAGCACAAATATGTCCTTGAAATCTCAAAAGATTTTACTAACAAAGAGGGTTTATATATATATATATACACTGCTGGACAATTGCTAAGGACAGATCACAAATTGCTATATAGCATAACATTAAGCGAGACATGAGGCCTAGTAGGATAAAATATAGTTGCCACACTGTTCAGACATTAGAATAAAGAATATTTATTGTTCTGGAAAGTACAAAAACTGTGAAACATCTGAAAGAAAAAAAAATGTTCATTTGATCTGCGTACGGAGAAATGGAACAATGCATCTAAAAGTCAGCAGGCACCTTAAAGAAAGGTATCAGTACGGGATATGTCCACCGTGGAGTGTGATGCAACATTCCACACGTCGTACCATACTTTGCACAACATTATCCAGCAGCTGTTGAGGCAATTTATCCCATTCCTCTGTGAGTGCACGGATGAGGGTGTTCTTGTTTGTCGGAGGATAGTTTCGACCAGCAACTTGCCTCCCCAAAGCATCCCACACATTTTCAATGGGGTTTAGATCTGGAGAACGCGCTGGCCTTAGGATACGTTGAATACCCTCGCTGTCTAAACAATCCTGAACAGCGAGTGTTCGATGACATGTTGCGTTGTCGTCCATAAAAACAAATTTATCACCGACAGCACCACGGAAAAGACAAACATGAGGAAGTAGAACTTCATCAATGTATCGTTGGCCCGTCATAGTCCCATTCGCAACCACATGTAGGCGCGTGCGGCCATTGATCATGATGCCGGCCCACACCATGATACTGCATGTCGGATATCGGTCCTTTTCCTGGATATTTTCTGGACGATAAGCAGTACCACTCTCGCGCCAGATCAGTTGGCGTCTACAATCCGATGACAGACTGAACCTACTCTTATCTGAGAAGAATACGCATGCCCAGTCCTGCTCAGTCCAATTGTGATGCTCACGACACCATTGCAAACGGGCAGTACGGTGCTGTCTGGTCAATGGGACACACACAACAGGTCTGCGTGTGTATAGTCCTCCTCCCCTCAAACTTCTGGCAACAGTTTTTCGGGAGATCTGCTTTCCTGAGGCAGCAAGAAACTGATTTGCCACCTGCTGAGCTGTGGTGCGTCTGTTCCTTTTTGCTGATAGGACGATATATCTGTCTTCTGCAGGCGTCGTACTTCTAATACGACCTCCCCCGTGCCGTCTACTACACATTCCAGTAGTTTTAAATGACTTCCACAGCCGTGAAACAACGCTGTGAGCGATGTCGAACTCCCTGGCAACATCTGTTATTTTTCGCCCTTCTTCGATCTTTCCAATAATTCGGCCACGCATAAAATCATCTATGTGATGTCGGGAAGACATGCCAAAAATTTTAAGTTCGTCTATTAAATCTTTCCTGTAAAACTTTGACTTGAAACAACAACTGTCCACACGCGTCAAAACCTTTAAAGCTCTTATGAACGCTATCACGTGATGAACAGACGTGGAAAAAAAAAATTGCATACTCATACTTCTTCTTACTAATATCCCGCACTTATTCTAATTTTCCACATTTTGCTTCCTTTCATTTTGTGGTTGCTATGGATGATAGTGTTATCCGTCCTTAGCAATTGTCCAGCAGTGTATATATATATATATATATATATATATATATATATATATATATATATATATATATATCTACTCTTATTTTATTTTTGAAACTGTTTCAGTATTCGTTGAATACAGATATCTCGTGGAGGAGGTACTACTATATATATTTCGTGTGTGTGTGTCTAGTTAATATTATCCATTGTTAAATAAAGATTCATCTTTCAATATACTTTTAAATCCACATAAAACAAATTTTAAATTCATAAACTTTATACATTATGATAAAAAGTACTTATTCACTCCTTCTTTGTAAATTAATATCCATTTATTTTACATATCTTAACCATCAAAAAGAAATCTGGTAGAAAAGCGAGGGGAAAAAACATTATCCAAAAATACACTGTATTTTCAACTTTAAAAAGTAATTTTATATTAAAATTTTTAAATATTAATGACATTTTTTTTTAATTTTAAGCCTACAAATAATTTTAAACAAACGCGTTTTTTATAACCAGTAGTTTTAAGCATATATTAACACATGCGTCAATAAATTTGATTACTAATAAAGTCTATTAATTTTGTTTGAGTTTTTTGTTTGAAAAAATTTTCTCTCATAATATATCTTGTATCTTTGTAATGCACCAAAAACCCTGTCTGCTGTATTTTCCATCCACAGTAATCCATGTCCAATTGTTTCACGTCATTTTATTATTTCATCATTCGAAGGACCAGAAATATTTTAAGAATAGGTAGAAAGGAAATGGAATCACAAGAGAAAAAATTCGTTAACTAGAAAATGCACTTCACTGTTTGGAGGTTATTTTACGAAGAAAATAGTAAAATGTTCTTTGTTCCAGGAAAAAATTCGCAGAATAGATTCGTAAAATAGAGGTCCGACTGTACATGCATGTATATAATATTATATTACAGCATAGTTTAGTATAGAATAGAACATTACTATAAATATGGCTTAGAATCTATCAATAAGCAGGAAGGAAACAGAATAAAAACAATACAGAACAAAGCAATATAGCCATAATAATACATTAGCAAACTTTAAGGTGTTGGCCTCTTTTTTTTTAATGAAAAAAAGTTTTAAGGTAACATTCTTCCCTTTTATTTGTTAATATTACTTGGCTGAAACAAAATAAAAATAATTAAAAAGTAATGTACTAATCTAAAAGAAAAAAAATACAAAGCACATCACAGCTCATAAATGTAATTTTTGACTAAACCTTCAAAATATTACACATAAAAAAATTTATACGATACACAAAATTTATAAATAATTTTTTTAAAAAAGAGAAAGTGTACAAATTGTGAAATTTTTATAAGCTGTTACAGAAACAGATCAAAATCGACTACAGACAAATATTTAGTTAACTAGTAGCGACATCTATGATTGAGTAAAATAGTAAATACTAAGAGTAAGTTAAGTGAAATTAAGTTTTCTTTAAAAAAAACTAACGCAAAACTTATAAACCAAGAAATTTAATTGGATATTCACATTTTAAACTAATATCTAATAGTATTATTAACGTTTCCACACACACACTTTTTTTGTTAAATATTAGTTACATTTCATATAGTCAATCAATATTTTCTTATATATTGATGCATGAATATTATTATTCAGTACCGGAAGTTTATTAATAGCGAAATTAAAACCATTCGTTTTAACAGAAACAATTCTATTTAATTTTTAATACGTGAAATTGTATTCAGATATTTTGTTCTAAGGTGGTATGTATATACTAAACATATATGATTGCCATAAAATTTCTTTAGTACTTTTACACTATAACTAATATCAGTTTCGTACACAAGGGTGGGGGTTCAAACACCTCCCACAGATCAACAGATTTTTAATTTTTAGCATTAAGATAGATTATGCTTTAATGCTTTCGTCAACGTTTTTTTTTTTTAAATATAAGCCCACCACTGACTAGAATATCAGCCTTCTAGTTAGCCTAAAGACAGGGGCGTAGCTTCCACCTTATCAATGGTACGGGGGCCCCAACATGTCTGACTACAGTTCCACAAACAGGACTCTCATCTAACCCCCCAAAGAAAGGAAATTTGATACAAAGCCCACTCAATGCTAAAAGAATACAAAAATAAATAAATAACTTAATACGACGATCGAAAATTAACTTATGTATCCATAGGGGGTAATTTTAATTATATAGAAGAATTTTTAAAAAAAAACCATAGAAAGAAAAATCTATTTTAAAAAGAGCATCACCAATGAATGGGATCAACCGGTAGCCATTTGCAATCTAAAAATAGTTTTATAAGAATGGAATTTTTTTAAATTAAATTGTACCTGTGTGTGTTGTATTCGCATCTGAGTGATGACAGAATTAAATTAAAAATAATTACAACTAACGACCAACCGAAGCCAAAACTACCCAGCGGAATGGACAAAATAATAAGCCTCTCTGACATGATAATGAAAACTTAATATGTTTCGTCTGAACGAGAACAATTATATTGAACTAAAAATTCTGGAAATGCAGAACAGATGGTGAAATATATCGGTTAAAAATTAATTTAAAAGCAGTTTTAAGTAGACAACTGAATACTTGTCAGTCACTTCAAGCAACATCGTGAGATGTCAAATTTGCTTTGTTACAATAGGTCAGTTTAGAACAAGTGAGTTGCGAATTAACAATGCTCTTGGACACTGCGATAAATTGTAGAACATGAAACTAATTTACGAGACACTGTGGGGGTATTTTTTGAATGCGGGCTCAAAAAGAAAAGTCAAGTGTTTTTATGGAGGGGAGGGGAATAATCCATTAAAAATCCTTTATTCAAGGTAGCCGTATTTTTCCTTTCTACGGGTCAGTTAGATTTTTATTATTTATATATCTTCCAGTACTTTGCAATAAAGTTACATACATGCATAAAAACAAAACATTGAGTAAAAATAATAATTGACAGATTCTCAGACTCTACGGGATTCTTAGGGTTCAACCAACCATATGAATAATGCAACCGTGCATACATAAAAAGAATAGAATTAATCAACTTTAAATATATGTTACCATGTATGACATCCAGAAAGATTTTGTGAACCTACTGACATTGCATCTCATACAATCCGAATGAAAATTATTCAAACAAATGTCTAAGGACATTTGTCAAGAATTGGTGGGAATTAAAATTTTGTTGCAAGTTTGAATATGATTATGTGGCGAAGTAACTTAGAATGTTTGTATTTCAGGCAAAAACATAAATTGGATTTTGTGTTTATGTAAATGATGCATTTTTTACTCACAATGATGTTTTCTACAGATAGCTAATGCTGACTGTGATACATTTTTCTATGAGATATCCTATATGAGTTATGAATTTTAATCCTCTTAGGGAAAATGCTTGATATAAAATGTGTAAAATATACTGTAATATTAGATTCCCATTTAATTTTCTGGTTTTTAAGATTTTAAATTTTCAAATATTTAAAACCTCTTTCAAAAAATATTTCTCCTATTTCGATAGAACTTTAAAAAAAGATATTTTATCCAACATTTTGAGAAATTATACAGAATTTAAAATGACGGAACACTTTTATTGCTTAGGGTTTTCAAAATGAAAAAGAAAATAAATAAATAACTAGAATAACTTATTTACACCAATTCCCCACACCCGCTTTCATTTCCCTTAGTCTCTTTTTTTTTTATTTGGATTATTTTTTTCTTTTGTGAATTACTCTTTCTTTTAAACTCGCGTTTGAGTTGATGAGAGATTCATCAAGAGGCTGAATACATAATGAAACTTAAATCATGCCCAAGTTCCAGAGCTCTGAAATTGTATATCTACTTGAGGATCAATACAGCAGTCGCTCACAGCTGTTGAAGCATTTAGCTTGACAATTTTGAGTTACTAGTGCTTTTGTAGTAAAAATAGTTATCTGTCATATTTTAAAAGAGGTGCACAATGTCATGTCGAAAACAAGGAAAAAGAACATACAGTTTTAATACTCTTGCAAACATCATGCGGATTCTCTCCGTCTTTCGTACGGCATCTCCATTCATATCCATCAATCGTTCCCTTCTTTTCTCTCAGAACCATGTATTTTCCACATTTAGGACATTCATACCTGCTAGAAATTAAATTTTCACGCATACACCATTCAAGCAAATTCATTTGTCCCCTTTCTTCCAAAATAGCAAAAAAAGTAATAGTTAAACCTTGCGTACGGCGACTCATTCTCAAAAACCGGTACTCACACGTATTCTAAAAAGATCGTTCAACCGTGCTAAAGATGGAAATGGTTAAATTTTTCTGTATATATCGGTTTTAGGTTTGCCATAGTTAACTTAACTAACGGTAATTTTTAATGGCAGATACCTAACGGTCAAAAATAACGGAATTTTAATTTAAAGATGAAAAGGAAGGGTAGATAGCTTGGCGAACTTGTCGCCCTGCTTGGCGACAAAAAAAAGTTTAAAAACCGGAGGTGTGCTAAATTAGGACTCAACCCACCGGTACAGTTTAATTATCACCATTTCATTGACTGCTCATTCGAACTACAAAGCAAAATAATGGCTACTGGCGACGAACCTCGTAATTCTGAACCAAGGTGAAGTGACGAGGACCCATCACGGCTAGAATCCCACCCACCAAACTTCTATACCGTGTCCAGGTGAGAAACTTTGAACTTCGACAGATTTAATGAGCATCTGTCCTATATGGCGAGTTTTCAGTGGCAACATGAGTCGAAAAAAAAGCAACGTTGGAGACAAATTTGCGATTATTACTATTCAAATAGCGAGCCATTTAATTTTTTTCAAGAATACTATAGCACCTATGTTATCTTCAGTAACTAGAAAGCTCAACAACAAAAATAAATAGACAATAAATAAATAAAAATTCATGAATTCTTTAGGAATGACGTTCTTCTAAGAGTAAATCAAAATCGTATAGTTTATGAATAATTTTTCTATTCTATATTCTATCCAAACCTCAGCCATTTTTTTAAATAAGACATTACATAAACTATCTAATAATTATAATATTTGTAATCGCAGAAAGCAATGTTTTAATTACAAAGGTACAAAATATATAGCAATAATTTGAAAAAAAATTTATATATTCGTAAAAATAATAAATACATAAAATTGTCTTCTCAAAAATATCACACTCTACATGTTTCTTCAAAAAATAATAATTTCAATACAAACCAAAAAATAAACTATTTTTACCTAATTTTTTTCCCTTTGAAAGTAACTTGAAAAGGGAAGACAAAATCTGGAACGCGAAGTCTATCTTTTGACGTAGAGAAATGGCAACAAACATAAGAAATAAAACAACAAAAAAAGCGCTTTGCACCCATTTACTAGAAGAGCAAGACGAATCCTCTCATACAAATTTTATATAATATTCTCATATATATGCTTCAGATTCTAAGAAATATTCATGCAAAAAAGGATGTATGACATGCATTGCAATTTTGAAACATATTTCAAAATATTCCGAAAGAAACTCCTGCAAAGTTCTTTAGAAAAATAAATAAATAAAAGAATCTATTCTAAAAAATGAATTTGAATACCTGATACAATTTCGAGATACGCAGTGAATCCCAAAAGTGGTCGAAGTTTCAGGAATCTTTAAGAATAAACCTGTAGCTGGAGTTTAATTCGTATATAAATCCAACATTTTTCCATATAATCGAAATTTAATTATAGATACTAAAACCTAATATACTTTGGATATACTTTTGAAAGTATTAGTTCAGTTTTTTAAAAATGAAAATATTAATAGACAGCTAAACAGAACATCGCAGATGTGCTTGAACACGAAAACATATGGACGAGTAAATTCATTCAGAATGTTATCGTCTGCCAGTTTCTTTTTACATTACAAAAGTGTTTAATATCGTTTAATTTACTTTGTAAAAATATTATATTTAATATCATATATGGCACGTAATCGTAAAAATACAATGTTCTAATACAACATACAAATAAAGTTCGAAAACCTATTTTTTTTTCATCGCAAGAAAATCCTTTTAAAGTATTGTTTAATTTATTCTATTCGACATTTAACTGTGTGGTAAAGTACTTTTAAAAAGCAAAATAGAATCGAAAACAAGTAAAATGGCCGTTCGAAAAATCTATCTCGAAGTAACAAAAGAGTTATTGACGAAAGAACTCGTAATCTTCAACCATGGCCAAGTGACGAGATTCACATCTGAGTAGGTACCCTACTAGCTAACATGATATAAGATTTATCTTTAGCAAATTGCGAGGAATCTACGTTCGAGCGCAGTAAAATTTACAGCAACAGAGGGAATTGTTTTGGCTCGAGAGCCACAGCTTTTTAAAATGATTACATTCATTAGTTAACTTTGCTTCTCAGAAAAGATATAAATTGTACCATAAAAACCAGTAAGTATAAGTAAAATAAAATAGAGACAGTTTCCAATTTATTTATTGCGCTAATTTTAAATTTATAGCTACAAGCACATTTAATTTTTAAATCAATTACATGAGTTATATAAATGCATCCTTTCACATTTCTACAATTATTTGTAATCGGAAGTGAGATTGTTGTTGAAATTCTCCTCACAGCTTGCAAGTTAATGTCATCCAACTTGCTTCTACATTTACTCTTGTTGAAGTTCCTCCAAGAAAAAATCTTTACTTACAAATACATGACCAAAATATCGAGAACATTTTCTCGAAATTTGATTTTCCAAATGTCTCTATGAGTCGCTATTTACCTATCCCTGTTCTATAGGATTCAATTGAAAATTTTTCCTATTCAATTTCACCTGAAACTGCCTGTTGAATACAGACACGCGAGAGCAAATTTAACAGTTTTACTTCCAATGGGTTTGTAACAATGTTGAGAAAGAAAAGAAAATGAGGAATTTAATTCACACACAAATAATTTAGTTGGAAAACTGAAGCATGAAGTTGGTCTAACCATTTCTTACGTGAGATTGCATGTCAGCATGAAGACAGTAATAATTTGATAGTCATTGATGGCATAATGAATTTCTATCTTTATTTTATTTTAAATTTCCAATGGAACTAACATCTCCCATCTTGAAAATGCTAAATATTGACAAAAAAAAATTCCCGATGGGGCTGCGGACTGGTATTTTTACCATTGCAGATCCAGTACATGCCCCAGGAGCTAATATCACTTTTTGCTGCTGCACCATAAGGAGATACCAACTACCGCAAGTAATTTTGACGCTCCACTTTCTCTTCAGAGGGCCTGAGCTCTGACGCGATATGCGAACTTGTTCTAGGAATTTAATTTTGCCGAGAACCAAGCCAAACACGCACTCAAGGGATCTTTTACATGTCGCATAATCATACGACATGGGTGCTGTTTTCTGCATCATGAAAATCCATCGACTTGGGCCGAACCCGCTACCTTAGGCTTAGAAGACAAGCGCCAAACCAACTGATCCACCCAACCTAAGAAAAGTAGGAATTTAAACAGTAAATATTTCACTTCTACTACCCTACTACTCACTTCACTTCTACTACTTCTACTACTCACTTCTTCACCCTAGGGCCGGACAAACCGGACCCCTGCCCGGGGCGGCATTTGGATTTAATTTGAAAAAAAAAATTTTTGTGCAAAAATTTGGTATATTTTCTGAAATACTATTGGGTGTGAATAAAAAAATTGGTATTTCATTTATTATATCTTACTTCCTTATTTTATACTCAGTATGTTTAATGTGAGTTTTCTTTTATGTTGAAACTTAAGAGTTCGAGGGGGAATATATGTTCAATCGTGAAATATGAAAAGTTTACACATCTCTTTCACTAGTAACTTCTTCCCCATCCCTGAGTGAGGTCACTACAAACATTCCTTTCACCCATACGACGTCCGGTGTCAGCTATCCAAAAGGGGACAGGGACAATAAGAGTTTTTTTGTAGATATAGAGAGTCACAGATGTTTTATTTTAGTCTTGAGTGTAGTTACTATACGGTAAAATAAATGTTTGCTGCTGTAATAACGTGAAAGTAATGACATGCTGAAATTGGCGATTCCTTCTTTTACGTTTTACTCGTTTTAATTAATAACAGGTAATTATGTCCTTAATTTCGAATTATTTTGTATTTGACTTAAAATATATTATATATATATATATATATATATATATATATATATATATATATATATATATATAATATTGTAATGCTGCATTTTTGTTCGCAAGAATTATTCCAAATTTTTTATGTACAATTTTTTTTAATTATAATGTTTTGCTTTTGAGAGAGAGGGGCGACATTTTCCATTTTTGTCCGGGGTGACAAAACTCCTAGAACCGGCCCTGCTTGCCGTCTCCAATGTGTTAATAATAGATTTCGATGCTATAAAATTTTCCAAAGTGAAGCAGCTTTTTTAAAAAAAAATAGAGTACTATTTCATGGAAGCTCAAAGATTTCTTTGAAAGATTATTTTCGAAAGCTACAGAATGTTGTGCGTGTAAAATTCAATAAAGATTCGGTCATATATGATATTAAGCATGACTTCCCTCAAAATATATAACAATTGATATTAGCTAATTTACTAAAAAGGAAATGGCATTGGTTTAATGAGAGGTCTACAACTTGGGTTTCCTAGGAACTTTGACAGAGGTTCCGCCAATGATTACTATTTGCTTAATCAAAGTGCCGAAATCTCAACAAAATTTTAATTTTTAAAAGATCGAATTCTTAAGACAGTTTGATAGTAAAAATAGATACTGTATGGATAGAATAAATCTCACAGTCACCGTCACGATTGGACAAATTAGAAGGCTTGCCAGTGAAGGAGCCTCCTTCCTATCTTCCTCAGTAGCTCGCAGCCTAAGGTGGGCCTTTGCCTTCTCAAGAAGCGTTTTCCAGGCCAGTCTTCTTTCTGCTAGTGTTCTCCAATTCTTTGTTCTCAAAACTATGGGATATTTTTCTAGGCCATCAATCCATCTAAGATCTGACCTGCCTTTTTTCCATGTGCCAATTGCTTGGGCATTGAAGACTTTTTGAGTGGTGCAGGCTTCATCCATTTTGACAACGTGACCTGCCTATTTGATGAAGAAGGAACCAGTGCTACAATTTATTCATTGGGTATCCAGGAGCCCGGATAAGCTAGACTTAAACAAATTTTCTGGTTATAAATTTCCATCCACCAGTGCCAAGGGGGCCAGTATATCTGTCTTCGGTTCCGAAATGAGCTTAAATCGGCATTGGGAGGAGCACCTTATCGACTTATCAACAGATCCGACGTTAATATCTAAATTTAAGCAGGAACGGTACTTAAATTTTAGGTTGCAAATTTTCAAAATTCGCACAGTCATAAGTATTTTAAAGCCTTTAGAACAATGAATATAAGTGAAAAATAGTTCTCTGCGTATGTAGCTACAAAAACAAATTAATGCAGAATATGAAATGCAACTGCATATAGCATCAATAGACCGACTTCGACAGTTTTGTGTGTAAAAAGAAAAAAAATAAAAATATTTCAGTTACTAAACATAATGCAAGGGTAGGTGGCATCTGAAGCAGGCGAATTAATGCTATTAGAGGTAAATTACATTAATATTATGTTCAAAATTTCTGATAAAAGTTTCTCTCTCTCAGTATTTTTTTACTTGAAATATTAAGACATATATATTCATTACTAATGCTCTTTTTTTTTCTTCTTTTGAACGGGGATCCCTGGAAACACTTTATAGTTTTAAGGGCTCCGTGAGTGGACAAAATGTGTAAATCACTGGGTTACCGGACCATGGGTTGGCAGGGACGTCTTACAGCATGAGGGGGACGAGGCCTCATCTCGTTTTCGACTCAAGCCTTAATAAGATCATAATCCGAATAATTTTAATGGTCAGATACTATTTTCGGACATATTGTCCAAAAATTTGGGAATTTTAAACTATATACCAACAGGCAAAAGTAGCAAAACTGCATTTTGTGATAACCGTCTTCCATGTCTAGGCCTAGGCCTATTATCATACGCCATCAGTACTCATTTAGTCGAAAGGCAGCAGTCAGTTAGGCCTCTTTGCGCCTAAGTTTATTTGTTTCAGATTATCTTTTATAAGAGTATTTATTAAGGTATGCTACATACTGTCTACTCAGGGATGTAGTGACCACCGAATCAATGATACGTACAATGATGCGGTCCCACTAACAGGGTTCCCATATCTGAAAAAGTGCCCCGAAGGAATTTTGACACAGGCACCTCTCAGAGCTAGCTACGCCAGTGTGTCTACTTTTAATAGTCAAAGGAGGGCCCGCCTACTTTTGCATAGGGGCAATGGGCTTTAAGAAATCTTAAGACATATATGTGGGTTGACACTGTTTTTCGCGTAATCGCCAACAAGAAAATAGGTGGTAATATTCTAAAGGATACATTCACTACAAACACAATAAAGGAATAGAATATGTGACGCGTTTAATTTGTTACTATATTCGACCTCATGAACATGCACAATTGATAAGTACAGAGGAAGTTTTATGGCAGAACAGAACTTGACCTGTCAGGAAAAAAAAAAGTGCTGCATAATTTGAATACTTTTCTGAAAAACCAGTTTAGTGAACATTTTACAAAAAGATAATTGTAAAATGTTTATTGTACAATGTGTGTGATGCTATTTTGTAATTAAATTTTACTATGAACACAACCGGAATTTTTAACCTTAACAATACTTATAAAACTCATTGACATTTTTCTTTCAAATGAGAGAGAGAGAGAGAGAAAAGAAGAAATTGGTTCTCACGAACCAAATTTTTCAATGAGGAAAAAAAAATTAAGGGCATTTTGAATATAATGAAAGGTTGTTTCCCCCTCTATCTAAACTCGCAATTGCTTAGAATTTATGTCAGTTTAGAAGCTGCAAACCAGGTCAGATAGCCAGAATTACAATTGAAGCAGTACCTCACGCTATTAATATCTATATCGCATTGCATAAGAATTTTCAATCAAAAGAGCAATAGCCACACATTATTTTGAAAAACAATCTTTGGTGGAATTAAAATTCTAACTTATAAAAGAATTGAATTGCTTGGCTAAAAATAATAAATATGCAGAAAACTTACAACACCAAAATTGAATTGTAGCTTAAAAGATCACAATATGATTCAATCAACAAACATTTGTTTAGCTTAAATTATTCCTTATGTAATTTTCTATAATCACACAAAATTTGAAAAAACTAAGTTAAAAGAAAATCCAGTTACCTTACGTTTTTTGTTCATTTTTATTCACATTTCAGTGGAAAATAAAAAGTTTAAACTGACTTTATCACAGAAAAAAATAACTAGTTTATCTTTGTTTAAAATTCAGGCTTTTTTCTTTTTCTCTATCGTACTGAATACTTTGATATTTTTTCTACCAATTGCTATTAGTACATGCAACAAATGCACTAATATGCATTTTTAAATCAAAGCAATACTTACTTCAAAAAAATAGTTGTTTAGAACATACACATTTTAAGGAATTTTCACTAAGGTTTATTTAAAAAAATATTTTATGAATATCAGACTGGCAGAAAACCCAAACCAACTTTTGTTATACACAGTTTGGCAACTTGCAAATAAAATTTCATGATTATACGTCAATTATTGTAGGAATAATATCTTAAAATTCTTTCATAAATTAGCCTGTGTTGCTCTATATCCCCTTCAACCTTTCAATCAATCAATCTTTCACAAATTTTAAAATTTTTCTTTATAAAATTAAACAGTTAGCTTTTTGTGGTATTTTAAGCACAAAAACTTTTTTACGTAACACACATATGTGTGTTAAAACCAAAAAAATTGTAAAAACCATTAAATAAAAGTTTTTCTTATAAATCATATATATCTGTCCATTTTTAAAAAAAATTGCTTTTAAACTGCAGTTTCTCAGCCATTTTTCTGAAAGTAATATTTTTTTTTAGAAACATTAATGTAGTCACAAATTTTTTGCTACTACGAAGGAGTAAAAGAAACACATTTGGACCCCAATTTAACGAATTTTTCTCTTTCCATGATCAAAATGAAAGTAAACTATTTAATGAATAATAAACCCTGAATTAACGAATTATTTCAACATCCAAAAACCTTCTTTATTAATTTGTGTTAAAAAAAATTGAATTTTTTTCAACTAAAAACTTTAGTCTGGAATAGAAAAAAATTTTCTTGTTGGTTGCCAATTTCAATGGTAAAAAGGTGCAGTGTTATTAGACATAACAGGTGGAGATGAATCTTGAGTAACCTATCGTGTGAGTTTTTAATAGGTCAGGAAACTTCTTTCTTATCTCCTCCATGCAGAGGATATTTTCATGATTATATTCATTTGATGACGGACTACCTATCTAAGCAACTGAAACTTAGGAAATTGTTGATTTGTCAAAGCCAATGAATAGCGATTCGGATACAGAATATGAAAATGAAACTCTTATCAAAACTGTTACATTTTCTAATTCTTTACAATGTTTGGGAACTGAAAACATCTCATGCAGGAGGAAGTAAATGATGCAGTACTTTCTTCCCTGCATTAAGTCGAAAAAAGAACTTTTTCGAGCCAGGAATCAAAAAGATTTTTAAACATCTATAAGTCAATATTTTAAAATTTCCAATTAATTGGTGTGTGTAATAATTCATTTTTAGCTGTTGAATAAAAAGTGTGTAATTTCTAACTATAGATATTTTTAGTATAGTTGCTTATTATAGAATTTCCAAAAGGTAAGTGCAAAAAATTTGTATTTTGTTTGGACCACGATATAACGAATTACCCCGCTTTAAATAACAAAATGTTTGGTCCCAATGAACTTGTTAAATTAGGGTACGACTGCATTTTCAACAAACTTTACTCAAGATTTAAAAAAAATACATGACACATAAAATATATTATCACACTTTATTTAAACACACATCATTCCTTGAAAGTAACACACACAACCTATGAAGGTCACTTCTATCATACAATAGGAAGGACAAACAAAAATAAAAATTTTAGAACCTTGAAAACCAATGATTACTTGTTAAGATATCGAACTTATGACATATCAAAGGAGTAAAATAAAAAAAAAAATGCTGAAAAGGAAAATAAGAAACATTCAATTTTTAAACACATTATGAATATTACTAAGACAAAATATGTAACTAATATAAAAATTGGACACAATAGGATAATAAAAGAAATAAGATATTTAACATATAGCTTTCAAAATATCTCACTCCAGTATTTTTATGAATGCATTTACACATTCATAAAGCACATCATCAAAACATTCACACATACTTTCTCAATCAATTAAAAATAATGGAAGAAACATCACAAAACACAAGGACATATGCTAATTTTTTCTCATTTTCATTCTATACTATAAATTGCTTGATATTCTATCACAGAGTTCAATAAAAATGGAACACTCTAAAGAATCCATTTGGATGGAAAATTAAACAGTGCCTGAACTTTCCAGCATTTTCCAACTTTGACTCAACTTACATTAGTTTCAGAAATTAATTAGATTAGATAAAAGAAATTTATTTTCCTAACAGATTTACAATTATGTATAAGATATTTATTTTTCATGCAATCTCTTTTCTATTTAGCTTATTATCCTTAATTATAGCTAGAATATTATATAAAAAAAAATTTTCAGTGCAATGAATCAAAAAATCTTAAAAAATATTTCTTTACTAAAAAAAATAATTAAGGAGGGAGGTGAGTTATGCTTCTTCAACAGCTGTCTCAAAAACCATTAGCAATGCATTTATCAAGTGAAATTGTAATTACAAATATTACTTTGTTGGAGCCTATTAACCATCATTTTAAATTAGCTTAAACAAAATGCAATTTTAATTAGACTGAATAGTTATATGCTTTGCCTATATGGACATACATTTCGATACTGAATATTTAAAAAAAATAATACAGGTTTGAATTTATTTCTACAATTCAATTGAATTTTTTAGTCTAAAATTAGAAAAAAGTATTTTAAGGCTGTCTTCATCAAACATACAAGTGAGTGAGAGTTACATTAATGTCTCACTATAAAGCAACATGACGGCTATACCATATATATGAGAGCGAAAACTTAAGTGAAAAGATTTTCAGGCAGAAAAATATCTCCAACTTCACAAAAACTTGCAGCTTTGTAATTCATACATCTGTTTCTAATTATAGTATTAATGAATTTAAAATTATTCCATAAAGAATTTTTTTTTATTTTAATCTTTAAAGATACAGCTCACCTAACATTAAGGCATAGAAGAAAAAAATGTGTAACATATTATACCGAAAAAAATGGATAAATTCAGATAAAAATGAGGGATGTGATTATGCTATTTTCTATAGCAAGGGAGGCCATTAAGTTGATTGTAATCCTCCAGTGGACCACCCAAAGAGTTTGGGGTGACCGCCTACTAAGATCTAAGATGTTTCTACTAAAAGACATTAGTTAGACAAAAAAAACCTCTAATATAGAATTTTTTTTAGCTCACCACACCAACGCTACTGGGTGGACCGCAACATCTTAAAAAAATTTAAAGTAGCCCGTACCCTGGAAAAGTCTGCCGACCCCTGTTCTATAGGATAGTGAAGCCATAATATAATATTAATGCTGAAGTACTCTTATATCTGAAGAAATATTCCACAAATTCAAATCCTATACATTAACATTATGAAAAGACAGCCTTAAGCTAAAACTTTTTGATTACTAATTATGATTTGAAATCAGTGATGATGCATTATTAATAAACTTAGTTTTGTTCCTTTTTAAATATTTCTTCCATTTTTTTCCATAAAGATATTGCCTCATTTAAATATTTCAGTTTGTTCATAATTACAAGTTTGTTCACTGAAATAATAGTATAACATTTCAACACATATTAAACGGAAATACACTAAGTTTATTCATAAAACAATTCAGAAACAGAAATTTAAAAAAATAATATTGTATTTAAAAGAATAGAAATAAAATCAATATATTTTATTAACCTATTCCCTTTTGAAAAAAAAATGTTTTTTAACTGTTTAAAAATTAAGTATCAGCATCTAAATGCAAGAATATTCTTGCATTTTAAAGACAATATTAAAGAAATAATCTTTCAAAAAAATACTGTGAGCCAAAGCTGAATTCAATCTTTACAAAAGCTTTGAAAAGTATATATATTACATATATATATACAGTCTACCCTTGTATGTGCTTAACTCATGTTAAACATGAATGTTCCTAGTAATTGTGAAAAAGTGGTACATCTATAACATGAAGTCGGCTTAAAAATCCATTGGTCTTATGTGAATATTTTCTTATACAGCATATTATAAATAATGGTGAATTAGAAGTTAGGCAAGAAAAGCATGTGCCTTAAGATATCATAGGAAACCTCAATATAACCTCTTTTCAGAGAAAAATATCTGTACTTAGTTACCATAATTGATGTCTCGGAACTAAAATTTGACATGCGATTTTACTGATTAAGCATTGAAGGTGTTCAGCTTGCAAGTATTTGAAAATTTTAAGAGTGTGCAATTTCTCAACAAATCTCACATTTTTAAGCATTGCCATGACAAATGTGGCACTGATAAGCCAATTTTTTTTATTCCTTTCTATGTGAAATTCATTATTAATTGATGTTGCAAAGTGCCACTTTCCTACTAAAATTTACTGATTGAAAAAGAAGCCACATTACTAGGGTAGACTGTACTTCGATATACAAAACTTTCATTCATTCTTTAAATTACTCATTAAATAGTGAATATTTTAAATTCAATTCATGAATTTGCAACAAAAACAACAAATGATCTGACAGAAACCAAAAAAAAAAATGATTGATGAACAAAACCCCTTTGGAACCTATTCAAACATACATCAAACGAGGAAAAACAAGTAGGTAAAAAATATTGTAATCTTATACATTACAAAATGCTGTCTGCACACCAAAATTCAAGCACATTAGTATTATCAAGCACTACTATTTGTACACTAATAAAAACTCCACACAAAACAAAATTTAAGAAATTCCATTTGCAATGAGGGAAGTTCAAGATATAGTTTTAAAAATTCATCAGCTTTCATTTACTCTTACTACAAGTGAGCTGATGATATATATTTTTACATTCAATGAATGATGGCTACTGCTTGTATGCAAATTTAAAAATACACAATAGTGGGCACAACCACATCCTGTAACAAGAGATCAAACAAATAAATTTTAAATTTTTTTGAACATCACAAAGTAATACAAGAAGGTTACTTAGTAACTCAATATGAAATTTTTGGAAATTTCACAAAATTATTTTAAAAATAAAGTAACTTCCTTTTTAGAAACAAAAGTTTGTTTTACATCATAAAACACAATAAATCAAAAGAAAAACACTTGAGAATTAGTTACAACACAACTATAATCATTCAGTAAATGGTCAATTAATAAGGAACTTATTAATGTCTGATGCAAAATGTTTTTTGCTAGTTAAAAAAGAATTCTTGTTTATCAGTACAATAAGGCACTAGGAAAATATCACCTTATAAAATAAAAATATCATATAGAGTGCGCAAAACATATCAGGGTTATTTAAAATGAGTTTATATGTATTAAAAATTACTACAGTTCAAAAGAGCATCTACAAAGTTCCAACTTTTTCTAAGTTTCCATTAAATAAAGAAAAGAAGAAAAAGAGCTAGAGGAGTCTATAGGAATTTTTTTAAAGGTTGTTTCATACACAAGGGATAATTTCACTATTTTAATAACCATATGAATAAATTACACCCCTATATATATATATATATAACTCGCCTCCACTGTTTCTTAGAGTCTGAACATCTAACATGTATTAAAATAATCAGAAATGTTTTACATTGCACATTTTAAAACTCAAAATTTTTGTTTATTCTTCTGAAATTCTAAGCTATGAAGATTCATATTTGTATAAATGATGCTCTAGGTCAGGGATGTCAAACTCACAGCCCTCAACGAACATTTTTGTGGCCCGGCCAATATATTGACAGACAATAATATATAATAAAATATCAAACTTTATCCTGAAATAGGACAGGTAGTACCAGAAAGAGATGTCAAGTGTTAGGACATCAACATTAAATTGTTCTTTTTCATTTATGTATGTTTATTACAATGTATTGTTTGAAATAGACCTATGTATCCATGAATATTTATTTATTTTTGTGCCAAACTAAAGTTAAACCTTGTTTCTTTGGCCTTTGAGTTTGACACCCTTGTTCTAGGTGTATGTAATAAAGTATTATTTAAACTTTGTATCCTTAAGTTAATGTTTTAAAGGTTTTAACAAGGAATATATATTATAAGTGGTAGAAGAAAAAATGAAAAATTCGTTGAGGTGTTAAATTTATAAAAATGGGTATGGGCTTTTTTTTCTTCAACTGTTCTATAACTGTTAATACATATAAATATAAATATGGCATCTTGCAAGAAGCATAGTAAGGAAATAGAAAAATGTATACATACAAGTCTCATTTAGAGGTTTATATTTCATCCTGTAAGTATAATAAAGTTGTTCATTATGACGGCAATCTTCCAAAAATATGAACAAAAACAAAAAATGCATCAGTTTGAACTAGAATGAATATATTAACATAATACTGATGAAAAATATAACATGTCATTACTTCAAAAATACACCATTCTTCTAACCCTTCATTACTTGAACAGACTTATGCTAACAGTTAAATTTTCAGTTTTGGTTTTATCTAAGGAATAAATTTTAAAATTGAATTAATTTTGTTCAGAATCAGGTTATAATAACTGAATTAAAATTTTTTATTTATTTATATATATTTGATACATGAAATAAGATAACACAGCATATGCTTCCCAAATAATGAAGGGTTTTAAAAATATTTTTTTAGTATGTACAAAAATATAATTATCATAAATCACATGCATTTTTTCATGTTCATTCATTCAATTTTTACAATGCAGCACCAATTTTGTAACTACATACATTAGTTTACATTTCAAGATGGTTGTGCACCACTATATAGAGTACCAGATATATGTACATAATATATCTTAGTAAGAAATGAGTGCCATTTGAAAGACAACAGCATATCAGCAAATCATTTTAGACTCTCAAGAAGAAAAAAATAATCTCACATCAATTACAAGCACAGGAAAAAGTAGAATTATTAGAAACAATATATTTATGCATGAATAGATAAAGAATTTTTTTTAAAGTAAAATTAAACATCTTATAGAACATATGAAGTTTTTGGAACTTGATATAAATTATTACAAAAAACACCTTGCATATTTTAATTATTAAAAAAAACACCCAATGTTGGAATTTAAAAATTAGAAAAATAACATATGAATGGAATCTGCACAAAGAATTATTACAAATTTAGTTTACAAGAAAATAAAACTTCCCAAGTTTCTTTAAAAAAATAATTTGCTTACATATTAGACTTCAATTTTTTTAATTTTCATTATGTGGTTTTTAATAGCAAATTTCTAAAATTTCTTGCAGTCAAATTCAATAAACTATCTCATTTTGGAAATACACTTCTAATAGATCAAAAAAGAAAACTAAATGTGACAACACAAATCACAGAAAATGTTTAATTTAGCTTGAGTAGATTTTTTTTAAAATTTCTCTTTAGTATATTTATGTATCCCAAAATGCAATTTCATACAAATTACTTTATTCTAAATTCATTCCTTTTCAGGATAAATTTTTTTTTTATATATATATAATTAAAAATACCACACAATTCTTAGTTTTCCATACTGAAATATCTCAACATTGCTTTCCTGTGTGATAAATGAAGTGACATGTTAAAAATTAAAAAACATGCATACATACATGTCTATGTAAATAAAAAGTGCTCTAATAAATTTAATTTTGTTCAATATATATGTTTTTCCCCCAATATTAACAACACAAACAATGTTTCATGTTAAATGATTTTCACTGCACTGCATAATAAAATCTTTGGAGCTGCTTACTTTTTTTGATATAACGGGCAGAAAATAAATACTATTTGAAAATTTCAAACAAGTAACCTTTAGGGTACAATATAAGAATAAGTTCATTAGTTTCAATGACAGAATTCAAAACAATTAGCTACAGTAAGAGAAAAATTACCACTTAAAAAACTTATAAAATTAGTTACAAACCGAAACTGCTGCAAATAAAAAGTGAAGCTTTTTAGAATTCCGTATAGTATGAATTAAATTGACTTAAATAATATCAGAAAACAAATAAAACAAATGATTAAAAAGTTGAATATATATATATATATATATATATATATATATATATATATATATATAAGGTAATCAATTGACACATCAAGAATTAAGAGAAAGAATTAGCATCATTAGAATAAAGAGTAATATTAAAAAAGTAATAAATAAAATAAAACAATGCAAACATTTATAAGCATTGTATTATTCAGGAATGGTTCATTTGAGCATATTCCATCCACGTAAAAAAATCATAAAAATAGATTGCAGAAAGCTGTAAAATTTCTTTATAGGGGTTTCCAAGAACTTTTATGATTTGCATGTTTCAATGTTAAAAATACATAATTATATATATTAAATATTAAAACATATATATTATATATCATATAACACATTCTAGAATATACTTAGAGACTGATAAAAAGAAAATAAAAGTTACAAAATATTTATCATATCTGTATCAGAAATTACATAAGAATTGCATATTGAAGAAAGACAAAATAGATAATATTCAGAGTAAACATTTATTGAAGAAAAAAATGTATAGCATTTTAAGTACACAGTCAAGTTTCAGTCCTAAAATAGTTAGTAAGAAAATAAATTTTATTGCAATGAAGACAAAACTACACACATCTTGCATTTAATTTTTCAATTATTATTGAAATACATTATTAGAACATTTTGCAGAGATTTTCCTTTATTATAAGATTGGTCGATGTATTGAACAATGCATGATTAATTTTCAGGCAAAGATATAGAAAGATTAAATCTTGTATGAAAGTTTTATAAATATACATTCTGAATACAAGCAAATGTATAAGTATTACAGCTTCTAGCCCTTCTTTTTCAATGAAAAAAATCTGTTTAATGGGGGAGGGAGGGGGGAAGACTTTTTTTTTAAAAAAAGTACTTATATTATAACTTTCAAATCAAAATATAATTTTAATTTAGAAATTTTAATAAATTTACTTTTTACACCAAGCTAAATTTTTTAAATACTGACTAATAAATTAAGAATTTAATTAAAAAGTCATAATTTCAAATTATTAAATAAAAAATACCTTTTTTCTTGACATGGAAAATGTTTAACAATTATTTTTGTACTTAAGGATTAAAGATCTGAAAGTGTGATTTATGTGAGTGTTTAAGGACAGAAAAATACTGTGTACAAGAGATGCAATCATACAATCAACAAGTAATGAATAAAGCACTCAAAAGAAGTAGGTTAAAAATGTTTACTTTCAGCCAATAACTGCATATTATTTAATAAAAGGAGAATGCAAAATATGAATAGGTAGCATTTAGAAATAATTTAAGGAATCATTTCTTCATTGGATGAGTCATTATTTACAAAATTATGTGTAACATTTGGCGAAATGAGGAACTGTTGCTGACAATCCTAAAATATAAAAATGTATCATTACAATTAGGTCTGACTTGTGTACTTAAGGTCAAAAGTAATAAAAATAATCAATATTACAAAATAAAAATAATCAATTCCAATAAAGAATACGCAATTAAAATTTTATCCAGAAATAATAGTTTTGGAAAGAAAAATATAATCAATTACAAAGCTTTAAAAGCTATGCTCAAAAAGTCTTAGTTATAAAGAAAAAAATGTTATTAAAACCCAAATCTTAAAAGTCATATACAAAACAAATGTGAAGATCAAATAATTTAACTAAAGAACTATTAAATGGAATAAAATAAATTATACTTATTAAACATAAAATGAAATAATACACAACATTTCAACTCAAACAAGTTACCACAGCATCAATCCACACCTAGTATGCAAAAGTTAAACATTTTGAGGATTTTTCAAAAATTTCTATACAAATTCAAGTGCAATTTGGTATGGAAATACTTTATATAATATATATATATATATATATATATATATATATTACTAAAAAGATTTTTTTTAAATTAATGCTACTTGCTGATTATGATTTATGCAAATAAAAGCATGATAATTCAAAACTGATGCAGCAAGATGTCAGGACTTGTGGAGTGACAGCAATGCAGCTCTTGCAACAAACTCGGGTGCTGTATTTGAGGTATTGGAAAATAGATCCCACTTCTTCACCCAGGTATTTTTTGGTAATAAAGTGTTCTGGGAGGGGTTAGCAAACTGCAACTGCACTCCCAAGAACATTCTAAACATTCTCAATGGGATTTAGGTTTGGATATCTGGCTGGTCACTCCTCTGAATATCCTCAGTTCAAAGATATTTATCAATCAGCTGAGAACTGTGTGGATCCGTATTACCATCCATAAAAATGAAATAGTGTCAACTGTCCCTCTGAGTGGCTTCACATTTCCTAAGATCTTATATCTCTATACTTCAGAGTAGACAGCATCATGCAATACCATCACCTCTAGTGATCCACATTCACGGTGTTGGAAGGGTGATATACTGGGTCTTTGATTCTTTCTATAAGTGTTCAGACTGAATTTTACTTTATCAGTGAAGAGAACACAGCCCTACTAATTACGAGTGTGGGAAAATGTTATGCATACAATGTTATGGAGTAGCATACCTGTATCTGAATTAAATGAGATACAGATCATTGATCCTGTGGCATAAAACAGTTTTCTCCAACTTTTTTATCGCCACGGACCGGTCAATATTTGATTTTTTTACCGCTGTCCACTGAGGGAAGGGGGAGATGTTGATTGTTTATATTTTAGACTGTTTTGATTCGATTTTAATTAAATTGTATTTAAACATGCCTTTAAAATAAAATACAGTTATACCAAAAAATAAATATAAAGTGAGAGTCACACAAATTTGAGAGAAATACAGCACGGTAAACAAAATCAAAATAATTTAATGTTCCTTGGGCGGCCCAGTGCCATTTGATCCATGGACTGGTACCAGTTGGAGACCACTGGCATAAAACATTGCCTCATAAAGCTTTTGTAAGCAATATATCTTGAAACTGAGGAACCAGAAACAAAAGATAATTGATTTGCGAGATGAGTAGCTATCATCCTGCCTTGTGATAACTCTTGGGTACCCAGTAACTTATCTTTTCAATATTGTACTGGTCTCTAGAAACTAGTTCCATTTTCTAGAAACCACATCTTGGACACATTAAGCGAACTAGTTACCTCCATTTCAGGATGGTCTGCCTCTAATTCCCAACTGCTCTCCATTGTAATTCATCATCTAGATGTAGTTTTTGTGCAATGATAGCGAAATTTTTCACAAAATAATAAGTCTTCAAAAATACAAACCAAATTAAAACTTAATAGAATTTTTTAGTACTTGTCAATATTCTTAATTTGCATAAGGTTAAAGAGAGAGAAATTGTATTTTTGATTAGGTAACTGAGAAAAGCATCTTTGTTATGTTTACCAATTTTCGTTAAAAACAGTTCAGTATTCTGAAAAATCCACAAAGGTGTGTGTGTTCCTTAATTTTTGCATACCGGGTAGTATATTTGTAATATGCATGGGAAAAAAATGTACCCCAAAAAAATCTTTACCAATAAATTTTGCAATGCAAAAAAAGATAAAGTATAGAAGTTTAAGTGAATTTAAAACAATATCTTCAACTGATACTTGTAACAAAATAAATCCTCTTCTGCTTTTTAACTTAACTTTACAATACAATTGGAATATTCAAAAAGATACTGGATGAAATACCTGATGATTTTGTATGACAGGGGATAAAGATATACTATTTTCATGAGAATATGAATTTTCTCCCATCGAAGTGGATATATGAGGCATGTTTTGGGAATCGACTGATGTTTCCATGGTAGCTGGGGCTTCTAAAAAAGTAAGGATGCTCAATAAGATATATATTTATAAATATTAAAAATAATTGAGTTAGGATTTGAAAATTTCACATTAACATAGAATCTATTCATTTTTTAAGATGCTCTGAGAATTTTATCAGATATTTTTAAGATTTTGATATTATGAAATGATAATACAGGAGAAAACTTCTTTAGTAGCAAGAAGAATTTTCTATATAATAAATAAAACTTTAAAAAAAATTATCAATAATCTTTGTACATATAAATTAATATTGGGATGTTATTTTTATAAAATCAGAAACTTATTAATTCATTCTCCATTTTTTAATAACTTTAATCCCCGATTCTGGAAGAAATTAAGAGACATTTAAAAAAGGGGGGGAATCATTCAATTAGCTATTTTAACAAACTAGTATTAAACAAGAACAAAATACATTAAAAATAAAAAACCTTAGGGGAATCACTTTCCCAGAATATACAACACTAAGATTTGGTATCATATAAGAAAAAGAATAGGGTATCATTTAATTTTTTTAAAAAGTTAACTCACTAAATTTATTTCATATTAGTATAAAGTATGTTTATCACTCACAATAATACAAAAACAATACATTTTAAATGTTTTACAAAAGAGTCACAGATATCTGATTATTCTAATACAGGAACAAGATAAAAAACATTGTTTTTAACATTACCATGGAATACTAAAGTCTCAAAAAAAAAAAGAAAAAGTAAAGAATATTTCTTCATTTTACCCACATGCGGATAATCTCAAATATTAAAATTAAATTTTTAAAAGACCATGCCACATGTTTTTACCGAAAATTTAATTTAGCAAATTTTCCCAGTTTAAATCTGTTAGAGCTTTACGTATATTTTCAAAATAACTCATTTAAATTTGCAAGTTTTACCTGTAAAAATCAAAGTTATCTCACAGAAAATAAATATTTCAGAAATGTTTCAAAACTACAATCCTTTATGAAAGTTCTTATTCCAATTTAAGATATCACGTTCCTTCATAAAACTACATTTTCCCTCTAAAACAAGCAATTAATTGAAATAAAGAAATTGTTATTTCATTACATAAAACTGAAATAAATCAAAATTGAAAATTTGAAGAAATATTCTATGTTTAAACTTTTAAAACACTCCTCCTTTCATTTCACTTTCAAGATTCAGAGTTAAAACAAATACATAACAATTATGCATAAAGTCAGGCCTCTATTTGATGAACCTCTATTTTGCAAACTGTTTCCCTGGAACCAAAAACTTTTTACGATTTTCTTCGTAAAATAACCAAATAGAGTAAAACATTTTTCATTTAACAAACTTTTTCTCTTGGGATTTAAGTTTTCTCTCCCTATTTTTAAAATATTTCTGGACTTGCATATGATGAAATGATTAAATCATTTAAAACAATTCATTGTCAATCACAGTGTAAAGAAAATATGCCTAACAGGGCTTTTGGTGCATTGCAAAAATGTGAGGCCTATCGTGAGAGAAAACATTTTTTTCAAACAAAATTAATAGACTTCACCAGTAAGTAGATTTAAGGATGCATGTGCTAGTATGTGCTTAAAATTACTGGTAACAAAATATGTATGCTTAAAATTTCTTGTAAGCTTAAAATTAGAAAATGTCATTAATCTTATTATAAAATTACTTTTTTAAAGTTGAAAATACAGAGTATTTCTGGGCATCTTTTTCTTGCTTTCCTAGCAGAATTCTTTTTGATGGGTAAGATATGTAAAATAAATAGATATTAATTTACAAAAAAGGTATGAATAATTACTTTTAATAATAATGCAAAGTGTTTTTAAATTTGTTTTATGTGGTTTTTAAAGAATATTGAAAGATAAATTTCCCTTTAACGAATTTTTTCACAAAACAAACTTTTATTTGAGATTTAGCAACTTCATTCAATAGAGGTACGGCTGTATTTGCTTAGTTATTTAAAAATTGGAGATGATTAGTAACAAATTCAAAAACATTTTTTTTCAACATACCAAATTTACAATTTGATGAAGCAAAAGGATTTGAAGATGTAAATGATGTTCTAGGAGGAGATCCTAACTGATGAAAAGCATCCATCTGTTGAGTTAAACTTAATACGCCACCTTCTGCTACAGTTACAATAACCCAAATGACATCTGAAAAATAAATAAAATGGCTAGATGAAAAAAACAAACAATATTTCTACGACAAACTTCTTTATTCAACCACCAATGACCATTAAAAAAAAGACAAGTAATGAAAAAAAAAATTTCCCAAAAGTTATAGGCAAAAGCATTGTTATTTTTTTTTATACAATTGTCATGAAGATTTGGTCATTTATCATGAGCTTTGTGATGTCCACTGAAGAATTTTGTCTCCAGTGATGCAAGATGGGTCAAAACCAGTGGCGTAACGTACACCCCTGCATCGCGGGGAGGCCCAGGATTCTAAGGGGCCCAAATGTTCTCCGTTACGCCACTGGTCAAAACAGATCATGCTCTTCATTGGTATGAGTTTAATCTCCCAGCCAGCTCTTCAGTTCATGAAGGAAAACAAAATCATTCAGTGTTAAGTTGGAAGCAACACTGAGTAATCAAACATGTTCCATTTAAATTGTTCCAGGAGCTGTTGGGTTACAACAGCACTGCAAGTATTAACATGAATCAGGACAACATACCATATTTTCCTGTATATAATCCGCGGATTATGTGCTAAAAAAAGTTCAAATTATTTCGAGGGTGTTATATGTCGTCGTGGATAATCCGATAAAAAATATTTTCCATCAGAAAAGCTTACATTAAAATTTTGAAAGAAATGATGTTTATGTTCTATAAAATAAATAACAGATGGATCATGTATGTGCAACTCGATGAAAGCACATCTCACAATGAGAATGTTGAAAATGCCCTTAAGTCTGTATCTGTAAAAATTTTAATACCTAGAGAACTGACAAAGAAATTACAGCCTTTAGACATTGGAAATAACAGATAATTTAAATGGAATGTTAGGAAATTATGGGAACAATGGGTGCCTGATGGAGAAAAGAAATTTGCAAAAACAGGAAAATTGAAGCATGCATCATGCATAAAAATGTTTCCAACTGAGTTTTGAAAGTGTGGAATAATATCTTGGAAGCTACAATAAAAAGGTGTTCCGAAAATGCAATATTATTGACAAAAATGAATCTTAATAATGAAGATTCATTGGGGAATGACTTGGATAATGTTGCGTGGATCCGAGGGTTAGAGGATTTTATGCAAAAACAATCACAAAGAAAAAGAATAATCAGTTCTTTAAGAGCGATGCGAATTTATTATCAAAAATCCAATCCTTTCAATACAGGATTCATCGGGAATATTCACAGGATAAATATACGAAGGTCTTCACACCTTCAAC
The DNA here is from genome assembly GCA_019973935.1 of Trichonephila clavipes. Lineage (NCBI taxonomy): Eukaryota > Metazoa > Arthropoda > Arachnida > Araneae > Nephilidae > Trichonephila > Trichonephila clavipes. Next base: position 311,448 of record BMAU01018375.1, on the reverse strand, counting down.
AGCAATCAAACACAATAACAGTGTTTAAAAATACACGTAAGTAAAGATTATTCACAAGCACAGCCGAGCTCATCGCTAGTCAAAACAATTCTCACTACTCGCTGGCTTAATCAAGACTCCTCCCTGCACCGGCGAGCATCCTTTTTATATGCGCGACAGAAACTTCTAGAAATATAACCGCTCATGTCATTGAACGTAACACTGGTGGAGAAAGCTACTAATTTCTTGAAGATTCCAGAGGGTTCCGAATTCGCCAAATTGGCCGCCAACTTAGTCGCCAAAAATGATGCCAACTTGGCTCTACCGCCAAGATTTCGCCAAGTTCTCATTGAATCGCCATTATAACATAAGGGGCGGCACTGCTTGTGAATAGTACAATTTTAACATGAAATAAATATAACATAGAGTAATATAAATGCATTAAACACTCAAATACAAATTATTTACACTATTTACACAAAATTCATAACAATATGTTAAGAGAAGGTGTAATGAATAAATTCATTAACCTGATGAATCAGATTTTGACAGTTTTTAATTATTATTAATAAATTTAGAGATCATTCAAAGTATTATTTTCTTTTTTATTTTGATGGATAAAATAGATGTTTTTCGTAATTTATTTTTCGGTACAATGTATTACTTTTATTCATATTGTATATTTTTTAATTTTATGTGACACAACATTATCGGCAGAATATATTTTGGATTATTTGCTGTAAAAATTGCCATGGATTATGTGGTGCTTAAGAGTATGCAACGGTAACAGCTTATTCTTGATGAACCTCTTCTACACTATTTCCTCCAGCAGCAAATAACATTATGCAATTTTGGCAGGCTCTCTTAATATACAAACACATCCAAAGCTTGATCAAAAAGTAAAAATAAATTATTGGCAAGTTCAGCAATCATAAAAAATTTTATTGCATATATTCTAACCAATTTTTCGTAAAATTAGCAAACTATTAATAAAATAAAAACATCACATTATGTGGCTCAATAGTAGTTCAATCTATTCTTATATATAGTCAAGTTACATAATTTAAGAAAGTCAATTTAATATCTTGTAAATCTTACAAGCAAATGGATTGTAGGTTGCTTGGGGTTTATGTATTTTCATAAAAAAACACACCAAAAAGATTGAATACAGTATTTCCGTAGTTAAGAATTATTGAGAAAAAAAAATTTGGGAAGAATATACACATTTAATTAATAACAAATAAATTTATAATACAATTTTAATAAATATGCATTAAAATTTAAAGCAAGGTGTCACATCACAAATGGATTATATTTGTTACAGAACTATTTATAAAATAAAATATGTTTAATCTGAAAACGCTTAAGATGAAATGTCAGTTAACACGAAACAATACAATGGTTCTGATGAACTACTATGTATTTTCGTACATTTCCACCCTTTTAACATGAAACAAAAATCGCTCAACACGAAAAGATTTCCCCTTTGGATGAACAAAAAATATGAAAAACACCAGCCGCACCAACACTTAATGAAATGTGTGAGAGTTTCTATATTATTGAACTCATCTACTTTATCATGGGAAGAATTCGGTGCAGTAGATGATAATAATGTGTGCTTAAACCTAATTATGGCAGACAAAAGCATTTTGGAGTCTGTTTAAAACTCAAAATAGACTCTGGATGTAGATTGCAATGATGAAAATGAAATGAATAACATAGCTCCTGTGTTCCCATGTCTTCCGAAATGAGGAGCATCATAAAGTATATGCAGCTATTTAGATGCACATTCCAATAGTGAAATGAATATCAAAATGGACGACATAGAACAATTTGTTAACAATTTGATGCTAAAAAAGACAATACAAAGAAAAATATCAGAATCAAAAACTCAATAAATATTGTTTTAAAAAAAACTTGAAAATTTTGTATTAAATTTCATCAAGTTCTTATAAATGTTCTTGTTCCATTAATTTTAATTAAATACTTGCATATATCTATGTCCACGTAAATAAAATGTGCTCTAATAAACATAATTTTGTTAAATATTTTTATTTTTGCAATATCTTTTAACATGAAAAAATTTCAGTCCCCCCTCAGTTTCATGTTAAAATATTTTCCCTGTATTGATATTTTGCAATAGGTTTAGAATAACACATGCAAAAAAGAAACTTTAATAATAACAAGTAGATGACAAAACAGTGGAAATTACTTCTTAAAAAAATGTATACCAAAAAAACCTCAAAAAAATCATTCAATTAATTACACTTACCTCCAAAAAATTGTCCTGTAGCAGTACTCATTCGCCATTGACCTTGATAAATACCTGCAGATTGAGGACTAATCATTTCTACAGACACATCAGCCATTTCCAAGGGTTCTAATGGATCTACAATTACACGATCTACATGACCTAATTGATCACCGGCAGTGAATCGCAAACAACATCCTGGAGGCCACCTTTCATCACCTGTAGACCAAAAATCTGAATCAGTATAAATTTCAAATTGAAACTGATAAAACTACAAAACAGTAATGCTGATTTATTTTTATGACAGCACAAATGTAGTAAAATATATACAGTAAGACCCCGTTTAACGCAGGGTATACATTCCTTCAAAGTATAGCGTAATATGAAACAGCGCTAAATGAGGTTATCTCATCATGTAAATAATGGGGTTAGGGGAAGATGGGAAGAAAATTGGTCAGGTATTTAACCATTAAATTTTTTAATTATGTTTTTTATAACAATAAAACAAAAATTTGTTTCTTACAAATATAGAAACAAAATAAACGAATATACATATAAAAATAAATAAAATTCTAAGTCACTATGTTTACATTTCAAATCATTCAGTATTTTCAATTTTCTGCCTTTTTATCAAGGAGGTAGATTGGCTTAAGGGCATATTGCGTTGAATTTCATCGTCAATCCATATAGAAAGTCGTTTTTCCATTTCCACTATTGTATTATTTCTAGAACGGGTGATTCTAGATGCAGATCTTGACGTAGTTGCAGTTGTCGATGACAGTATTTTTTCTTTATTATTAAGAAAGGTCCTCAGTGTTGAAGTTTTCAAATTCAATGCAGCACCAATTTGAGATTTACGCTCACCAGTATATAATCATCTAATCATTTGTATTTTAGTTTCTAGTGAAATGCTTTCCTTCTTGTTGCTTTGTTTTTGTGTTTTTTATTTTCACTTAGCATTAGTATTTTTCTTTCCTCGCCAAAATTTACCCCTTTCTCCACCCATTTGTTGAGAACCCCTGTCTTAATTTATAACTACTAATATAACATTCAAAACAACAGTAATAATAAAGAAAAAAAAGTTACTTGGGTTCTGAATTTTCCATGTTTTAACGAACTTCATGCTTGGTGACACTGCTTCCCCTTCACCAATGGTTACATCTCTTACAAATGCCATTTTTGGCAAGTTATCTTTTGGAGAATCAAAATCAAAATATGCACATACAGCTGCTTGCAAATTCCTAGAGAAAAGAATAGCTATAAGCAATATTTGAAAATATAGAATGAAGCATTTCAAATAAATTTATAATTAAAAAAACTACTTATGGTTCACCAATTTCTGCTGCTGCAATGAGTTACTATTAAAAAATTTCATGAAATAAACTAATTAAATTAAAAGATACTTACATATTAATGCCATGCCAGCAATTGATCACCAAAGATTAACCGCATGCCAGAGGTTAATCACAATGAGTTATGAGTTATGACAACCTATTGAATACCATTCTCGGGACAATTGCTAAAATTTACCAAAGGTTGCCAATGGCATGGAGTTAATGCGCAAGTATCAATAAAAATATAAATAGCAAAAATAACTAAAAATTTGAAATATAAATATTACAACATATTATAATGATAGACTTCACAAATAATCTAAATAAAATATTTTGGTACTTATGTAATACCATCACCACAGCAAAATTGGCACCACGCAAACTGTGCCATGATATCACAACAAAAAGATTTAGTACTTTTTCGTTTTGCCTGTGCAAATCTCGCCAAGTAGACTTCATTGCCGTACATCACATAATTACACATAAAATAATGTTAGTAAATGTTAGTTCAAAAATTTTTTACTTCAGAGGAGTACCTAAATAGGTTACCAGGAATATTCTATTTGGCATCAGTTGTATCATTTTTGGTGACTTTATCACCTGTGCTGGTAAAATAGAAAAGTATCAAAGATTCTTATGTGTTTTATTTCAAAAAATTCAATCAGTCTGATTTTAGTTGAAAATGGTACGATCCACATGGTATCAATTTGTATGTGGTGATGCTTATATTTAAGTACCAAATTTTCTAAAAAAAAAACTAACAATTTTATTCAAAGTAATAAAACATATTATAATACCACAAGAAACACTAATTATAGAAGTAGTTGATTATGTAAAATTAAACTAAATAAATTTCTACAAAATTACACAATTGTTGCATTTATAACTTTGTTATATCTACACATTTATTTTCCTAAGTGCTAATTTTCTCCCTTCATAAATTTAAAAGATTTGTATAAAGAAATAGGAATGAAATCAATAAAAATTTAGAAAGTAATATGTCAGATGCATAAACTAAAATAAAAAAATAAATATTAAAAATAACTTATTTTTCAAAAGTTTTTTCAAAAAACTTAATGTTGATTCATGGAATTGTAATCAAACTTTCAAATTAAAGATAAATTGATTGATTGAATATTAACGTTGCACTGTTCAGCTACACGAGGGCTTTCAAATTAAAGATAAAAACTACTAAGTTTGGATTTTCTGAAGTTCTACAATTTTATTAGTCAATTTATGCATTCATAAAATAAAATCTCCCAGAATAATTTTCATAGCAAAAAGTAAATAGAAAAAAATAGTACTTTTAGAATATGTTACACATCTAGAATTTATATTTACCATAGGGAAAAGAATACAATTCACGTGTGGCTTAAACTTTATAAAAATCCAACGTGCTAAACGCTAAGTCAATCATTAGAGAGTGACTAATACTGCACTTCTGCATCAACAAATGTTGACAAACAATACAATTTTAAAAAAATTCTACATAAATTACAAATCTACAAATAATATAAATAAATGTATAGGTGTTAATACAGTAAATAGTGGCACCAATAAAAGGAGAAAAAAAAAATGTTTCAACTTAATGTGTTAATTACTACATTTAACGTTCTCAAAAATTCTATTAAGATGATTTTTTAGATAGTGAAAGATAATTACACAAAAGTTCTGCTAAAAAATACAAATTTTTTTATATAATTAACTATTATAAAATAATGTACTGCAGTGTATATATATATATATATATATATATATATGGGAGAAAATCTTATAACTATATTTTAAAAACAAATAAAAAAAAGTCTTTTATCATCTCATATTCTCAATAAATAATAGGACTATGCATAATAAATTATTCATAAAAATTAGAAAACGCATCCTGAGGATTTTATGCAAGCATTTGTAAAAACATAAAAGTTTTAAGATTTCAGAGTTTTTAATGTTCTACTTTTTTCAAGATTGTTCTATTCTCAAGATTATGCAACATTTGATAAGCTATCAATTATTAATTATCAGCAATGACTCATCTAAAAAAAACAAAGCATGTGAAAAATATGATTACATCAGTAAGATTATTGATTTGTATTTGTTTTTTTATTAATTTTAAATTAATTTTATTTAATATTTACAGTTCATATATTTTTATATCATGCATATAGGAAACGCATACACTCGTTTATTTGTATATACATATGAATAAAGTGCTACTTTTCTGCAAAGGTATATTTTTATTTTTATATAATTTTTCATAATGATGGTGATGACAATGAATAATAACTTATATGTATAATTATATTTCATATGAGGCCTTAGGGCCTGCATATTTTTCCGTGCCACGACAATTTTTTTGGCTAATCTACCACTGACTATTAATCATAAGGACTGAATAATGTTATACGCAACATAATTTCATTACAAACGTTTATACGAAACCAAAAACCATTTTAGAGCTTTGAGGACAGCCAGACTGTAGAGATAAATCTATATAACTAGAATTAGAAACAAGAATTTATCTATCTTGGAATAATGAAAAGCTGTAGATTATGCAGCTTTATTTTTCTTTTTTACTTGAATTTAAAACAATATTTGAGTATGAGACAAAACTGAATGCAGTATTATTTTAGCTTAAATACTTATTAAATGTCAGGCTGAATATAAAATACCAGGAAAATTCAATTAGCATGACACTAGTCAAAAGTGTTTGCAAACAACAAAGAAAGTGGTCAACTATGCCAACCACTTAAAATTTGTCTGATTATGAATCATAGAAACTATAGAACACTGATGAAGTGCAAAATAACACAAAATTGCTCCACACCATTTAGAGTCATACTTAATAGAATTGATGCGATATTACTTCTGATGTCGAAACAAAGTTTTTTCAGCACTTCCGAGATATTTCTTATTTTATGTCACCCATGTGTGTGTGTGTACAAAGGATCTTTTTACTTAAAAAATATCTAATTATATCATAAATCATAAATTATAATTCTGGATTCCTCATCTTTTCAAATTTTGCCTTTTCAATTTGTTTTATTTCATATTTTTATTTTTGACAACTAATAGAGCTGTGCTAGTGGAATTTTATCAAAATATCCCATAGAGGTAACAATGTAAGAGGACTCTAAAGGCCTAGCTGAATTGCATATACAATAGCCCTCTTCCCCAAAATTTCATATGACAGCTTTTAATGGGCCTAAAATTTGAACTCCCGATGAACCCCTACATCAAAAACTATTTTTGGTGCTTACCCTATTTTCCTGTATATAATCCGCAGATTATGTGTTAAAAAAGTTTCAAATTTCGTTGTGTGTATTATACGCCGACGCAGATTATCTGAGAAAAAACTTTCTCATCAGAAAAGCTAACAATAAAGTTTTGAAAGAATTGTCATTTATGTTTTATAAAATAAATAATAGATGGCGCTTCCATGACTCGGTTAATGTACTTCAGCCATAACTAGTTTTTGTCCAATTACATTCAAAAACAATTCGGTTCCTCAGAAGGAAAAAACAGTTACTAGTCGATGGCACCATTTCCAATTATTTCTTGACTAGAGCTATTACGTCCTTTGAAAGTTTTCATCATGTTGAAGCAAAAATGTGTAAGTTACACTGCAAACTTCAAGTTAAAAGCTATAGAGAAGGCTACTGAAGTCGGAAATCAGGAAGCTGCAAGGTTTTTCAACGTTGACAAATCGAATATTCGTTTGTGGAGAAAAAACATGATCAACTTTGAAAATTGTGATCGACATTAAAAACCTGATCATCGTGGAAAACCTCACTGGCCAGAATTAGAGGAAGAAATATATAAATGGATTTTAACAGAAAGAAGCAATGGGAAAGCAGTTCGATCTTAATTTTTTTGCTGATAACTTGCTAAATTAAAGGACAAAAAAGGAAGATTTTTTCCGTGTGCAATGTTTTGTTTTAACAACTCAAAACATAGACGGCAGTAGCAAAGAATTTTTTTTTAAATTTTATTGAGATTAACGTAAAAAGTATTATCATACATACTTAAAAAGATGTTTCATAATAAATTTTGTTTTCTGTTCAATTTCTTACTTCTATTTTGAATTGCATTGGGTATTTTTTACCTTATGTAACACTCATTATCGGCAGTTTATATTTTGGATTACTCACCGTGAAAACTGCAGCGGATTATACAATGTTTTTTTTACTCGAAAAAAGGCTTTGCGGATAATATGCCGCTGCGCATTATACACAGGAAAATACGGTACTTACTATTGCAATAACACCAACATTCAAGATAACTCGCCAAGTTGGCAATTTCAATTTCATATGAGTCACATGTGCTGAGTTGGTAAATATATGCTTCATTTCATGTAATGTAGCCAATACGATTGCAATAATACACAAGTACCCAATTTGTTTATAATATTTATGTTTCAATCTTGTTTGAATCTGAAGATTGTTTCCTCTTCTTTCACAATTTCTATGCAAGAACTGTATGTCTTTGGATTTAAGACTTCAATATATTAATTACCTTTCTCAGGTTTAATTTTTCAAATTGAAGTATTTATTTTTAGCTTGAAATGGTTAATTTACTTTTTATTAATGTGAAACAACAAGAGATCTACAATAGGTAATTCACTGTAATTTTGAACCACAGTCAAGTGACAAGGATGACACTTGAGTTGGCATCCCACTCTTCCCAACTTTCACATCATACTTCATGAAAACTGAGTCCCAATAGATTTAATGTGCCCTCTATACAGCGGATTTTTATTGGTACTAGAATCGGAACTATAAACTTGGCATAAAAAGCACCAATCATGAATTTGCAATCATGGCCACCCTACTACTGCAGTCATTTTAAACAATCAAAACGAGCTGCTAATATAGAAAGTTTATATATTTAATTTTTGGTAATTTCCCATTACAATTACACCAGATATTTTTTGTTTCATTTCAGATTACTTCTTTCCTTGTGCTTTTGGCTCAATACTTGACATTTTTTCTTCAATCTTTTTTTGTTTCTATTTTTATTTACCCCCTTTATTTTAATAAATTTAAACAAGTAACAATTAATTTCGACTTAAATTATTCATGAAGCAGTTAAAAAAGTGAAAAAGGAGGAACTAAATAAAAACAAATGCAGAAGAAAAGTAGATATATTTATTTCACTATCCATAGTGTGTACCAATTTTAATTTTTGAGTGACACAAGCAAGGAATTTAAGAAAATTATTGCTATAAGAAGGAAGCCAAATCTAACTATTTGTACTTAGTATTAGCCAAACAAAAAAAAAACTGCTAATGGCAGAAGTTTAAAAGAAAGAAGATTAACTTTTAATTGTACTTGCATATTATTTTTTTTATTTCTAATCACAGATTAGAAGACAACTGTAGTCAGAAATACAAACATTAAAACTAGAACAAAGAAACTAGTTAAGCCTATAAATCAATCATCCCGCGTTGAGTCCTCCAGTATCTCTCCCACAAGTGTCCCGAGTTCAGCACAGAACAGTGACTCAAATGGCACACCTCTATTACTCACGTATCATGCCGTCTACCAATTTCTTCAAATCAAAAGACATCCCCAAATGCAACATGTATCTAATTGTTGAAAACCGTCCCTGCAAGTGTTACAAAACAAACAGAATGACAGCATTTGACAGTCTTTTGAATTGGTGATATTTTATTTGGCAAAATTGATTGATGGTATAATAGGCAAGTACCCTTTTGTTAACATACAATGTTTTCATTTCATTTAAATAAACTATAGATGGTCCCTTTCATATTTTCTACTCTACTATTTAAATTCATCCTCTGATTCTAAAAAGGAATTTGGGTGTTTATCGGTTTTGTGGGTAAAGAGTTGGCAACTGCTTTTCTGGGTTTGTTGTGGCAAGTTTGATGTAGGCTTGATAATCTCGGTTTTTATTTTCGACCCATTTTCAATATTTGAAGAATAAAAGCTACAATTCAAAAACATTATTTACAGCAGTAGCTGCTTTTACTGTTTGCGCACAAAAAAAGTATAAAAACATAAGTTCTGGGTGAAGGATACTAAAGGCCAGCACAGATTTTTAAATTCCTTCATCAAAATCTTAAAACTAAACAAATAAAAATAAGTCAATAAATCAATTAATTAAAAATAGAAATTTACATCTAAGACAAAAGAAAATAATCAATGTAAATTTATTATGATCTTCAGACTGCAATAGCTGCTATTCTATTTAATGATAGAAATAAGCCCACCAAGTTTTGTCATTGTTAACAATTAAGTTTACAGCTAGCAATTTCCTTTAATATTAAAGTGTATTGTGATTGACATTCTACAAATTAGTTTCATAAATCGGTATAAACATATTATAAATACGTGCTAAGTCTAATATTTAACAGCTCTTTATAAACAATAGTTACAATCTTTAGCTTTTAATACCAAGATTGTTATTTCGCTAATAGTTGGTTTTCTAAATATTGAACTATATCAATCATTAAAGTACATTATAGTCAAATGCATTTAATGAAACAATTCATAAACCCTTTCTAAATGAGTTTCAATAGTTATTACATATTGTTAGGAAAGTGCGAATTCGATAATGAAACATCAGTTTAACGAAGTTTTTGGAAAGCAAAAGCGATAACACATTTATCTAATGACAGTCACATAGTTGTAAAGAAATATTTATAAGGTTTTATACAAATGAAATCGCAAGAAATGATGCACTGAATCTAAATATGCTTCTTTAAAACGAACGATAACAATGCAAAAAATTTAAAAGGCTATGGATACATATATTATAAAAGCAAATTTTATATATTGACAAAATTATACCAATTATTCATATCCAAGAAAAATGCACATCCTGCAGGATTTAATTGATCTCCCAAAAGTTTTTGAAGCTGCGATATCAAGACATCCCTATCCGTAGTTCCAAGGCAGCTAAATTGCTGCAATAAACCAGCATCTAGATCTCTGTCAATGTCCATTTTCAAGCATTGATTACTTCATACCAATACATTAAAACACACCTTTAAATAACAACAAACACGACTATATTAGAATTTTGTATCATATCAAAATAACGCAAAACAGACGATTCCCAAAACAGCTAATACAAGAAATAATATGACGTCAACATGCTATCTGAAATATTGCATAGAAACAAAAGGCAGCCAGATTAATTTTCCTTTTTCTAAAAAGCAGATGATTTTTGGAATTTATTTAAACTGCTGTTTTTATATTTAAGTTTAAAACAAAAGGCAAAAATAGTTAAAAATTATAAAAAGTATTTTACTTTCTGTGAATAAATACAAAATGTATAAATCTAAATTTTTTGGAATCTAAAATATTTTTAAATTTCTTACTAAATTTTTTCAAATTTATTAAAAGTGAAAATGGAAAGTAAAATATGAAAAACTTAATCCAAACGTTTTAAAATATATTTTTTACCCCAAACTATTTTTTAAAATTTTCTATCGATTAATGCTTTGTGTCACTTGTGTTTTTAAATTAAAATGTATCTTAATTTTTGATGCAACTTAAAAAATAGAATGAACAGAGATCCTTTTTATTTAAAAATTGTATTTTGAGTAATTTATTGCCGAAAAGGGAAAATGAAATTTTAGTAAATATGTACGACATTCAGTTCTAGTTCTTGTTTACCAGTAAGGCTATCGAGCAGGTTTGAACCAGCTGAGATCCAGTGAGTGAGACTGCCATAAAAAATTTAAATCGCTATATTGGCGTTATTATAAATTTTTGATTTCTCGTTTTCCTTCTGTTTAAATACTTATTACTTCCAAAATTATTCTTCATAATCAACAAACCGAAAGGTTTTTCTACAAAATTTTAATTAAATTTGTTCTTTTTAGTTTTTTGTAAAAGAGTTTCTTTATTTAACAATTTTTAAAAATTTTCTGCACGCCATATTCTCTTTTGGCGCCTTATTTTAATTTATATCCAGGATTAAGTGACGATTCTCTGTTTACGTTTACACGTATCATATTGTTCGAAAAGTGTAGTCATAGAACTTTCTACGGTGTTCATTATTGATTTATTGGTGACAATTATTGAAAACTGTCAAATAAATAAATAATCAATTTATATTGGTACAAAATCTTTTACAGTTTATACTGATTGGTCTATGCCGCTTTCAAACTGTTGCGCTTTTTTATATTAGTTTCGTTTAGCAATGGCAAAAGTCTTACAACCAATATCTGCATGCTTTAAAAAGGTATGAAATTTTGTATTTCTAAAATGAAATTATTTAGATTGTTTTTTTGTTCTTTAATTTTTATTTCATTAAAATTGTAGAAATTCAGTTATTCTTTAGAATAATTATATATAGCCGAATTGTCAGAAAAATTTATTATTTGTAAATAGCAGTCAATAGTACAATATTATCTTAATGTTTAAATACCTAAATAAACATTTTCATCGGACTTAATTTTTTTTAAAACTGGATTTGTTCAGTATATTTTTATACAATTTTGTGGTTTTGCATTTAACTTTTTTAGTATGAGTTGCATTATTAAAGCTTTTATGATGATTGTTATAATTTTAGGCAGAATTATCAGAAGAACGTGAAAATAATTCTTCTGGGGATGAAAATAAGAAAAATGATGAAAGTGAGTTCTTAGTAGTTTTTGGTTGTATCTTAGGTGCATTTGCTTAAAATCATGAAATATTTTTTTTAACATTTCACAGAAAGTTTTACGAAAAAAATTATATTTAAAATTTTATTTTATTTCAGATTTACTTATTTTCAAAAATTTCATTTGTATGATTGTGTCATTTCAGCATATTTTTAAGCAAGTTTTTTTAGACTACAGTTGTATCGCAGTTTTAGTTTTTGTATATAAAATATTTCCTTTACTGAAAATGCTTGAATAAAAACAATGATTCCATTCTTTTACTATATTATTTAATATTATAATAAATACATTTTATCAGGCATGCAAATTTTATCAAAATTATAGTTCTATAGTAATTAGCATTAATTTATTGTACATATGCATTTGTCACAATTTATCTTGTATCAGTTGTTTCTTTCTAAAACTTGAATGATAATCATCAAAAAAACAAAAAATTAAGTTATAATTTTATTTTTGTCATCTTGATAATATATTTTAGTTAATGTAATTTTTATTCTTGAAATTGATTTGTGGCAATATTCAAAGTTTAGTATACCAATCTGATTTTATAATCTTATATATCAATCTATTAAAAATATGTCAAGAGTTTTTTAAATTATTTTACCTAGTTTTTATACTCAGTTAAAAAAAAACTAATAGTTCTTCCGATTATGAAAAAGATTATTTAGGTTAATAAATTTAATGAAATGTTACAAATTTTCTAAAAATATTTTCACTATAGAATTAAATTAAATTGATAATTTTAATTTGTGAGTAAAGCTTAATTTGAAGATTGCATTTGGGTGTTATTTTCTAGTTCAGCTAAATAGTTAAAATTTATGGAATGGAAAATAAATGAGTGTAATATATACATATATTTCTCATTGAAGAAAAAGATGGTGACAAAGCATCATATTTAAACTAGACAACGCATTTTCTGCTTGCTACTACCAGAGCAGAGCTTTTTCTAAAATAAATCACAATCATATTTATTTAAATATTTTTAATTTCATGTGATATAATTTATTTTAAAATTTTATTTTTTAATCTTAGAAATAGTTTTCAAGATATAAAACTATTTTAATTATGTTTTGAATAAGAGGAGATAGATTCGTACTTATATAGGGTTATGGGAATTTCCTAACCTATACTTAATCCAACTGGAAGCGCTTCTTAATTCATAAGTTTGATAGTATGATCTAAATCAGGGGTGCCCAACCCAAATCGGTTGGTGGGACACGTAAAAATTTACTAAACTAAAAGTGGACCGCACATATCAAAATAAAAAAAAATATTCAAAATATTTTACTATCGTACAGCATTCAAAATATGATATGATCAACATTCAATTATTGATATGATAAAAAAACACCAGGTTTACCTTTTACTGGATCACAATCACAACAAAGTTGAAAGTCCACCGATTGCACTTGTTGGTGGAAGAATATCTCTTAACATACGAGGTTCTTATCTACAGTAGATTTATGCTGCCATCTGAGGTTACGTAGTATAACAACTATGTACGTAACATCTTCACATTCTATACTTGTGTTACAGTATGTTTGCATAAAATTGATTTAGATTTTCAAAATTTTTAGTTCAAATGCAAAAAAGCAATTAAGTGAAGAACAGCTTTGTAATTATTACGCTGTCAAAAAAAAAAAATTCTGCCCTATAGCCAAATGTTTAGTTTCTTTTTGTATGACATTAATTATTGCACCATGATTAAATATATATCATAAAATGAAAAATTTACATAATTTCAGAAGGTTAAAATACTAAACATTTTTATTCTGCTGCCGGAATTATCTTACATTTCTACTAGCTAGTCTGTCAGTCCTGAGGCAACTCATTAAATCCATCATCAGATTCTTTCATTGCCAAATAAAACAAGAAAAAGACTACTAATCTGAACTTAAAAATATAGACATAAATTATTTCTCTGACAAATAGAACTAAATACACTACTCACTCTCAACGTTGAAAGAGGAATAACACACCCAAGCTCATCTGCTTTCCTTCATCCATCAACACCTGTTTTTACAATTGCTTGGAAGTCAAATGAAGGAAAAAATTATTTCAGTAAAAACTGCACAGGGAGAGTTGGGGGTGGGTCAAAACACGATATTTTTGATTCAAAATGTCTAAAATAATGTCTAATTCAATGTCTAAAATAATATAGACAGAAACTTCAATTGTGCCGCATGCGGCCCATGTGCCGCATGCGGCCCATGGGCCGCGGGTTGGGCATGCCTGATCTAAATCATTTGTTCTCAATGTGGGCATTTGAGGCTTTCAGGGGGCAGTAAAAGAACTAGAAAAAATTAGGGGGTGTTGAGATGGCACAGAAGGGCTTTGGCAGTTTAATCAAATATAATCTAAAAAAAGACAAATAAAATATCACACTGATTATATGCTAACAAAAGTAAACATTAATATTGGTTAACATATGTTGATTGTATGTATTGAAAACATTTCTATCACTTATACAAAAATTCACATATTTCGGTTTTTCGGGAAGTAGATGAAAAACTTAAAGATTACATTACATTTAGACCTACATTAAATTGAATGATATAATAAATTTTAATTTCTGTAGCCTGTTTGTCTGTGAGCAGTAGGAAAACTGTATTGTCCACTGCATTTCACTACGTATATTATCCAAGAAGTATAATTAAATATGTTAACCAGGAATTAACATGAATCTTTAAAGGTTGAGATTGTCAATTTTTTTTATTTTGAAAGCAATAGTTCATTTTAAATTACTTCACATGGTCAAAACCTTACTTCAAAAGCGTTTTTATAACAGGTAAGCTAAAACTTTTATTCCACTCTTTTAAATAAAGAAAAAATTCAATAGTATTTCAATTCCAACAATATCCTATCTAAAACTAAAATATATAATATTGCACATTTAAATATATTTGTCGCAATAGCTATTTCAGATTCACAAGTAAAAAAAATTAGAAGTGAATGGAAAAAATTAAATTTAAAAAATATGTTCTATTAGTAATAGAATATTATTTTAAAATTTATTCTTGTTTTCACCGTGTATTATGTATACTCTTATTTCTCTAGAGTGAGAGGGGGTGGTATCGAAATATTAACTAGAAAAGGGGGTGCCAGTTCAAAAAAGGCTGAACATAAGATCTTAATCATTCATTCCTATAAATGGTGTGAACTGGTGTAATGGGTTTTTTTGTTGTTATGTACAACTGATTAATGAAAGGAATTTTAAAAAATAACATTGGATTAAAAAAAGTTTATTTTCAAATCCTTTCCAACATTTTCTAGAGAAAAACATGGCTATTTATTATCTATTTAACTCTGTTTTCTTTAAAATATGATTATGATTAGAAGTTTTAAAAAATACAGAGGTTTACAAAATGTGCAATACTTATACATTTTACAACCAACAAGAGAAAGATTAATACATTGCAGTTTCCTGCTTGCATATTTAATATTCTGTCTCTTCCAGTCTCCATCTTTGTGGCTTTTTATTATTGTATTTGAAAACCTTGGGAAGTTTTAATGATACTCAACTTAACTCTGAGTGGTGGTTTCAATTATGTGTGCTAAGTGAATTTAAAAAAAGAAATACTTATCATTTATTGTATGTTTGTTTTTAGATTTGTCATTTCTATCCTTTGAAAATATGCTAATGTTAAATTTTGATCTCAGATTTTTAAAAAACACTAGAAATAATCTAGATAATAGTATGTAGACTGTAATTATTTTAAAGTTTTTTTATTTATTTAATAGCTATTATACTGTCAATTCTAATATTACTTGACTAAAACAAATATTTTTTTGTCTTCACTCAGATGCTTGTTGTTTTAGAAGCTAAAATGAATATTTAATGTGTGTATTTAAAAGAGATTATTCTTGAATTTCATGAAATTGTGTTAACAATTGTTGTAGTAAAAAAAATAAATGAACAGCTTTTAAACAAGTCCCGTCTATTTTAGCAAAGCTTATTCTTGTTTTTTTTAAATTAGAATATTATTTTTGGAGTTTAAATAAATATACAAGTACATGATGGTATTATTAGTTTTTACTAATAGCTATTTTATAAATTAAGTTTTCAGAACTCTATTTATATAATATGTTCTAATTAAACTATATTGTGATATAAAAAAAATTCAAATGTCCATTACAACTTCGTTTCAATTTTTTTAATGAAATTGTGTATGATTATGTTTTTTAAAGATTATAAAATTCGTAATATTTTATTGAAAAAGTTGATAATACGCTTACTATATATATTATATTTTGAAGTAAAAAACTATAGTGATATTAAAAAATTTTAATCACAAATGCAGTCAGACCTCTATTTAATGAATTAGCTAAATCCTTCCAAAAAAGTTTGTTATGTGGAAAATTTGTTAAATAGAAATTCGTCCTTTTATATACTTAATAAAACACATGAAATTAATTTAAAATTCATTAACACTATACATTAATAAAAAAAGTAATTATTCACACTTTTTTTAGAAAATTAATATCTGTTTTATATATCTTACCCAACAAAAAGAAATCTGCAAGGAAAACAAGAGTGAAAAAAATGGTACTTATCACAACAATACCAATGTTCAAGACAACTTGCCTAGTTGGTAACTCAATTTCACATGTGTCATGTGTGCTGAATTGGCAACCATGTGCTTTGTTTCGTACAATGTTGCAAATACAGTTACAATGGTACGTAAGTGCCAAAACTTTGTCCAGGAATAAATACACTGTATTTTCAACTTTAAAAAATAATTTTGCATCGAAATTGATTAATTTTAATGACATTTTCTAATTTTAAGCCTGCAAATAACTTTAAACATGCATTATTTTACTACCAGTAATTTTAAGCATAGATTACCATATGCATCCTTAAATTTAATTTCCAATAAAATGAATTAATTTGGTTTCAGGTTTTTTTAAAAAAAATATTATGCTAATTTTATTGCTTTTAGTGAGTTAGGCAGCTGGTAAAGACGAGTTCAGGGTCATTGATCACCATGAAATGTGTTACAAAAATAAAATAATTTGAAATGTCCAGAAATATTTTAAAAATAAGGAGAAAAAAGATCTAATCACAAGAGAATAAGTTCATTAAATAGAAAATGTGCTTCGCAATTTGGAGGTTATTTTACAAAGAAAATAGTAAAATGTTCTTGGTTTTGGGAAAAGTTCGCAAAATAGTGGTTCATAAAATGGATATTTGACTGTATATTGCAATAAACTCAAAACCTGCAGAACAATAAATAAAATACATGTGAATGAATAATTGCTAATTAATATAAAAAAAATAGGAGTCATGCTTGTATTCATTTGTTAGTAGCTGAATATCTTCTAAATTTATTCTTTCAGATAACAAAGGGGATGATTCTGATGGTGGATTAATCTGGCGAATGTCTTCTCGTCTCTATAACATTGGTACTGGAGCAGTAGGGCTGGGTGTTGGCAGTGTGAAATGGGCAGCATCTACTACATATTCGGTTGGTACTGGTGTTGTCTCTGGCGCTCACACAGTTGTATCTAAAGTTGTACCTTCAGCCCTCCCTAAGCCCAAGAAAGAATAAGCTACTTTTTTTGCCTCTAGTCTTTTCATACACTTATGTAAAGAAATAAAAGTCATAAAATTTGTTTCTTGTACTAAGATCTCTCACCTGCCAGTATTTTTTTAAAATTTTAATAAAATGTTTGCTCAAGCTTCTTTTTTGGGTTACAATATATATTTACAGGGTTTCTCATTTTTATAACCCCATATTTTTTTTAAGTTGAGCATTTATTTTTAAAAAGTCAGTTGTTGATGGTGAGCACTTAAATACTATATGAAAAAAGTAGTCATTTTTAAAACCTTAGTTAAAATATTTGTTTGTGCATGTTCATGTGCAATTTAAGTAGAAACTCTGTCAATCTGCTTTTTCAGTCTTGTAATTTTTTTGCAATAATTGGGACCAGATGAAATTTTATTTCATGTAACTTGAAAGTCCAAATGGGGATGCAATTTTATTTTCTTTTGTGTTTAAATCATTATATGCTTGATATACAAATATTTTTAACTTTATAAATTGAGCTATTTTGATTTTTTTTTATTGCATCAAAATGTTTTGGATGCTATGAAAAGTTAAAGCATTTTTATTGTGCAAGTTTAAGCTTTACAATAATCAACTTTGTATAAGCTTTCATTCTATATTCTATGTATTTATATTTAATGTGCTTAAAGTCTGTGATTAGCTCTATTTTCAAAGTTTTTGCCTCTGTGTAGAAAATCTATGAATTTTTTTAATGTAGATTTCATAATTATAAAGAAATTAGTTTTTATTTTAAAGTGTTAAGTAAAAAATAGGTAAGGCATTTAAAGTTTAAGAAAGAAAAAATTGAATTTATGTATGTGCAAATGGATTTTTGTATGCATTTTTTTTTTTTTTTTTTTTTTGAATTTGTGTTTGCAGTTTACTATATGTAGTTGTACTCATATTTCTGTCTTTAAATGTATTAATATGCGCAGCTAACTGTACGTGTTTCTTGATATAAGGTATGCTATATGTGTTTATAGCTAAATGTGAAATTTCATGATATAAAAGAAACAAAATTAAAAGGTTATGCACTTATTTGAATTTGGTTTGTGTATACCTTCATAATGCATGCTTTAAAAGCCAAATGTTAATGTGCAGCTAATGAAAAAAACATGTACAGCTCACATTTAAGATGAATTATGCATAATGTAGTACATTTTTTTCTTTTTGTCGATTTTTCTAAATGTGTCGTTAATTTTTTTCTATTTCAAATATGTAGTAAAGAGAAAAAAAGAATTTTTTTTCATTGCATATGTACTAGTATGCAATTGATTTTAAAATAAAATTTATCTTCTAACTAAAGCTGATAGGGGGAAATATAAAATTATTTTGATGGTCTATTTTTTAGAAATGTAAAACTTCAAGGAACTTTTTCTAATGGAAACATGCAGAATTTTAAATATAAATTGCTATTTTGTTTGTTTTTTCATGCATATTTGGATAACTTGTATTAAAATGAAAAATGTTGTACTGGATGAAGTTGAAACAAATGTGTAAAATGTTTGATTATGATGCATCAGACAAATTTCTAAATTTACCTCAACTTGAACCCATTGGAAAAAAGATTCTCTTTTAAATATTTATGTTCTGGTTTTTGAATATTTTATAAATTTTTATATATTTTTTAATATGGTTGTTATAATAAACATTGTTAAGTTCTGTTTTTCACATTTGTTAATAATTCAAAATTATTGAATATTTAAATAAAACATTAAATTGTTGAGATGATCTGTTAAAAACAATTAATCTCAGTGCTTAATTCTGAGATTTTGCATAAATTTAATAAGTAAATGACAATAAAAGTAAGAAATTTTTAAATTTACTTGTTATGAAATATTTTTTATAAGGTAAAGCTGTTGATTTTTTTGTTATACTATTAAAGTACTGTTATACAAATGTTCTCTGGTAATTATGCATTTATATGACGTATATTGAAAATAATCGAATTCAATCTTTTGGATGAAAATGTATTGTAAAATCATTTAAGTAGAAATCTTGGAAATTTTTAAGGTCTTTAATGCAAGTTTTTAAATTTACATATTTAAGAACTAATGTTTTATAAATCTTTGAATATAAAATAAATTTTTTAAGACAACTAAAATTCAATTTACAAAAAGATCACTGTTAGTATTGACGGTAGAAGTGTGTAAAATAAGCAATTTTCAAAACATTTTAATATGAGGAATTATTTTATAATTATAAAAGGTAAGCTCAGATTCACAAAAGTAATTAAAACATGACGACATAATGTGGATTTCTCTTTTATAAACAATTTTTTGTACTGCATAAAGGATTACATTTTGTTAATCGAAAATGTTATTTGAAATCATGAAGGAAATGTGTTTGTAGTAAATATTCTTGTGGTTTTTTTTATAAAGTTATATTCCGTTAACTATTTTTAAATGTAATTTTTATTTCGTGTTGAAAGTTATTCTAGTATATTTTCTTTAAAAAAAATTTCTTGAATGTATCTCAAAGTTTTTGTTTTAAAGTTAGTATACATTTTGTACTGATTTTATTTGTATTTATTTACTCTTTTATAAATGTGCATTTTATTTGTTAAAGTATACTAATCTCAACTTTACTGGTATATTTTTGGTTGATAAATTAGTTTAAGGCATTTTATTAAAAGCAAATGTGGCAGAAAAATTTTAGCAAAAAAAAATAATTTTATTGCACAGAAAGAAATAAGTTATCTAGTCATTTTTTATCAAAACTCATGATCTGAAAGAATATAGAGATGTACTTAATATTTTAGTAGTAGAGAAAATTGTTGAGCATTTTTCTCTTTACATCTAAGTATATTTTGTTTTTAAATCCTAAATTTGACAAATATAAAATTTTAAAATTTAGTTACTGTTTTCTATAAGTGCACTTAAAAAAAAAATTTGAGCTTCAGAAAAAAAATTGCTTTGAATGTAATAGAGCAATGGTATTTTAATTTAATAGTGCAGTGCAATATGTGCATTTATCCTTTGAAGTAGTTTTAAATCAAGTGAGAGATACTATTGGAGATGACAATCAATTCATTTGTAATGGTACTACTTTTAGTTGATGGGGTTGACAAAATTTTGCCATTTTTATCCATGTGCATAAGATTATTCTGGTTTTTAATGTTCTTTGAATTTGTTTCAAAGTATGGTTTTCAGCTTGTGTTATTCTATGCACTTTATGTTGTGTAGCTTTTTTGTGCCAAGAGTTAATGTGTCATGTATTTGTTTGGAAATAAAAGAAATTGTTGCCATATTTCTTTTCCTTATTTTTTTGCCAGAATTTTTTTACTTGTAAAATGGAAGGATATTGTTCAATTCACATTTGGTAAAATAAAATATTTTTAGGATGCGAATTTATAGTGTATAAATATCTTTCTTCTATATTGGATTTTGATTTCCTGTTTCATGTAACAATTTTGGATGTATATGGTATTATATATCTTGTTTTTTGTTCTTTTTTTTAATTCTAGTTACATTCTCTTGATTTTAGTACTTGCTGATTCCTCAATTTATTGTGTAAATTTTACTTATTTAGTAATATTTCTTCAACTAAATTTTTCAAATCGATTTTTACAACCACACTTATGATAATCATTTTTTTTATTATTATTAAAATTTGTGTGCTAATAAAATTAAGTTTTATAAATATTACAAATATTATTGAAATCAAGAAGAATGTGGTTTTTTTTTAATTAAGTCTATTTTCAAGTAAATTGTTTTATGTTTAAATAGTCAGTTATATATAGGAATCGATCATTAAATTTTTAAAATCCCACCAATGATAATCGAGCGAAAGAATTGTGGTATTGTAAAGGGTGTTTTTTTTAGAGGTATAGAACTTTAAATTGCAATAAAACAACGATGTATTATTCGATTGACATGAATTTTTTTTATTCGAAAGATAATCTTGTGGCATTACTTTTAAATATGATTTCTGGCATAGGACTGCCACGGCTGGCTCGGATGTAGTCCAATCTGGACGTCCAATTTTCGATGACTTTTTCCAACATTTGTGGCCATATATCGGCAATAACACGGCGAATGTTGTCTTCCAAATGGTCAAGCGTTTGTGGCTTATCCGCATAGACCAATGACTTTACATAGCCCCACAGAAAATAGTCTAGCGGTGTTAAATCACAAGATCTTGGGGGCCAATTCACAGGTCCAAAACGTGAAATTAGGCGGTCACCAAACGTGTCTTTCAATAAATCGATTGTGGCACGAGCTGTGTGACATGTTGCGCCGTCTTGTTGGAACCACAGCTCCTGGACATCATGATTGTTCAATTGAGGAATGAAAAAGTTAGTAATTATGGCTCTATACCGATCACCATTGACTGTAACGTTGTGGCCTTCATCGTTTTTGAAGAAGGATTCCACCAGCCCATAAAGCGCACCAAACAGTCAGTTTTTCTGGATGTAACGGTGTTTCGACATACACTTGTGAATTAGCTTCACTCCAAATGCGGCAGTTTTGTTTGTTGACGTAGCCATTCAACCAGAAGTGCGTTTCATCGCTAAACAAAATTCGCTTATGAAAATCGGGAACAACGGCAATCTCGTTTTGGGCCCATTGGACGAATCTACGCCTTGCTTGATCATATTTAAAATGTAATGCCACAAGATTATCATTCGAATAAAAAAAAATCCATGTCAATCGAATAATACATCGTTGTTTTATTGCAATTTAAAGTTCTATACCTCAAAAAAAACACCCTTTATGTTACATCAAACTCGGCTTTGTGGCCGCTGTCACTTAGTGGTTATGATCACGGACTCGTTGCTGGCATGTCATGAATTCGAGTCTTGCGTCATTGAAGACGTGCCCTGTAGAGGGGCTTCTGTCGTGGATCAAAGTCCTGATGGCGTGGAGGGGAAGTTCGGAAGAGAAGGGTAGTTCCAGCTCAGATGTCGTCCTCGTCACTTGTACATGGTTAAAAATTACGAGATTCGTTGCCAATGCTCCTCGTGTTGCTTTATAATGCGATGTTAATAAACACTCATCAAATATTACCCTAGCGAAGCATAGTGTGGAATTGAATTGGGGATGGGATCACAGGCGTCTTAGGCATGGGCCTATGGTCTTGTCTCATTCACAACCTTAATAAAGTCATGATTCGAATAATTTCAATGGTCAAATGTTATTTCCGGTTGTATTCTCCGAATTTCGTACAATATGTCAACTGGTTACATGTGATGACCGTCGTCCATGTATACGTCTACCACCTTACACCATCATTACTCATTCAGTCGAACACCGGTTTGTGGGAGTGATGCATATATTTTTGTTTTGGGTTTGTGCGAACATTTGACAAAAGCTATGCACTGTTTACTTTTGTGGATTATACCTGGGGCATATGTTTGTGTAGAGGCCCAGTGCCTACTTTTGCGCAAGGGCCTTAAGACGTCCCTGCATGGGATACCAGCTCAGGTTAATGAATTCGTCACCTTACAGTGGTTCGAAATTACAAAGTTCGTCGGTGGTGGCTCGAATTGTACTACGTAATGATATATGAATACTAGAGCCGATTATGGAGTTGGTGGCAAGATGTAAGCATCGTGGTCGGTAGTTCGAGTCCCAGCTTCACATTAGCTCATCAAATGATCGTAATGTACCATGGCGCACACAGACTCACGAGGGGAGGGGCCGCATTTTAAAAAGCACATGGATGAAAGTGCCGAAGGGTAATCTCTAATATAAAAATTAAAAATATCAGAAAGTTTAACCTTCCTTGTGAATCCTACTGGGAGTGTGACGTTACAAGATCATTGCAATTCCCTTTTGTAACCAACAGGGACGTCTTAAGACTTCTTGAGGCCCTTACGCAAAAGTAGACCCCACATATGACCCTTAAATTAGACAGTACATAGCATACGTTGTCAAATAATAACCCTAAACAAATAAATGTGCATGACTACAATCGCACAAACCGACTCGACCGACTGCCACTTTTTGACTGAGTAATGATGGTGTATGCTGGTAGGCCTAGTCCTATACATGGGCGACGTTCATCACACGTAGCTAATTAACATTCCCGAAATTCGCAGTATTTTGGAGAATACAACTAGAAAAAACATTGCACCGTTGAAATTATTCGAATCATTATCTTAAAGCTGAGTCGAGAACAAGACGAGGCCCGGGCTTAGAGTTGGCCCATGCCTGAAGGCGTCCCTTGTAATCAGTGGCGTACTTAAAGGGGGTTGAGGTTCAAACCTCCTCTCTTACCATCGATAACAGATTTTTACAATAAAGATTGCCTCTCATTACCTTCAATTATGTGTTTTTTTAGAATCTAACCCCCCTTCCAAAAGAGAGGTCTATGTACGCCACTGCTTGTAACTGTTGCAATATTAATTGGTATAAAATCATTCAGCTGGATTCTGCGTAAATATTGAAGCCACGTGGAATTTTCTAATTTTACATCAATTTGCTTCTCCAGTTCATTCCTCTATTAGTAAGTTATATCTATAAATGTGAAATAGAAAGAAAAAAATACGTATTAAGTAAATCTTTGTAATCCATAAAATTGTTTCAATCTTTTACGATTCAGAATGTAAATTTTTGGGAAGAAAAATACAAAAAGGCTATCAATCATTATATACATAACCTTCTTAAAGCTATTCTGAGAAAATGATACGCATTTTACGATAGCAGCAAAGTTCCAACGTCACGCAGTGATAAATATTTGCGTATTGCGGAACCGAGGAAATCCCTGTGAAAACACCTGTATTTTTCTCAAATAAGTTCTACTTTACATGGATATTTTTCATCTCGTATGGTGCAACTTGAAGTAAAAGCGATCGAATTATTCTTTTTAAAAGTTCAAAATTTATTTGTTTAAGTATTTTATACACGTTCGAGTATACTTAAGCTTCTTTATACAATTTAAAAATACCGTCGGACCTCTATTTAACGAGGTTCCTAAGTCCCGAAAAAAGTCCGTTACATGGAAAATTCGTGTTTTATAAAGGTTCATCTTTCAATATACCTTATAAACCACATAAAACAAATTTTAAATTCTCAAACACTATACATTAAAAGTAATTATTCACACCTTTCTGGAAATTAATATGTATTTATTTTGTAAATCTTACCCATCAAAAAGAAAAACTGCAAGAAAAACAAGAATGTCGAGAAATATACTGTGTTTTCAACATCAAGAAAATAATTTTATATCAAAATTAAAGAATTTTAAAGACATTTTCTAATTTAAAGCATACAAGTACTTTTAAACATACATTACCACATGCGTTCTTAAATTTAATTACTCATATAAATCTGTTAATTTCGTTTGAGTTATTTTTTTTTGTTTGGAAAAATGCTTCTTTGCATAATGCGCCTCACATTTTTGCAATGCACCAAAAGATCCCTTCAGGCGTATTTTTTTGTGTCTTTTCTTAAATTTTTGTAGCTATCCACATGGCTACCTAGAAATTGGTCGTATCCCAGAGCTTTCGCAAATTGAAGGGCTTTCCCTATAACGTAAGGTCTAGAGATGGGAACATTTTTATCTCTCGCATTCACACATCGTCTCGTCACCATCTTTATAGACACATGTTCAAAAACGTTTTGAACAAGTTTTCGATGAATCATAATAAAGAGTGTTTTTTTTCCAGGTATAGAAGTTTAAGTTGGCATTACTTTCCAAGATGGCGACCGATTTAACAGCTGTCAAGTGATTTATTCTCAGTTTGGTTTGTCCATTCATCAAAACGATCATCAAGCAAGGAGTAGATTCGTCGAATGGGCCCAAAACGAGATTGCCGTTGTTCCCGATTTTCATAAGCGAATTTTGTTTAGCTATGAAGCGCACTTCTGGTTGAATGGCTACGTCAACAAACAAAACTGCCGCATTTGGAGTGAAGCTAATCCACAAGTGTATGTCGAAACACCGTTACATCCAGAAAAACTGACTGTTTGGTGCGCTTTATGGGCTGGTGGAATCCTTCTTCCAAAACGATGAAGGCCACAACGTTACAGTCAATGGTGATCGGTATAGAGCCATGATTACTAACTTTTTCATTCCTGAATTGAACAATCATGATGTCCAGGAGCTGTGGTTCCAACAAGACGGCGCAACATGTCACACAGCTCGTGCCACATTCGATTTATTGAAAGACACGTTTGGTGACCGCCTAATTTCACGTTTTGGACCTGTGAATTGGCCTCCAAGATATTGTGATTTAACACCGCTAGACTATTTTCTGTGGGGCTATGTAAAGTCATTGGTCTATGCGGATAAGCCACAAACGCTTGACCATTTCGAAGACAACATTCACCGTGTTATTGCCGATATACGGCCACAAATGTTGGAAAAAGTCATCGAAAATTGGACTACATCCGAGCCAGCCGTGGCATTCCTATGCCAGAAATCATATTTAAAATGTAATGCCACACGATTATCTTTCGAATAAAAAAAATTCATGTCAATCGAATAATACATCGTTGTTTTATTGCAATTTAAAGTTCTATACCTCTAAAAAACACCCTTTATATATTTTGCAACTTCTCTCGATTTTTTATAATAGTTAATAAGTTGTTTGGAGGAATATCAAATTTTAAAACAATATCCTTTTTCTTGACGCCTTTATCCACTTCCTGAAGAATTAAGTTTTTTTTGTTTGATGCTCAAGCACTTACGCTTTGACATTTTCGAACTACAAGAAACGAAGTTACCAGTACGACTGATCAACATTACAAATGAACGGAGACTAGTTCGAGGACACGAAACAACTCCACTGAGGATGAAGGGGATATCAAAGATGTTCCTAGTAAAATGGACAACGAGGTCTAAAGTTGCATTTCTTGGATGAAACGTCCATAATTTTTTTGCTCTCGGCGAGTTAAGCACCTAATGAAACCAGTTCAAGATTTATTATCACCATAAAATGTGTTGAAAGAGGGAATGACTTAAAATTTCCAGAAATACTTTCAAAGTATTAAGGGGGAAAAACTGAATCACAAGAAGAAAAAAAATCGTCATATAGGAAATGCACGGTATTTTACGAAGAAAATCGTGAAATGTTCGTGGTTCCAAGAAAAAGTGCACCTTATAGAAAAATTTGCATTATAGAGGTAACGGAGGTTCTAACATAATACGAAGGTTCGACTGTGTATTTCGTATCAACATCGATACCACTTTTAAATAAGACGATTACACACACACACACACACACATATATATATATATATATATATATATATATATATATATATATATATATATATATATACTAGAGGATCCGACAGACGTTGTCCTGTACACACATCTTAAATTCAAAAATTCCAAATTTTTATGAATAAGTTTTAACAATATGGACCGTTTTGAGTAAAATTTGTATTAAAAAGTTTTTACAATGTAATTATGTGCCAAGTTTTATACTTCTGGGTTGCTTAGAAGTGAAAAACACACACAAACTATTTCCGATAAGAAATAATTTTAAATAAAAAAAAGTTTAATAATGTGTATAATCAATTAGCTACACAAACAGATTTGTAGGTTAGGATAATTGTTGTCAACGCACGTGTAAATTTAATAAAAAATCATGTAAAATACTTACTTCAATTGCGTACTAAATTTGGAAAATGTATAGTTTTTTATGCACACTTCAAAACTCTTCAAACACTAATTACATCTGAATGTAATAATTTAATTAACACACGATTTATTTCAACAAAATAACAACACGAAGTGACAAAATGTTTTCCTGAAACGATCACAGCACCAACTGTCGGGACCAACTTGAATTATAATAAAAGATTTTTGAATGTTCTATACTGCGATCGTAGCGCAGTCTGCCGGATCCAATGTAAAACATTCCAAGATCAACCATTTATAAATAAAAAATTAATTAAATAAACATTTCTAAACCGAATTATAAATCTAAACCATTCTCGAGTCCACTGGAACAGACAAAAACTTTCATCAAAATCGGTCCAGCCGTTTAGGAGGAGTTCAGTTACATACACACGCACAGAAGAATTACATATATAAAGGTTATTTAAAAAGATATTAATTAAAAACGCTAAAAAGCGTGAATCGCGCGCGTCTGCATTTTCGTAACAATAAAGACCGGTTTTGGCTGAAAATCAATTTTCGACGCCAACTTACGTCTTTTTCAATTTCTACTATTAGCTCACGATCTCTATACATATTTTATTTGTTTATTTATTTATATTTATCTTGGTGGAATTTTCAATCGTTAATAAAATACATTTTAAAGCGCTCAATTGAGCTGAAATGTAATGTACATGATTATTTTGGATGACAATAAAATAATTTAATTATAATTAATAAAAATTAATTGATTAAAACTAATTATTTAAAAAATTACAAATACAGCCACATTGGCGACCTAGCGACCCTTTTGGCGACTTATGTCAAAATTTGAAAAGGTTCTTTTTCTCACGTGTTAAAGCATTCAGTTGAAAGGAAATTTTATATATACAATTGTTTTGGATGACAAAACGATACTTTAATGATAATTATTAAAAAATAATTACCACTTAATGTTGTGATTCTGTCATATGTATATACATATTTATATTAATTGCAACTATTTAATAGAAAGTAGCTAAAATAAATATTTTGTTGGTTGATCTAAGTAGGAATTGATTAAAAATTTTTTTATCTTACTTGTGTTTATAACAATAGCGTTGTTACAACAATGCAGGTGAATGTTTTTTTAATGTTTTTAATTAATATATTTTTAACTAATTGCGATATCGGACCGAATTGTGAATCTAAACCATTCTCGAATTTACTTGAACCCACACAAAAAATTTCATCGAAATCGGTCTAGCCGTTTAGGAGGAGTTTAGTGACAAACACACGCACAGAAGATTTTTATAGATAAAGATATATATGTGTATATATTTACATTACTTGCGATTAAGGTTGTGTTCGTCCTCAACTGAGATGTAGAACATAAATTATAGTCTACTATATATACTCACTTTCATTTTAAATATACAATTTTTCAGTTTTATATAGGTAGTTAAAAAGTTCTGGTGTCTCCTTGCAACTTTACCTTCGTTCAGAATCCTAAATCTGCCCCTAATAATTCGTGTTGCGATGTTAATGGAATGAAAAAGCATACACATCAAGCAGAGGTCACCAAAGTGGTGGCCCGCGAGAAAATTTCGCTGGTTCCCGTAAAAATGTGGAATATACGCATCACGTTAAGTTATGTTTTAAGATGCATTGATTGCGAACTTAGATCACACAATTCTTTTTTATAAATATATTTAACATTCCCAAAACCCTATTAATGGTCCGTGGGATTTAAATTATGAATTTACTGGTCTGTGACGTTAAAAAGTTTGGCGAACGCTGGTGTAGAGCACACAATTACACAGAAAAAATTGTTTTAAATCTAGGGAGAGTCAAAATTCACTTAAGTTTCTACGGGTTATAGCTTTTAATGCTTTATATAGCAGCGATTCTTTAACTTTCAATCACCGTAACACCTCTTCATGTGTCAGCATAACATTGTGGGCCCCCAAGATTTTGAACACCCCTCTCTTAATACATGGCTGAGTTACTTAAAAATTCCTCCAGGCTGTGTCTGCAACTTTTATAGACTTTTTTAACTCTTTTTTTCCCCTCGCTTTAAGAAAACAGTAAAAATCTAATTAAAAAATATTACGTTGTAATAATGGCTATGTACAGTCGGACCTCTATATAAAGAAGTCGCTAAATCCCGGGAAAAAGTTCGTTGTATGGAAAATTCACGTTATAGAGATTAATCTTTTAATATATTTTATAATCCCCATAAAAGAAATATTTTAAACTCATAAACACTTTATATTAAAAAAAGTAATTGTTCACACTTTTTAAAAATTAATATCTGTTTATTTTTTTTACCTTACCCATCAAAAAAGAAAGAAAGAAAAAATGCAAGGCAAACAAGGAAAAAGAATGTCGAAGAATTCACTATTTTCAATAATATGAAAATAATTTTATACTAAAATTATAGATTTTGAGGACATTTTATAGTTTAAAGCATACAAGTAATATTAAACATACATTATTTTATAATTAGAACACGGGACAACTCCACTGAGAGTGAAAGAGGATATCGAAGATGTTTCTAGTGAACTGGGCAATGTTGGTTAAAGGTTGCACTTCTTGGATGAAACGTCCAGAACTCTGTTGCTCTCGGCGAGATAGGATCTAACAAAACGAGTTCAAGATTTATGACCATCATAAAATGTGTTAAAGAGAGAACAACTTGAAATTTGTTCAGAAATACTTTAAAAAAGGGAGAACAAAAATTGAATCACAAAAGGAAAAGTTCATTGTATAGAAAATGTACTTCGCTATAGAGAGGTTATTTTACGAAGAAAATCGTGAAATGTGCAAGGTTCCAGGAAAAAGTTTGCTATATAGAAAAATTCGCAATATAGAGGTTCGACTGTATTTGCAAACTGAATTGATATTCTTGATCGCTGTACATGTTCTAGTAGAGTTTTTTCTTTGGGGGCAATTTAATGATCTAGTGTAGGATGGCACATTTTTCTATTTTCCTCGAGACCTTCCACAGTTTGCAAAAAGAGAAAATTTTAACAATAAATGACACTCCTAGAAAGGTGCTGGGGACTTTTGTTTTGCTAAGAAATGGTCTTCAAACTCTTTTGACTCACGGAACCCCAAAAACTATAAGGGGATTTCAGAGAATCCCTCTCCCCACACATTTATAAAGAATATATCTTCAAATAATAGTTATAGTAGATCAACACGTTATAGGTACTTTATGTAAAGGTAATTAAAAAAAGTTTTGCATTTTACATTAAAAAAGTGTAATTTAATTTTAATATAATTTACTCATTAATAATGTTTATTTATGATCCAAGCGTCACAAACCCATGCATTATATTTAGTAACTGGGATCTATGCTTGTATTCTTTTACACAAACTGTTAAAGTCCAGATCTATTGAAATTATCTGTAGTCTCTCTTCATATTCTGCGTTTAATTTGTTTTTATGTAATATTTTATTTTTGTAGTTACTCATATTGAGAAATGTTTTTCACTTGAGGTATCCGACTACGTTCGGAACCGTGATTTTAAAAAGTGCGTAAATGGATAATTTTCATGATATTTAGTGTCAATTAGATTAGAATAGATGTGTAAAACTGTTTTAAGGACATTTTGATAAAAAAAAATTATTTAAATACAATATTTCGGCAAAAAATTAACTTAGAATAACCTTTTTTCAAAATGTTCTCCTTTTGTAAAAAATGCTTCTATTATAATAATATTTTGCCTGTATATAGCTCAGACCTCTTTACAGAGGCTCAACTATGAATTTTGAAAAATTCACATTATTTTCAGAGTTACAACCAATTGAAATAATTATCGGCGTTTTTTTCTTAAAATTGCTCCCGTCTGTTGTCGTAAAACATGGATAAACCCACTTCTAAGTTATGTGTTTCAAAAATTCTAGTTGAGCCTCTATACAGAGGTCTGAGCTATATACAGGCAAAATATCATTATAATAGAAGCATTTTTCACAAAAGGAGAATATTTTAAAAATGGGTCATTCTATGTTAATTTTTTCTCAAAATATTGTACTTAAATAATTTTTTGTTTGTAATAGTATTCTTAAAACAATTTTATATACAATTTTTAATCTAAGTGACACTAAATTTCATAAATATTATCCATTTATACGCTTTTGCAAAATCACGGTTCCGAACGTAGTCGGATACCCTAAATCAGGGATTGCGAGCGATTGGCACGTGTGCCATTGATGGCACGCGGTACAATATTTAGGGCACGCCACCCATCAAAACGATCAACCGTGATTGATTCTTCAATGAAGGAATTTTCAGTGAGATTTTCTCAAATCAAAGAATTATCAGAAATGCTCATGTTTATTATGTACCCTGATGTGGCATGGTTTGATAAAATGAACTTGCTCCAATTCGATTGGTTGGAAATTGAAGAATTTGAAATACAACTTATTGATTTCTAGTCTAGTTCAATATGGATTCAAAAATTTATTGAAACAAGGAAAAAATTAAAATTGATTGAAACAGAAAGATTAACAAGCAATATAAGTAAAAATTACACTAAAGAAATTTTGGAAACATCAAATTTGATTCCAGATACGTTAAACTGTTTGAAGAAGCAGACTCAAACTATTATAACCCTATTTTCATCGACCTGTGCCTACGAGTCATTATTTTCAGAGATGTATAACATTAAAGACTTGCTTAGAAACCATTTGGCAGATGACTCCAATTAAGCATGCATTCTGCTAAAAGTAACATCTTATCCAATCCTAATATAATTTATTTATCATCTAGTCTGCAATAGCAGAAACCCTACTAATGTTCCTTTATATAATTTGAATAACACGTTTAACTAAAACATTTACTACTATAAAATACAAAACGTATTTTTCTGTATTAAATAAAGAGTTTTGAGTTGTTAGTATTTAGTTTTTTTTTATTATTTTCCCAATAATCACAAGTCAAAATTATTTGACGGCACGTATATAATTACATTTAAGCATTTCTTTAGAAAAAATGGCACGTTGATTTATAAAGGTTCGCCACCCCTGCCTTAAATACATTGTTCTGAATCGTATTAAAATAATTATAGCAATGTGAGAAATCTTGTATATTTTGTATGCATCTTAAAATTTAGGAGCTGTTCTTGCTGAAATTTAGGTTTTAACGTCGAATATGTCAATAAGTTGCTCTCCCTTTTTCATGAAAGGTGTTTTTCTCTCCCTCAAATGAAAAAAAGGTATATTTTCTATTAGAAAACCCTTAAGTTTATCATTGTATCATATACATATTGTTTATCATACACATTGTATTAAAGTGCATGAAATTTATTTCGAAACCTGATACTGTAAATAATAGAATAATCACAATCTAATAGATAGTACATATGCGAAAAAAATGTTTTAACTTTCTTTTATTACTATAATAAAAGTTTAAAAAATGTTTCAAAATAAACATATATTATGTATTGTAAAAAAATTTTAAGTTTTGATGTCTGGGATGAGTTTTTTTAGGTACTTGTGGATATACAAACTTCATAAAGAGCATGAGTCCATTTGTGTGCATATTTATATAATTTTCTTTTTGAATTTTTCTGTGACTCATGGAACCCCTGGATATGCTTCGAGGAACCGCAGGGTTCAATGGAACACACTTTGAACACTACTGTTTTACAGCATATTTATATATGTACTAGCTGGTATGCCCGTTCTTCGCATGGATGAATTAAAAATTAAAAAATACAGACTGAAAGATAAAGAAGTTTTTAATGAGTTAAATTTTACGTGAATTGTATAAAGTAAGCAAGAAAAGCTTTTTACATAACTCAGCTGAACAAAAAAACCATGTTTGCTAAATTTTAACTCTTCAGATATAATTGCTGATTTTTTTATTATTGTTATTATTATTTATGACGCCCCGTAACTTTCTTGTGGGTCGATTTTTGAAAACACCTACCTGCTCAGCAAGAGTTACACAGTTACAAATTTTGTGTAATAAATGATAAAAATAGTGTAAATAATTTTTATCTGGATGTGTAATACGTTAATACGATGCATTTATTTTACGTTAAATAGCTGTTACCCGCGACTTCGTCCACGTGGAGTTTAACAAAAAAGTGTTTATTCACTTTGCAGAGTTTACGTTTTCTTCTACTTTGTGAATAGTTTCTTTTTTGTTTTATTTATGACGCCCCGTAACGTGGGTCGATTTTTTGAAAACACCTACCTGCTCAGCAAGAGTTACACAGTTACAAATTTTGTGTAATAAATGATAAAAATAGTGTAAATAATTTTTATCTGGATATGTAATACGTTAATATTACTTTCTGATACATTTATTTTACGTTAAATAGCTGTTACCCGCGACTTCGTCCACGTGGAGTTTAACAAAAAAGTGTTTATTCACTTTGCAGAGTTTACGAAAACTTTTCTTCTACTTTGTGAATCTATGTTTCTTTTTTGTTTTATTTATTTATTTATTTCTATTCTTTTTGTTGAGAAAGGGGTGAAAGGGACGCATGACCTTAGACACTGTCGATGGGGTGAGGACTAAAATCTTTGGGATCAAAATAGGTCTAAGTAGCAAGTAAGGGTGAATCGTGAACACAAACGAAGCCACAAGGAAGGGGGTGAAAGGGACGCATGACCTTTGACAATGCAGTTAAGGACTGTAAAATCATTAGGATCAAGACATGAACGGGAAATGTCGCGAATGGCAGCAACCTAATCAAAGAAAAAAGTTTGATATAACTGCTAGCAATCGTTGAGACAGAAGGCTCACGAAATAAAATAATCCCTTTTAAATAAAAATAATCCTTATTAAATAAAAATAATCCCTATTGAATAAAAATAGTCCATATTGAAATAAATAATCCATATTTGAATCGGATATTGCTCACTATTTCATTGGTTTTAATTTTATTTTCTCGGAATCCTAATTTTTTTTTCTAAAACAAAAGTAGCCTAAGTCATTCCTTATAACATTAGCTATCCGCAGTGAAAGTTTCGTCAAAATTGGTCCAGCCGTTACAGAGATTAGCCGGAACAAACAGAGAGACAGAAAGACAGATAGATAGACAGACAGACAAAAAATTTTAAAACTGATTTTTTCATGAAAGTACCACATATACTTTTAAATGCATTTAGTAAAAAGCTGTTAATTTCAAATTACATCAGACAATTCATTTTTATTTATATGCATAGATGTATAATGTTACACATTGGGATTTTTTTAAAAACTATGAATGGGAAAACGGTATTTTTAAGATGAGCTCCATAATCCACTTTTGTTAGTACAGCTTGCGATATCTATACAGCTTTGTATTACCTTGAACTTCGTTTTGGATATTAATTTTGGACTCAGCAATGGTTCTAGACTTTTATATATTGGTAAAAACATAATCCTTCCTCGGAGGAAAAAATCCCGTCTTTATGGAAATGACTCACTGATGCTCCCTGCGTGAAGATAAAGGAACCTTAAACGTATGTTTAACGAGAAAACGTTTTAATCGAAATATCGGTTAAAATGAAATAATGCAACGGTCCCGAAAACTACTATGCATTTTTCAATTCCTACTATTAGCTCACTCTCTCTATATATTTATTGATCTTGTTCAATTTTTCAATCTTTAATAAAATACTTTCTATTCATCCAATCAACTTCAAATAAATTTTTTTTTTTAACTTGTAGTGGATGATACTTGATGTTAATGCATTTTTTTCAAATATTAATTAATTAAATTAAATTAATTATTGGTTTTTGACGCCAACTTAGATTCGTCTCTATTGTTGTAACAATGTAACTGTTAAAACAAAGACAAAAGTTGGCGTCGAAAACCTGTTTTTCAGCCAAATTAACCAAACCGGATGACCATTGTTACAACAATGCAGACAAATCATGCTCTTTTTTCAATTCCTACTACTATAGTTCTCTCTCTCCCTAAATATATATATATATATATATATATATATATATATATATATATATACTATACTTTCTCTACATTGAGTTAAGTTTTATTTTTCTTATTAATTTGTGTGTTTTGCAGCAGACTTTTCTTTTAAGGCATCCGAACACGTTCAGAGTACCTTTTGACAAAATAACATAGTTAAACATATAAAGGCTTTTTTTAGGATTCAATACCAATAAATACTAATATTTAATCAACAATATTTAAAATGAATTACCGGAATTTCATAAAAATCACAATTATATGTGAAATTTCAGCAATATTTTTGTAAAACTTCAAAGCAATTAGAGAAAAAAGTAATGACCTTATATTAGTAAAAGAATTACCAAAACAATCTAGAGGCATTTATCTAGAGAATGTACTAAAATTTTAATGTTTTATTAAAATTTGAAACTTTTAGAGATGATTGAGTAAACGTTATAAGAAAAATAACGCCTTTATGAGACCATTATTTAAATAACATGCCCTAACCCAAATAATATATTCATACTATAAGAAATATTTTAGTACATTCTCTAGAAAATAGCATAAATATCAGGTGCAAAAAGTTTTATAGAAATACATTTGTAATATTTTGTGTGATCAGACTCGCCATGATAGATTTCGAACAATTTAAATGCCCACTTCTGGTAGATCAAAGACCCACTTCTGGTTTTTCTAACTTAATAAAATTGATTGCAACTTGGCCTCTAAGAAGCATAGAATAAAAAAAGTATGTTTTGTAAAGCCAAAATATAGATGTATTAAATAAAATAGAAAACAAAAATATCGGTCTTGTGCGAATTTGGTTATTTTCAACGTGTTCGGATACCTTAAGTGTGTTTAGTTTAGTGAGTTTAGTTTAAATTTTTATTATATATATATATATATCCCAGATTTATGTTTAAATTTATATTTATATTTTTATTCTTAAATTATATTTTTATATTATTTTGTTTATTCTAGACCTCCACTATACGTGTTATTTTTCATTATTCATTCATGCTTATTTGACTTTGTCATTTTTATGTTGATTAAATTTCTTTTCATTTTAGAGTAATTTTGATAAATTTATTTTTTGTGTTTGACTTTTTTGATGTTTTCTTTTGTTTCGTGTCCTTTGCATATATTCCAAGTGTAGTTTAAATATATTTCTGTGGACTATTTGTATCTCAAATAGTTGTTGTTCCAGTTTTTTAGTTGTTCTATATATCTTCCAAATTATGTTTTACACTTTACTTATTCTCAAATTATTATGATTGTAGTTATAAATACTTTTTAGTGACTGGCAATTAGATAAGCTTTATAGAAGATCTTTGCTCAGTGATGCATTATTATGGTACGTGCATTATCGATAGAAAGTTACCATAATTTGAGTGTTAGATATTCTTTGAATATACATCAGTTCTTGGACTGAATAGACTTTTTGATTTGGATGCCCTTTCTTGTTTAAGGAAATTTTTAGTTTGATATACTGTGTCAGTTCTATACATTGGAATATTTTTGCTCCATTTCATTAGTGAATTTTGATAACAGTTATTTTTGGATTTGAGTTTTTGACTTGTGTTACGTTGTCTTTGTATAAAGACTTACAATGAATCACAAGTTTAGTGGTTCAAATTATACAGTAGTTAATACTAGTGGAGAAAAGGCAAATTCGTATAGGACTAGAACTTTCCGGAATTCGGATTATATTAGGCATAACAATTTTTATAATTATGATTATGTTACCAATAACTCTCAGAATAAACATAATCATTGTTCTATTTCTACTAGATTAAACTCTCATAGTCATATTAATTTCCGCAATAACAATTACTATTTTGATACTAGGCAGTTTCTACACAAAAATTATTTTCGTTATAATAAATGCAATAATAGTAGATGTAAAACATGTCCAATGTTAAATATAGAGCAATATGATAATATACATCCAAATTTTTCTTATGTAAAACCTTCAATTGCATTTATATGTTGAATTGTAAAATTTGTAATTTTAAATATATTGGCCAAACATGTAATAATATTAATATTCGTATTAATCTACATAGATCAAATACCAAAAATTACAAGCATAATAACAATATTAATAAAATTGAACTTAGGCACTTTCATTTACATGGCTTTGACAATATTGATATTTCTATTCTCAGAATAGTACCACATGTTAAAAATAGATTGTGGTGGGAAAACCACTTTATTAATTATTATAACACTATCAATCCATATGGGGGGTTTGAATACCATTCACTTTGGAAAAAATGTCTTACTTAGCATTCAACAGTCTGACAACAAGAAATATTTCTACAATAGTGTTAATGCTCATAAAGTTAAACGTATAAAAAGAGGAAAAAGAAGGAAGCGAACGCATAGACTTCCAGTGGAGATAGATTCTAAAATTAAAAGAGTTTTGCAGCAACTTCGAAAAGTCTTTTAACATTAAACGAATTAAGCATTTCTTGTTTGATTTAAATAAAAAAGAAATTAGGTATACTAGAGATATCCTCAAAAAGTATGATTTTAAAGACTGTCATGCCTTACATATTATTAAGGATATTATTAATTTTCTCATTCATAAATTCAATATTGTAGATATAGATTTAGTAAATAGTTTTACTGAGTATTGTACTATACTATTCATGAATAAATATTATAATAACATTAATTTCTCAAATATATTTAATAAGTATGTTCATTGCCTGCCTATGAATAACGTTTGCATTAAGAAGACTTTTAAATATAATAAAAAAATAGGTAGCTCAATTTTTTTAATTACAATGATATTAATGATTTGCAAAATAATAATAGCGTTGTTTGTAATTGTAAAGATTATTCTGAATTTATAAATGATCATCCCAAAAGCATGTGGTAATTGGTAATTTAAATATTTTTAAAGATAATACTCTTAGAGAAATAATGTCCAAAGGTACTAGTTTTAGATTAATGATCTCTGACAGTAAAACAATGCTATCAAAAATCAAATTTCTAAAGATATTAGTAACTTCACTACAAAATTAGCTATTAAACACAGTCTTCCTATTGTAGCTTTTAATGAATTTAAATGCAAAGTGTTAAATGAATTACTGAACATTAACTATAAAACTGATAATGATATAACATACTATAATATTAAGCACCAAATTGCAGACCTACAAAAGAACTTTATTATCGTTTATGTTGATAAAGTACCGGGTAATTATGCAATTATTTGTAAGTGGCTTTATACTAATATGCTAAACAAATTTTCATAATAATTCTGCTTTTAAAAAATCTAATTCAAGCAAAACAGAAATTTTTAATCGAATCTCTTTTTTTTTAAAAAAAAATAGATTTACGTATTCTGTATATTAAATTCCCACAGATTTTCCTAACTCCTAAATTTCATAAAAATCCAGTTAAATTTAGAACTATTACGAATGGTTTTAAAACTTATATTACACATCCGGGCAAAAAGTTACAAAATATTATTCAATCTACATTAGATAAAATTGATAAATCTATTATAGTCAAGAATAGTATGGACATTATTAAGTATATGCATGGTTAAAAAATTATTTCTATTTATACCTATGATTTTGAAGATTTATTTAACTCCATTGATATAGAAAAGACATGTTTAAGATTCTTAAAATAGCATATAGCAAATATTTTTTGAATAAGATAATAAAATATGATAAATATATTTCTATTATTGAATTAGTATTAAAAGAAAATTATATTTTCCATAATAACGCTCATTATCAGTAAATTAAAAGATTACCACAAGGTGGACCAGCTAGCAACTGCTTAGCAAAAATTTACTTGCATTTTTATGAAAATGAAAGTATTAGTTATGATTCTTGTTACTTTTTTAGAAACATAAATGACTTAATTATTTTTAGTAAAAAAGTTGACTATGATCCTAGCTTTAATTATATTATTCCCACTATTTAAAATTATTAAAAACTAATTATTATAATGATTCAGCTAACTTTTTGGATCTTCAATTAAACGTTAAGAATAATTTGCTTTCAAGTAATATTTTTGATAAAAGAGACTCATTTGATTTTAAAATTATAAAAATGCCTTTCTGGAGTTGTAACTTACACTTATCAATATTTAGAAATATTATCTTAAATTTTATAAAAAGAAACAATGATTTAGTTACTGATAAAATTTCAATACATAATAATTTTGTGAAATTTTGCAATAATTGTTTAGAATACAATTATTCTAGTAAATTTATTTTTAAATATATTTCTATTTCTAATTAATTCTAGTTTTATCTTAGTTCGATATTTTATTTAATATTTCTTCTCTCTCTCTCTCTTTTTAGTTTATTTTTTTTAAAAATATTTTAAAATATTTTTTGCGTTCAATTTAATTGCAATATAACTTTCTAGTATATAATCATCATTTACTTTAATATATTTCTATTTGATACTATCTATTCTGAACATCGTTCTTTATTTTATTTAAAACTTCTTATGTTTTGTTTAATTAATTATTTATCTTTGTGGTTAGTTTAATTCCAAAAAAACTATCCAGATGGCGCCACGGTTTTTTCCTTCCTGCGCTGGCGTTTCAATCTTTTTCACCATTTCACGTAGGATCTCATCGCAGTAGGTTGTACTTTTCATTTCAGGATTTTTTTTACAAGTAAGAGAGAGAGTTTTTCCTAATATTTTCTATATAAATTTTTTTTTATTATTCCTCTCCTTGTTAGATTCATTATTGTTCTATTTTCTCACTTTCGTTTTACGATTTTATTAGGTTCTACATCCACGTGTTTTATTAGGCTTAACTTTTCAACTTGGTTTTTTTTCTATTATGTCGAAAATTTCTGCTGTACGGGGAAGGTTGGATCCACAAAGCATTGCTTAACTCTATTTCGTTGGCCTAATTCAGCGATAGCTTTAGAAATCATAATAGGTTTCCGGTTTAGTGCAATGACTTTTTTGTATCTACATTTGTTGTGTCTGCTGAATTCCAATTTCTTACTTCTTTAGCACTGTAGGTTCTAGTACTTATTCATTTTTATTTTATTATAATATATATACATATATATATATACACATGTATCTTATTCAAAATTTCAATCAATTAATAAAATACTTTCTATTCATACATTCAAAGTAGGAATCGACTTTTTTTTATGTTACTTGTTTTCTCTACGAACCGAAAATCGATTAACAGGAAAAGATTTTCCTTCTGGAAATGAACAAAATACGAAAAACTTCAGCCGCGCAAGTTCTTCATCGGAAGAATTCGTTGCAGTAGATGATGATAATGTATATCCAGCCCCAATTATGGCAGACAAAGACATTTTGGAGTTTGTACAAAGCTCAAAAAATAGCATCGATACAGATTTCGAAAACGAAACCGCGATGATTAATATTGCTCCTGATCCCACGTCATACGAAATGGAGAACATCATGAAAAGTATGCGCAATTATTTAGACGCACGTTTCGATGGTGAAATGAATAACAAAATAACATCTAATAATTTGATGCTAAAAGAGACAATGCAAAGGAAAGTACCATATCATGTTCCATAAACTCAATAAATGTTTGCTTTTTCAAAACTTTGAAAATTTTGTATTAAATTTCATCGTAAATGTTTTTGTGTTTCATTGATCTTCATGAAATACATGCATATCTGCATCTATGTAAATAAAATATACTCTAATAAACTTAATTTTGTTGAATATATTATTATTATTTGCAATATCCTTTAGCACAGTTCTTTTCAAACTTTCACTCTTGGCGACCCAGTTTCCAGCCATAATTTTTATCGCGCCCCCTAATACAATGATAATGCGTTTTGGCGCTAAAGCTACTATACGATCTTAGAAATAAACCGTACAAATTAACAAGATAAGTATTACATTTTGTATTTGTTACTTTTAAGTAATATTTATTTTAAACAAATTACTTTTAAGTAATAAGATAATTATTGTTATTTTTCTTTTCTCTAATTTTTAAATTGGAACAAATTGCAAAATGATATTTGATTAAAAATTTATTTCCTCCATCTTCCATTTCTAAAAGTATAAATTTCATTAGAAAAAGAGTCTAGTGTATGTTGCTTTCTATTAATCCATCAAATTTGGCATTTAATATTTAAAGCGAGAAGACTTCAAAATGTTTAAACCCGGGAGAGCAGGCGCGCACTCGATACTAACTTTAATAGTCGCGAAAGGTGACTGAATCACCCAAATGTTTTTTTTTTTTTACAATTATTTTTATTGTACACGATAAAAATCACAAAATTCCAGTGAACAATTTAACTGAAAGAAAATATACTTACCTACTTTCAAGAACTTTTTATTTTTTTTCTTTGATAATATTTGAGAAAAAATTCATTAAAAGTGAACTAAAATGTTTCAAAGGTACGTAACCTTAACAAAGGACACAGATCACAGACACATTACAGGAATGATACACACAGCTAACATTACAGGAATGATATTTGCAAGCAAAGCAGTCATATTTTGTTCAAATTATTGTTGTTTAGCTGTCCTTTGACCTAGATCCCCGCGCGACCGCTCCCGTGTTAAGTATATTCAATGTAAAAATATGGATGCTAGTTCTAAAAAACGAATTGTGTAAAACACGTATTTCATCATGCTTTACATGTTTCAGAATACCCACCAAAATAAATCTTAGCTAAATAATCCTTCAAGGACGTAACTAATCATACCAATAAGTTCCCAAGTTAAACGATGATGACTGACGCAAATCTGCTTGCTGAGTGAAAAGTGAACAACTCTTCCTTTTCTTTCTACAGATATTGTACAGCATTTCAATAATAATAATAAGAGTGATGAATTTTTTTATCTTCCTACAATTTTTCTCTGGGTCTGAGTTTTTTTTTTCTTTCTGAAAGAGTAGTATTTTAGGCTTAAAAAGAAAACGTAATAAAAGAATCTCACATCGTGCCATTACAGTAAATCAAACAAAATCTTTTTTTTTTTTTATTTATTTAGTTAAAGGATCAGATGATAAACGTATGGAAGTGAAACTTTTGCCCCGCAGTTTGAGAAACACTGCTTTAGCACAAACATATATTTCAATCCCCTCAAGTTCGTGTTACACGATTTTCACTGTATTTCTTTTTCATTGGATTCTCAGTTGAGTATTTTTGTGTAATTGAATATCGTGGATTCAAGTTCTGGTTACAATGCAAACCCGCCGCGTGTTAGGGGACAGCTGATGTACGTAAAATTAATCGAGGATCAAAGTCCTCAGGTTGGCTTGGTGCGGAAGCTTCCGAGTGTGGGGTATACAAGCTCTCGTCTCTTGAGCGAGATTCAAAATTACAAAGTTATTTGCCAGTAGTCAAATAGCCAGAGTGTGACTAAGTAATCAAGATATTCCATACCTAAAATTTCAAGCTTTGATTTTCACGTTCTAAAAACAAACCACAAAATAATTGATTTTCGCAATAGTTATTCACATTTTAAATTATGAAGTGCATTTTGGCCCAAGCTATACAGGAGGTCATAATCACGAACTCGTGACCAGCATTGTCAAGTCTTGATGTCACAGAAGACCCGTCGCGTTAAGAAGCTGCCACACGTTTAATCTTTCGTGGCTCACAGCTCTCACGCTCGTGTGGTGTAGAAGGTAGAAGATTAGGGTTCCAACTCAGGTGACGTCTTTGTCACTTGGCCGTGATTCAAAATTTCGAAGTCTGTCACCAATAGCCCTCGTGTTGCTTAATAGTACCACATTAATGCCTCATCTCATGATTAAGTTGTCCGAATTTTTCTGGAAAGCATTGACGAGCGCTCTTGGGATTCCTAAGTAACCCGAATATTTGACAATCTACTACTATAGCCTCCCCATAAATGCACGTTCTTTTTTGGTAGATTAACAAGTGTTTAGTCAGGGGAACTCAACCTTTTTCCACCGAGCCACATATATATGACAGGTACTCAACGTAGGCTGCACCAGGGAGGGGTATTGATTGATTGATTGAATATTAACGTCGCACTGTTTTTTCCCCCGTCGCACGAGGGCTTTTGGCGACGAACCACGTAATTTTGAACCATGGTCAAGTGACGTGGACGACACCTGAGCTGGCACCTCCTCTCCTAACTACACACCACACCAACGGGAGGGCGTTTCAGCTCTCGACAGCTTTTAGCGTGCATCGCTGCCCTACACGGCGGGTCTTTAGTGGTATTGGGCTCGAACTCGTGACAAGGCAAACCACGGTCCGATACCTTTACCACTTGGCTACCGCGGCCACGATTCGTTTTGGAGTTACTATGTGTATAAAAATATTTATAGAAAAAAAAAATCGCCAGTTCTACCCATAATGACGTCTACTTGTAATTTGCACACATCCTTTTACAGGGAACCGTTTAATATGCAAAAGTGTACAAATAATCAAGGACGTCTTAAGGTATGGAACAATTGGGCCCGGCCCGTAATGGGGGCCCCGTCTCGTTCTCAACTCAACCTAAAGAGATCATAATTCAAATCGTTTCAACAGTCGAAAGTTATTTTCGGTTGTGTTGTACGAAAAACTGGGAATTTCGGACGATATGTCAATTGGCTACATCAGTCAAAAGACGGTAGTTAGTCGAGTCGGTTTGTGTGATTGTAAGTCATTTATATTTATTTGTTTCGGGTCGTTGTTTATACGAGTATTTGACAACGTATGCTATGTACTTCTACTTCTAAGAGTCATAGGTGGGGCCTGCTTTTGAACAGGGGCCCAGGGCCTCGTTAAGTCTTAAGACGTCCCTGCATATAATAAAGGGTGTTTTTTAGAGGTATAGAACTTTAAATTGCAATAAAACAACGATATATTATTCGATTGACATGAATTTTTTTTTATTCGAAAGATAATCTTGTGGCATTACATTTTAAATATGATTTCTGGCATAGGACTGCCACGGCTGGCTCGGATGTAGTCCAATCTGGACGTCCAATTTTCGATGACTTTTTCCAACATTTGTGGCCGTATATCGGCAATAACACGGCGAATGTTGTCTTCCAAATGGTCAAGCGTTTGTGGCTTATCCGCATAGACCAATGACTTTACATAGCCCCACAGAAAATAGTCTAGCGGTGTTAAATGACAAGATCTTGGAGGCCAATTCACAGGTCCAAAACGTGAAATTAGGCGGTCACCAAACGTGTCTTTCAATAAATCGATTGTGGCACGAACTGTGTGACATGTTGCGCCGTCTTGTTGGAACCACAGCTCCTGGACATCATGATTGTTCAATTCAGGAATGAAAAAGTTAGTAATCATGGCTCTATACCGATCACCATTGACTGTAACGTTGTGGCCTTCATCGTTTTTGAAGAAGAATTCCACCAGCCCATAAAGCGCACCAAACAGTCAG
Source organism: Trichonephila clavipes (assembly GCA_019973935.1). NCBI lineage: Eukaryota > Metazoa > Arthropoda > Arachnida > Araneae > Nephilidae > Trichonephila > Trichonephila clavipes. Next base: position 266,903 of record BMAU01018375.1, on the reverse strand, counting down.
TTTTTCTGGATGTAACGGTGTTTCGACATACACTTGTGGATTAGCTTCACTCCAAATGCGGCAGTTTTGTTTTTTGACGTAACCATTCAACCAGAAGTGCGTTTCATCGCTAAACAAAATTCGCTTATGAAAATCGGGAACAACGGCAATCTCGTTTTGGGCCCATTCGACGAATCTACGCCTTGCTTGATGATCGTTTTCATGAATTGCCAAACCAAACTGAGAATAAATCACTTGACAGCTGTTAAATTGGTCGCCATCTTGGAAAGTAATGCCAACTTAAACTTCTATACCTGGAAAAAAACACTCTATACAAGCGCAGACAAAATTAAAGGTTGCTTGTCAGTAGCAGTTAAAAAATGAGATGCGCAAAATGTTCTCATACGACAAGCAATGCAAGGTTCTCCCACTATTTAAACATGGTACCAATACAAATTTTTTTTAAAAAAAACCCCAGCAAATAAGCTTTTTATTCTAAAATCCTTATACAGGTGGTTATTAAAATAATGGAAACACTTGTGAATAAAAGCGACAGTTTTGTTTGCGCTTCGTAAGTATTAAAATATAATGGCTAAAATTTTTTTTATAGATAGAAATGTATATATTCTGGTTGTAGTGGTAGCTTTTTGGATTTTTTTCAAAAGCGTGAAATGTCGGACCTCTCAGATTTTTATAAAGTGGTCAAATTGTAGGAGTCCGTCTATTTGAAGCAAGTATAACCGTAACATATCAACTTTCAGGACTTTCTAGAGGTACGGTGTCTGCAACCCAGAATATGTGTATCATGACAGTATGCTCGCAATGTGGCAAGATAAGCTTGGAAAAGCAAAATAGTGGACGTAAAGAGAGGTTCAGTGAAAGAGACCGACGGGTATTGAAGCGGATTGTAATACCTATAACGCGAACGACTACAGCAAAAGTGACTGCAGAGCTCAATCAACATCTGGATTCTCCAGTGTCAGTGATTATAGTTAGAAGGCACCAGGGCCGGTTCTAGCAATTTTGCCGCACCGGACAAAAAAGGGAAATGCCGCCCCTCCCTCTCTTAAAAGCAAAAAATTATATTTTAAAAAGAAATTTTTTTCACGTAGATGCACACCTGTAACTCTTGAATAACGAACAAAAAGACAAAACAATTCCAAATTAAGGACATAATTATTTGTTATTGATTCAAACGAGAAAAATGTAAGAAAAGGAATTGCCCATTCAAGCAGACCAATTTCTTTGAAAAAGAGTTAACAGATGGTGTGGGATCACAAGCGTTCATTTTAACTTGTAGTAACTAAAACAAAACATCTTCTGTGGCTCTCCACCAAAAACTTATTACTCCTGTCCCCTTTTGGATATAGCTGACACCAAACATCGTATGGATTAAAGGAATATCTTTTGTTGCACCACTCCATATTGGGGAGAAAGATACTAGAGAAAGATGTGTTAACATATCAAATTTCATTATTCAAGATATATTCCTGCCTCGAACCCTTCAAGTTTCAACATAAAAGAAAACTGACATTAAACATATAGAGTACAAAATACGAAAATAAAATACATTAAATATAACACCAAATTTATACCCAATAATATTTCAGAAAATATATCAAATCTTCTGTAATAACAAAGTATATATATTTTATAAATTCGATCCAAATGCCGCCCTTAAAATTTGCCGCCCCGGTTTGTCCGGCCCTAGAGCCGCCCCTGAAGACACCTACATAAACAGAACATTTACGGCAGAGCAGCTATTCCCAAACCACTTGACACAGATGTTAATGCCAAACGTCGTCTACAGTGGTGTCGTACTCACAAAACCTGGTCGATTAATAAGTGGAAGAAACAGTGGTGTAACGGAGAATATTAGGCCCCCTACAAACTCAAGTTTTGAGACCCTGCTCCCCCGCAATGCGGGGGTGTACGTTGCGTCACTGGGAAGAGAGTAGTATGGTTTGACGAATCGTCTTTCACACTTTTCCTAACAGCAGGACGCGTGCACGTTTGGAAAACTCCTGTGCAAGCACATGATCGTGATTGTCTCCTTCCAACTGTCAAGCATGGAGGTGGATCTGTCATGATATGGGAAACCATGTCGTTTTTCAGCTAGGTCATTCGTAATCCTGAAATGATCACTGGAGAGAAGTATAGAGAAATTCTAGCTTACCAGGTCTATCCTACGATGGTAAACTTTGTATCCTGCAGAAGATAGAATTTTCAAGAATGACAATGCACCCATCTATGCAGCGGGACTCGTCTAATCATGAGGATGAAGTTAAACATTTACCTTGGCCCGCACAGTCACCCGACCTCAATATAATTGAACCGTTGTGGTCTATTTTTGAGCGTTCAATATGGAATATAGGTATCTTCCAGAAATTTCACATTTTCATGAAAAAAAAATGGTAGAATATTCCTGTGCATGAACCTCGGTGAATACAAGCTGTATTACATGCCAAAGGTGGTCCTACACCATACTCTCTAATATAAAGGATTCTTTACAAATCCATTCCATTATTTTGAGAACCACCTGTATATATACAGTGAAATATGTTTAACGCGAAAACGCTAAAGACGAAATATCGGTTAACACGAAATAATACAACGGATCCGACAAACTACTAGTATTTTCATACATGTTTTTTTCTTTTAACATGAAATGCTTTCTCTTGCGGGAATGAACAAAATACGCAAAGCACCAGCCGAAGTTTAATAAAGTTTCTGTATCATCGGAAGCATTCATTGCCGTAGATGGCGAGAATGAGTGTACAAACGGAATTACGGCAGACAAACATTTTGGAGTTTGTACAAATCTAAAAAAAATTGTTGATGCAGATTCCGAAGACGAAAATAAAATGATCATAAAAAAAATATGCAATTACTTAGACGCACATTCTAATGTTGAAATGAACAACAAAATGGACGATTTGTTGACATTTTGATGCTAAAACACAATGCAAAGAAAATATCAGATCATTTTCCAAAAACTCAATAATTTTTGTTTTTCAAAAAACTTGGAAAATTTTATATTAAATTTCATTAAGTTCTTGTGAATGCTTTTGTTTCATTAATTTTTATTAAATACATATCTATGTAAATAAAAGGTACCCTAATAAACTTAATTTTGTTGAATATTTGTTTCTTTTTTGCAATATCCTTTAACACGAAAAATATTTCATTCCCCTCAGTTTCGTGTTAAGCGATTTTCACTGTATAATGATAAAAACTTTGCTACTTAAAATGTTTTTAATGTCAATATCTCCCGGACAATCTGATCCGGAAAAACATCAAGGATTTTAAGTAAAATCCTAGTATCTTAATGTATCTTTGATGATGAAGGGAGGAAAAGGTGCAAAAAATAGTGTTACTCAGTTTAATTCCTTAAATGGTCTATCCAATATAATGACAATTCCCCACTGAAGAGCAGGGTCGTCTTAAGACTTTTTGAAGCCATGGACCCCCACAAAAGTAGACACAGTATACAGCATACATTGTCAAATAATCGTACAAACAATAACCCGAAGCAAATAAATGTGCATGACTTACAATCGCACAGACCGGCTACCGCCTTTTGATTGAAGGAGTAATGATGGTAGGGATAGGTCTATATATGAACTATGGTCATCACATGTAGCCCAGTTCATATATTGTTTAAAATCCCCAATTCTTCGAATAATACGAGGGGGGTTTGAAAAGTTTCCGACCTCAACGTGAAGATGGCAGCTCTTGTTAATAAAAGCTAGTGAATTTCGTTGTTTATCTGTTGACAGTTACTCACCAAAGTTTCAGCCATTTTGGGCGCGTTGTTATGTAACAGTCGTTTGAGTGAGTTGATGTGTGGTTTTGTGAAAATGGACAAAATCGAGTGTCGAGCTGTCATTAAATATTTGTTTTTAAAAGGCAATACGCCTACGCAAATGAAAGATGAGTTGGATTCTGTGTATGTGGGGACTTTGCACCATCATTTACCACAGATAAATTTTGGGCAGCTGAATTTAAACGTGGCCGTAAGAGCTTAGGAGACAATGAACATTCGGGACGTCCAAACACTGCAACTACCGACGAAAACATCGCCAAAGTTCACCAAATGGTGCTAGACGACCGCTGAATTAAAGTGAGAGATATAGCAGAGGTTATGAACATGTCAGAAGAATGTGTTTGTCATATATTAAATCAACATTTAGGCTTGAGAAAGCTGTCCGCGCATTGGGTGCCGCGTTTGCTCACGTTAGAGCAAAAACGTGTACGAATGAACATTTCCAGCGCAGTTTAGGCGCTAATTAATTACTGTAGATGAAACTTGTATACACCATTATACGCCCGAAACAAAAATACAGTCCAAACAGTGGACTGCAAAGGGGGAAGCGGCTCCAAAAAAAGCAAAAACTGTTTTTTCGGCTGGGAAAGGGATGGCAACTGTTTTTTGGAATAGTCATGGAGTTATTTTAGTTGATTATGTTCAAAAAGGAAAAAAAAAATCATTACAGGAGCATACTACGAATCATTACTTGACAAGCTGAAGGCAGAACTTGCAGAAAAACGGCCACATTTGCAGGAAAAGAAAATTCTGTTTTCCGCGCACCGTCTCACACCTCAGCGATTGCAATGGCGAAAATTCACGAATTACGGTTTGAACTGCTTGACCATCCACCTTACTCATCAGATCTAGCTCCAAGCGACTTCTTTTTTGTTCCCCCATCTAAAAATAATGCTCGGAGGACAAAGATTTTTGTCAAATGAAGAGGCAATCACCTTCGTGAACAATTATTTTGGTGAGAAAATGGCTGAGTACTATTTGGACCTGTTACAGAGCATCGCTGGGAGAAGTGTGTAAAGTTACAAGGACGCTTTGTAAATAAAAAAAAATAAATTCAGAAAAAATGTCTTGTATCTTTGTTAGGTCAGAAACTTCTTAGACCACCCTCGTACGACCACACACATACAAAAAAAACATTTTACTGATGAAATTACTTGAATCATGATCTTATTAAGGCTGAGATGAGGTCCCTATTGTGGCGAAGCCCTGGGCCCGTGTTCAGTTGGCCCATGCCTTAGGATGTCCCTCCTCAAGAGTACAATGTTAACAAAGCCAGTTCTAATCATTCAGATTTTAAATAAGAGAACATTAAATTACACGCAATTTTTTTTCACAAAAAGAAATAATGAAACCAATGCAAAGAACACTTGTTTATTAAAAATATATATAAACACCTGTACAGTGCACATCTAACAGATTGTTGGCAAGTTGTGAATCATACATTTAGACTCCTGTGTGCTTTATTCACATAACAGTTTAATTTAAAATATATTTTATACATTTTTAAAGATTAATAAGAATGATTGATTTTCCCTTAAGTTTCCAATAATGATTTAAATTGACATAGCGGCAATTGTATGAAATATAACTTTTGGTAAATCTACAGTTATCTGGAAGAAGTACATTCAAATAAGAGCCGTTATTTAGCACCAGCAAAGGCAATTATTTATTCATGATTTTGTCATTGCTTTAACACAGAATGGATATAGACTGAAAAACAAGTAATCAAAGCTTCGTTATTTAATTGTGTAAGCCTAAATAAAAATTTCAAAAAGACAGTCAAACTAAACTGAATGGCACAACTGCCCATGAAGGCCAAGGCCTACTGAGCCCAACTCTGTTTTCATTACCTTGGGCATTGAGGTGCATGATGTTCTGGTCAGTCTGAGGCACCCCCTGTTTAGTTCTCAAGCAAGCTTGGTTAATCATTTATCAACCACTGCAGGAATGAAAGGTGGAGTTGACCTTTCACAGCCCGATATTTAAACCAGACCTGTGGTGTGGAAGCACAAAAGACAGTCTTAGTAACCTAAAAAAAGTGTTTTAAATTGCTATAAAAATTTATACAAATGGAAATTTTTCGATTTTAATAATTAATTGGTAAGATCTTTGGCTAATTACTTTGTCGAACATTTATTCAGATATCATATATCTAAATAATAAATTCTAAAGATAAACAACAAAATGTTAAGGTCTTGGAAGCATCATGGAGAAAAATATAGCATGTTTATTTCACTTTAATAATGTGGTTCATATTCAGTGCTTCTTGGACCCCTTCAGTATTGATATGATAAACTAATAAGCATAACTACATTAAATTTTTTAAACTCCCTATTAAAAAAGTTAACATAAAAGTATTAATAACTGCTTGGTCTGTATATTTCTTAAATATATACACTGAAGTGGTATGAAAATAAAAAATACAGGCATAGTTAAAAATAAAATGTATTACCTTAATTTAATCTCCACCAAAACATGAAAAGGGAAATAAACTCAATTACATTTCAATGCATTTTTTTTTCTAAGACATCAAATCCAGAATTTTATAAATTCAATTAGATATAAAAAAAATTAGCAAGTTAAAAAAATATTTTCATTCCTCCACACATGCACCCATGAAATTATTTTTGTTGTTGCTCAAATGAATATAATATTTATAGCACAATTTAATAGGGAAAAACAACCATTCTTTGAAGCTTTTTAAAAATTTATGTACATACAATATACAATGACAGAATATTATGTAGTTCATTATGAGGCATCAATGTGATATCCTTTACTTGATAAATATGTATCACAAAATAAAATATCACTAAGAAATAAATAAAATCACAGGCATTTAAGTCTTCTTATCAGTAAAATGCACACTATTACATAAGCAATAAACGATACTCTTCATCCAAAGTACTATATAATATTAGGAAATTTGTAATATTCTAAGAGGTCAATTAATACTAATGGCAATATTGTACAGAATAAAGCATTCTGCTTTTTGTTCATTAAATCTTTTTTTTTTACTACTCCTCACAGAAATAGTAAGATAAGTATATCATAAATCAATTTATAAAATTCAAAATTAATCTTATAGATTTATATTAATTGTTATAATATAGTAAAAATCCCTTGTATTATTCATTAAATTAAAAAAAAATTATTAGATTGAAAAAAATCATAATATATAAGGTGATGTACTATGACTAGAAATAAGGTATTACATTTTGATTTTATAATTTTTGACTAATTGCAAAATTAATTTTGCATTCTTAAATATTTTTTTAAAAAAATCAAGGATTGAGTTCAGAAAAACTAAATATATATATAATGCCAATTCTTTTTAGGCAACCATATTCAAATTATATATTTAACACTTTTATATGTTATATAAAGTGCAACATTTAGAATAAAAATTTTTTACATTTAACGAAATTAAAGTAGGAAATGGAATTGTATCATATTTACACTCAAGACAAATTCACACAGTCTACCAAATACACTTGACAAATTTTTTGTACATTCCAAGACATACTATAATAAATCTTATTATGCAATTTCCAATATATATACACACAGAGACTTAATTGCCTGAACAAATATCATATGCTATACAAGCAAGCACATACAATGGCACTGAGCAATATTCTATTTCATTCATAGCATCAATGATCTAAATAAAAAGGGTGTATTGTTATCATTAAAAACTGTGAGGAAAAATACAAAATACTTTAAAGAACTAATGATGAACATATGAAATAAGAATATTTAAACTAGTTGTAGTAAATCGCAACATCAACTTTTGCCGACAATAAATAACACCACACACTAAATACAAGCATAAAAAACAATAAAATGTATTCATAACAATTTATTCAAAAATACATTCTTACAAGAACAATAAAAAAAAGAACACTGAAAAATTATGAATTCTGTTATTTCATAAACGTGTAAATTTAAGATTTACAATGATGCACAAATAGTTCAGAACTATTTCTCTCTTTAAATTTGCACCATTGCAAAAAGATTAAATTAATCAAATGTTTACAGTAATTCATAAATGCAAATTACATAACTCATTAAAAATAACAATGTCTAAAGTAAAATATTTGAATCAATGTACAAAGAAGTTCGCATCATGATGAAATCTTTTACACATTCCAGTACATTTTGTAAAGTACTTTTTTTTGTAACTATTTTTTTTTATAATACAATACAGTACTGTGAATGAGGATGTACACAGGTCAGGGAACAGCACACGCATCTTAAAATTCAATTTTCTTTGCACAACACTACTCCCTGTGTAGAAATAAATATTAAAATCATTATATATATATATAGGGTTCATTCTAATATTTATAAATTAATAATAATTTAAAATATAAGAGGAAGAAAAATTGAAAAAAATATATAGAGAGAGATAAAAATTATACAGAGTGTATACGTAGAGAAAGATGAATATATTTTTCATAATAATATAACACAAATATATATATTTAAATAAGTTCCTAACTCTTTCCATTGCGTATGTATAATCTAATTTAAGACATGCCAACTCATAATCATCAATACTTTATGCCAGGAATAGGATTTTTAAGTAAGAAGGCCACATCAAACTATTTGCAATCTAATAAGGGCAAAAGATTTCATTGTTAATTGAACAGATAACCAGATTCACAAAGCTCTGATGTCAGATACTATAGAAGTCATATATATATATATAACATTTGGCAAGTGTAAGGAATTCTCTCATATTTTAGATTGTTGATAATATTGTATAGTGATGTTATTGAAGAAGTTTGGTAATCCAGTTTTATTGCACATTAAACATATAGCGTTCCAACAATACAGGAAGCAGACAAGACACAAAATACAAACACATTCACTAGATGCAGCTGATTAAGACACGATGAAGACAGACGACGAGGAAGGGACAAAGAATTCCGGCAATTTATATGACGCTGCAAATTCAGCATGACTTCTTCTAACAGAGGCTATGATTGGTGGAAAACTACCACTCGATAGTTTCCGATGCAATCTTAATTTTAAATGCAAGCTGTTAACTTCCAAGATTCGACTATGATTAAATCCCGGTTATGCGGGTAAGCTGGTTAAATATTCAAATATAAATTCTAAGCAAAAGGACCATTAAAAATTATAAAATAATTCAAGATGAAATTAAAGGGAATTATTACATATATATACACATTATAAGAATAAATCAGAATCTTTAAAATGAACCAGTCAAGTGGGAAGTTAAATTATTGCAGCTGAAATAAATCCCTTAACTGCTCATGAAAAATTACACAAGCTACTCCCCATTTTTTATAATAACAAGTACAGTTATGGAATGTATTGGGGGGGAGGCACTAATAAGTCAATCCTCCGCAAACACTATCAAGGTTATTGTATTGTATTTTTAAGCCTTTGGAATAGTTTTACACACAGCAGTGCAAAGCAAAGGTTTGTAATTCTTGAAAAGCATATACATATGCCAGGGCAGTTAACACAATGGTTGAGCAAGGCGTATACACATACCAATGACGGTTAAGAAATATTCTTTTTAACAATCAGAATTCATTCAAAAAACTGCATTAGATGATTTTGGAACACCATATGAATTTTTAAGACAAAGCTCTCATTATCTACCTTTAAACACATTAAGAATATAAATTTTAAAAATATATTACATAAAAATAATATACAATTTCTAAGAGGACTTTATTTTGTCAATTATTTTTAAATAATTTTGTTCTAGTACAGTATATTTAAGGTTTCACATTCCTCATCAAAAGAACCTTAGTTTCCACAATGTGCTTAAACATACAGAATTTATTAAGGTAGAGATTGTAAAACCAAAATTGGTTTAACTTAATATCTAGCCATTGAGAGGAAAAGATACTCACTGATAAAATAAGTCATCACTGGCATTTTTAAATAGTAAAGCATTTTAAAGAATGCCTTTACCTCAAGTTAGAAAGCAAAATAAATACTTTTTCAGACAGACAAAAATAATGCCTAACAAAAACTCAAATTTTTGTGTGTTATAATGCATATATCTCCCCCTCCCCCACACACTTATCAGATACATGTTCTGCACATTTAATAAATATATAAGATAAAACAAAAAATTCTGAAGTAAAAATCTATTTAGAATATAATGTATGTAATGCAGCCTGCTTCCACTCAACTTGAGAAAAGTGAATGAGAAAAGAGGAGAGCGAGTGAAAATGATTGCGGAAACAAAAATAATGTAGATCTGATGGCATTAGCATTTTAAAAAGTTATTGTCAAAGCTTCATTTAATACTTTTAAATAAATAAATAAAATTAAAAAAGGTGTTTCTTTTCTGGATAATACGACACATTATTTGAAACATATTGCATTTAAGAAGGAAAAAAAAAAGTTGGATATTTAGCAAAATGTTAAAATATGCTGCTCTCTACACTAACAACATACACTGCTTTTTAGGATTAATTTTTTCTTTTTAGAAAAAGTTCCAAGTTTGAGAGCTATTCTTTAATACTGAGTGAAGACCACTAAAAGCATTATAATAACTGGGAGCAAATTGTTACATTAATTAATATAAGTGCAATGAAGGAGTATTGTAGCAAGGCTCAAAGTATTTGATTGTATGCGATATTAATCTTTAAAAACTTAAATAATCATTTTGAAGTTCAGCTAGATTAATTATAAATCACATGTTGAAATACACTGCTGGACAATTGCTAAGGATGGATCATAAATTGCTATGTAGCATAACATTAAGCGAGACATGAGGTCTAGTAGGATAAAATATAGTTGCCACACTGTTCAGACACTAGAATAAAGAATATTTATTGTTCTGGAAAGTACAAAAGCTGTGAAACATCTGAAAGAAAAAAAAATGTTCATTTGATCTGCGTACGGAGAAATGGAACAATGCATCTAAAAGTCAGCAGGCACCTTAAAGAAAGGTATCAGTACGGGATATGTCCACCATGGAGTGTGATGCAACATTCCACACGTTGTACCATACTTTGCACAACATTATCCAGCAGCTGTTGAGGCAATTTATCCCATTCCTCTGTGAGTGCACGGATGAAGGTGTTCTTGTTTGTTGGAGGATAGTTTCGACCAGCAACTTGCCTCCCCAAAGCATCCCACACATTTTCAATGGGGTTTAGATCTGGAGAACGGGCTGGCCATACGAGACGTTGAATACCCTCGCTGTCTAGACAATCCTGAACAGCGAGTGTTCGATGACATGTTGTGTTGTCGTCCATAAAAACAAATTTATCACCGACAGCCCCACGGAAAAGATGAACATGAGGAAGTAGAACTTCATCAATGTATCGTTGGCCCGTCATAGTCCATTCGCAACCACACATGTAGGCGCATGCGGCCATTGATCATGATGCCGGCTCACACCATGATACTGCATGTCGGATATCGGTCCTTTTCCTGGATATTTTCTGGACGATAAGCAGTACCACTCTCGAGCCAGATCAGTTGGCGTCTACAATCCAATGACAGACTGAACCTACTCTCATCTGAGAATAGTACGCATGCCCAGTCCTGTTCAGTCCAATTGTGATGCTCACGACACCATTGCAAACGGGCAGTACGGTGCTGTCTGGTCAATGGGACACACACAACAGGTCTGCGTGCGTATAGTCCTCCTCCCCTCAAACTCCTGGCAACAGTTTTTCGGAGATCTGCTTTCCTGAGGCAGCAAGAAACTGATTTGCCACCTGCTGAGCTGTGGTGCGCCTGTTCCTTTTTGCTGATAGGACGATATATCTGTCTTCTGCAGGCGTCGTACTTCTAACACGACCTCCCCCGTGCTGTCTACTACACATTCCAGTAGTTTTAAATGACTCCCACAGCCGTGAAACAATGCTGTGAGCGATGTTGAACTCCCTGGCAACATCTGTTATTTTTCGCCCTTCTTCGATCTTTCCAATAATTCGGCCACGCATAAAATCATCTATGTGATGTCGGGAAGACATGCCAAAAATTTTAAGTTAGTCTATTAAATCTTTCTTGTAAAACTTTGACTTGAAACAACAACTGTCCACATGCGTCAAAACCTTTAAAGCTCTTATGAACGCTATCACGTGATGAACAGACGTGGAGAAAAATGTGCACTCATACTTCTTCTTACTAATATCCCGCACTTATTTTAATTTTCCACATTTTGCTTCCTTTCATTTTGTGGTTGCTATGGATGATAGCGTTATCCGTCCTTAGCAATTGTCCAGCAGTGTATATAAATGAACCCATTTTTTATCAATAAAAACAGTTACTTTGAGAAATTATGAAAGGGTTATAGAACAAATGATTAACCCACATCGCTTTTAAATTTTGAAAGATTAATTAACTCTACATTTCCTATATTAGGAACAAAAGAATACACTGCCAAAATTAAAACAAAATTTAAAAGATACAAATCTTTCTTTTAGCAATACATATAAGTGCACTATTCATTGCTTTTCTCTTTGTTTTATGAAATGAATAAGTTTGGCTCACTGATGCTACAAATTCTGATATCAATGATTTATTTATAAATAGAATATCCAATATGTCCCTGATTTAAAACTTTCATTACAAAAAGACAAATGATTTTTTTTCCAAAGAAAAATGTTTAACTTGCACGAGTAATGATCATATTATATATTTTTTAGCATTATTTTGAAGAAAAAAGAGCTTTGGTAGCAATAGTTTTTAAAGTATTTAATAGCAAGGCCAAACGTTTTTATATATTGTCAATTAAATGCAAACTGTTCATAATAAGTATGGTATCAAAATGATCACAATATAAATATTTAAAAAAATAAATATAAAGCACTATCACTCACTCCACACAAATTCATTTAAAATAACACATACTTATTTATTTTTTAAAAGTCACAGTCATCACACAAGTTCAAGAAAACATCATATGACTCTCGATTACAGCTCCCTTGATTCGTATATACATATTTATGAAATGTGCCATCCTTGCAAATAGCTAGAGGAAAGAGTTTTATATGAGATCAAGAATTCTATTCGCAAAGAAATAAAAGTAGGCGATTGCATAAAATAATCTATAAATAAAGAAAAGAAATTTAAATATGGTTAAATCTATGAAGAATACGTAACTTATATATAAAAGTTACAGTGATGCACACAAATAAAATTTTCTATTCCAACAATAAAGATATTTATCTGTTGTATAAAATAATTACACAAATATATTTTTTTGAATATGAATGCCCATTGTCACAAAAGGTACTCTTTATTAAAAAAAAAGATACAACATTACATATAAATCTTTTTTAAATTATTAGCAATCTACCTTCGTTAACACTAGATTTATGGACTGAGCCAATTTGACTCATTAAAAATTTAATTACTATATTATATATGTATGTATATATAAAACTTTAACATTTTTTAAAACATACGTTGGTTTTTAGTGATGAAAAATATGTAATTGTTGATTCCTCTTCCCTGCAAACCCCTTCATTTTGCATTATTGAATGTGGTACACCTATTTTTATGGTTGTGCGCAAATTTGCCTTGTAGAATGATTTAACAGTTAATCACATAACACGTGAAATTAATAGCTCATATCAGGCCTGGGCAATAATCAAGTCACATGTGATTTGTTTCTTTTCTCATTTTACATTCCTTGCATACAATATTTGTGTGTGTCGGCTGGGTTAAGTGGCTGGTTTGTCACTGGCCTTCTGCACCTAAAGTTGTGGGTTTGACCCTGGCCCAAGTTGATGGATTTTCATGATGCAGAAAATCGAAAGCTGCCATATCATACGATTATAAAATTCCTAGAGTGTCTGTTTGGCATGGGTGCTCTTGGCAAAATTAAATCCTATTACAGATTCTCATCATCAGAGCTCAGGTGCCTCCTTCTAGGGAGAAACTGGGCATCAAAATTACCAGCAGCGATTGGTATCCGCCTCTATGGTGCTGCACAAAATAAAGAGATACAAGCTACTGGGAATGTAATAGGTCTGCAATAATAAGACATCGATCTGCAGCCCATTAGAAGAAAAAAAAAAAATTTGTGCATTCGAGAGCCATCATCCCTTTTTTTGCTATTCTGCTGCATTATTACCAACTTCTGTTATTTCAATTTATACATCGCATGTGAGCAGTGCCTTTATAGTGAAATAATACATACCATAAAATCTGACTTATAATGTGCACACCTATACTTTCGAGCTGCATTTTTTAATTTTTAGGTATGTTTGTTGAATAATGCGCAACCCCTTTTTACGAAGAAACTTGAAATGTATATATGCAATAATCTTATCTTTTGAAGTCGTTCATTCGAGGTATTATTCCAAAGTGCAGAAAAATATTGTATACTTCTAGAACTACAACCATTTAAATTCACAAGGAGTGTCATTTCTTTTAAATAAACAGTACTTCGAAATATGTAGAAGAGTAATTTTTTTCTATACTTATTGTTTTTTTATTTTTAAAGCTCTCACTTTTATACCTGACATGTAACGCACAACCGTACATTTCAATCTTATTTTTAAGTTAAAAATGCGCGTGTGTTATACAGCAGATATTACAATTGATATTTATTTTATCTGGTTATCTAGTGTTGTTATTATAGGAAAAAATCAGAAAAATTCTTTTATTGAAAAATCTAATCACAATACAAAAAGACCAATCAAATAATGAATCTTTTGAAAATTGAGATAGACCAGTATGATAACAAAATTGAATCAGAGGAGGAAGTCAATAAAATTGAATTTTTAAGCAGTGAAGATGAAGATCTTCCTTATAAAGCTCCTAGCAAAAAAAAAGAGAACAGGGTTATTATTTCCGATTTTAAAACTAAAAGTGATTTAGATGCTTTCAATACATCTTCTGATAAAGAAATTTCAGCTGAAAAAGCTGCTCATGGGACGAAGGTAGAAAATATAGATAGATAACATGTTTATACTACATTTAAAAATGCCTCTGGTCCAACTGCCTAAGCTAAATGGCATATTATGCTTGGTTCAGTAAGTAGAATCACAATTGTGGGCCTTTGTTGCAATTTAATTTGCTAGAGGAGCATATGAGGCAAAAAATTTGATGTCTGCGAAGTGGAATCCGGCTTTTTTTGCCCAGACAATGTCTAGAGATAAATTTATGAAAATACTACAGTTCATAGGTTTTGATAAAAAAAAAATTAACGTAGTGAAAGACTAAAAACAGACAAATTTGCCTTGATTTAAAAAATATGGTATACATTTATAGAGAAAAGCCAGTCTAGTTACAAACCTGACACAAACATAACAATCTATGAGCAATTGTTCCCTACTAAAGCTAGATGCTGATTTATACAATACATGCAGAATAAGCTGGATAAATTTGGCATTAAATTTTGGCTGGAATCCAATGTTAAAAGCAAATACCTTGTAAATGGTTTTCCGTTCTTGGGCAAGGATGAAACTAGAGGATCAAACATTCTTTTGAGCAAATTTGTAGTAACTAAACTTGCAGAGACATATTTAAGCTGTGGATGAAATATTACTACAGATAATTTTTTTTACAAGCTTTTCACTTGCAAAAAAGTTATTAGCAAAGAAAACTACTTTAGTTGGTACTATACGTGCAAACCGAAAAGAATTACCTAAAATTGTGAAAGCTAAGAAAGATAAAATGACACAGTTTTCTACAGATGTGAGAATTATACTGACTATTTATAAAAGCAAGTCTAATAAAAAAAGTTTTACTACTAAGTTCAAAACTTAAAAAATAAAAACTTACTCCAGAAACAGCAACCAATTATAATAGCACAAAGTATGGCGTGGATGTACTAGACCAAATGGCCCAAAAATATAGCCTTAACGTAAGCTCACATAGATGGCCTCTACAAGTTTCCTGTGACATTTTAGATTTAGCAGCTATCAATGCTTGGATTCTCTCTGCATAGAAAGACCACTCAAGTAAATATTTCAAGAAAAGATTTTATTTTCCAATTGGCTGAAGAGCTAAGAAGTAAATATAGAGAAGAAGCTGAGAATACTTTCATTCCAATGAAAAAAATTCATACTACTGACGCACGGAAGAATTGTCAAGTTCAAGAACCGTGCAATAGAAATAGATTTTAAAACTTTTGTGCTAAATGTAGTAAAACTGTTTGTGGGAAATGTATTTCAAAAAACAGAATTTATATGTAAAAAAAAAAAATGTTTTCAATGAATTTTTAAACAATAAATCTTATTTAAATTAATTTGTAACAACTTTCTTTGTAAAAAAACTTCAATTTTCTTGTACGAGTCAAATTGGTTCATTTCAGTAAAAATAGGTACATAACCAACATCCCTAAATCTAGTGTTAATGTTGGGAAAAATCTATATATTTTAATTAGAAGTACAATATATAAATGCAGAAGAATTTGACAAAATTCACATTTTACATCCATAAAAATAGTCACAAAATAAAAAAAAAAAAAATCCCATACCAAATTAAGAAACTTATTATTAAGAGTTTAAAGTAATGAAAAAAGTCATAATAACACATTTTTTGAAAAAATACAATATAAAAGCAACATTAAAAAAATCATACAATAAAGTATTTGAACATTTCACCTAATGTAAAACAAATACACAATTCCTCTTATATCCTAAAATTAATTTTATTAATCTATGTTAACATTCAAGTAGTAAAATTATAAAAAAAATATACATCAACCATAAACGTTTTGCTCTACATGCATAAATGAAGAAAAGTTAAAAATTTTTTTGTTCATAATATAATAGAATTATACATAAAATAGAGCACATTCATGATGTAAAAATAAAATCGAATACCTCAAAATAATTTGCTAAACATAATGTCTAAATCTTTCTTGTGAAATACTTATTGCTCCATGTTATTTACAGCATTCCTCCCCCAGAAAGCAATATAGGGTTGTAGCAAAAGTTTTCCCACCAAAGCTAATAAGCCAGCCAGAATGCTCCTCGCGATTGTCATAGTATATTTTTTTTAGAGTTTTCAGTACCAAACCTTCACAGTGTCATATGATACAACAATAGTACCGAAAACTGTATGTGTGATTTGGTAGCTGACTTTTTGCAACAAAGGGATGTAAAAGATGGTTCTAACATAGTAACATGGTAGTTTTTCAGACACCTCGTACTTAATGACAACAATATTTTTTACAGATTTCACAACACAGTATTCTAAAGCAAGTCTGTTTCAAATGCCAAAAATTGTCTGAAAAAATTTGAGCACACATGCCAACAGGAATTGATTGCACAGACAATATTAGCAGTGTCGGGAAACTTTCGTTACAACCAGTTAAGCAGTACACAAATCAAATAAATGAATTAGATCAAATATGATGGCATGCCAATTCTTACCATATACAGATGAATTAGGCCCAAAGGCACATATACATTTACATTCCTGCGCAACTGTGAAGTTTGCAAAGGCCCACTGGGATTCAACATATGTTGAGCCCATCCACCTAGCAGCAGAAGAAAATCTGTGAGGATGTAAAAATAAGTAAATTAAAACAAAAGGAAAGAAAAATATTCAAATTATAAAGAATTTTGTACTTTATCATTTTAATATATATCCTTAATGTGATACAACAAAAAATATTTGAACTTTCACAGTTAATGGCTAACAGAAAAACTATATATGCTATGATCCTCCCAAAATATGTGGATTAACACAAGACAACACCAATATTTTAACTTTAAAAAGAAAATCAAAAAATTTTCAGCTTGCAAATGGAAATATACAGCATATAATAAAAACAGACCATATTGAATTTTATTTTGAAAATATCACTATTTATACACAAAGAATGTGCTTGCATAACATTTTTTTCCTTGTACAAATGTTATTGAAGCAAATATTAAATATTTCTTAAATCAAAAATTGATTTCACTGAACTTACGTTAAGCGTTTATTAAGGTATGTTCGCTTCAAGGCAAAAATGTGAATGGTGCCTTTATCACTGGAAGCGCATAGATAATCTGAATCACAACTGAAGTTGATGCTATAATGAAAAATTGATAAAATAATTTGCAATATTTCACACCAAATAAATTTAAAACAATTAAGCAGTTAAAAAGGCACAATCAGAAATATATAATACACAAATATTATTTTAGAGAAGACACAAAATTTGTTTACATTATTCTATATAAGTTTGGGATTATTTCAAATAAACTGATTTTATTCACTGGATCTTTCCCACATAGTGCAAAAACATACAAGCATTTTTAAAGACTGGCTGCATTCATTAATGTTTGAAGGCTCATTCATAATTATACACATAAATATAAAAATTATCCAAATAATTTCATATTTCTCATTTTTAAATATTAATTAGCCTTGCTGAAATTAAATTTGGTATGGAACTATAAAAATAATTTAAAATTAGCCATTTAAAACCCCAAATGAAATATATCAACATACCAATAGAGTGATGCTGGATCTGATCCACGACGTAACTGAATTATCTTATTTTTTGTGAAAGTGTCAAAAACTCTTATAAGAGTACCCTAAAATAATAAAAAAATAAAGCACTGAAAAAAGCAGAACTGCAGGACATAATGACATAAGTTGAAAAATTAAATGATTATAATTAACCTTAACAGATGCTGTAGCTACTAGTGTTCCTTGCTGATTTAGTGCTATGTATGCAACATCTGAATCATGAGCACTTATTGTTATTGGTGCACCTGAAGTACCTGAATTCATTTTTGACAAGTCCTGGAAAATAGATTTTAGTATAGAAAATACACTATTATTTGGAAAGTAAACGTATTTCACATACTTATAAGAAAAAATACTTGCCACTATTTGGATACTGCCAGCATAATGGCCAGGAAATACCAATACTTGGCGTTCAGAGCTAGGAAAAGGGCTGACTTGAAAAAGACCTAAAATTCGTATATTTAAAAAAAAAAAATCAAATGCATATTTTATAATCTAAATATTTTTTTAAAAATTACAAACATTTCAATTAAAGCATAAAAAGTATAAGCAAAACCTTTTTGAAAAGTCCAACTATTTTTATGAGGAGAAGTCATTGACAAGTAATGTATTAAATTACAACAGATTTTCATTATACACTGCTCAAAACAATTATAGGATATTGTAAGTTTTAAATAAAATAAAGAAATAAGCGAAATTTTTTTTTGCCGAAAATAGAAGATAATCACAAATGCAAATTTTTCTGATTTTCAAACTGTGGAGTATGCTAATTTTGAGTTCGACGTCAAAAACGTCACTTCAGCGGCAGCGAATGAAATTTGACTTTCCACTAAAATGAAGACAAGGATGATCGGCATTCAGGGACTGCTTTGTTTCGATGAGTACGATGTCTCAGCGAAGTCATTTAACCAATTCAGAAGCTTGGAGAGTTGTTGATAGGTTAGAAGGGGGCCAAACTCAAGCCGAAATAGCGCAAGCCATTGGAGTGTTATACAGTGTGATTTCCAGGATCTGGAACAGTTTTTTGGAGACTGGAAGTGCAGGCCCAAGAACAGGACGAGGTCATAGACAGGCAACAACGCCCAATGAAGATCGTTATTTAGTATTAACAGCTCGGAGACACCGAAATATGAATGCTACTCTTCTCCAACAACACCTTCACTCGGCTACTGGCACCACGGTTTCAACTCAGACTGTCCGAAACCAGCTCCATGGTGTAGTTCTGTATTCTTGCTGACCGATGGTATGTGTTAGACTAACATCAAGGCATCGTCGCGAACGCAGAGAGTGGGCAACAGAGCATGTGAACTGGAGGAGAAATGAATGGAGCAATGTTCTTTTTTCTGATGAGTCCCATTTTCCTGTTCATCCAGATAATAGGCGTATTTTCGTCTGGAGGAACCTTGGCAGTAGGAATAATCCTGCGTTCGTCCACGAAAGTGTCAGATTTGGCAGTGGGGGAGTGTTGGTGTATGGTGGCATCTCCATTGACGGGCGCAGAGACCCTTACATCATTCGAGATGGACCTCTGACTGCTCGCCGATATAGGGATGAGATCCTCAGACCTATTGTAGTCTCTTACACTGCAGCAATCGGAGATGACTTCATTTTAATGGACGATAACAGCAGGCCACATCGTGCTAACCTCGTGGAGGATTCCCTTTTCGAGGAAGGAATGGTACGAATGGAATGGCCAGCGTGTTTTCCAGACATGAATCCAATAGAACATGTTTGGGATGCTCTAGGAAGACCAGTTGCTGGCCACCAACCACCCCCCACAAACTCTTCAAGAACTGGAAAGAGCTCTTCTGAAAGAGTGGGTCAGAATACCCCAACTTGTGATTAATAGCCTCATTGACTCCATGCCTCAAAGGTGCTCAACATTGCTGGTCGTCCGTGGAAACCATACCCCCTACTGAAAATGATTTCCTTTGAAGAAAACACCTTTTCTTATTCTTTTTTTCTCATATGCACAAATTATATTTTTTTCCTTTTGTACACAAATGCTCAATAAAATGCATTTTTTTTTGCCAAACATGTGTAATTTATTCTCATATAACCTACTACGTCTGTCGACCATGTATCAATCAGCTAAAAAGTTTCCCAGCCACAAGATCCACCTAAAACCGCAATATCCTTTAATTATTTTGAGCAGTGTAATAAATATAAGCTGAAACTATGATAAAGAACATTAAAAAAAAGTCAGTAATATTCTGCATAACATATTGTGCTGTAATGTTAAATCTCTTAACAATGAATCCCAAAATTTTTTATTCGAAGTTCGACATGCTCTCTCTGTCTTACAGCTCGGAAAATATACAAGCTGTATTTTAATGTAATTATACAAGAATGTATCTATGAGCAACTACTTTAGGCAAACAGCATCTTCAATAATCTTATTACTGGAAACATTTGTCATAGAAATATGATATTGCAATAAGATAAATACTGTAATGGCAAACCTGATCCAACATTTCCATGTAAAGCCCAAGTGTTTTTGGAACATTTTTGAAGTTAAAGGGTTAGGCTTAAATACGGATTTGCTAATCTTCGAAAAAATGTACTTTTAGGTAGAATTAATTTTTTCAATATTTTCTGTTGGCTGAGCACATCCCTTTTAATCATTTAATTTTGGGCATGTTTTATATAGAAATTTTACTAAAAATTTTAAAAATCTTTTAAAGCTATGCCATAATCAGAATTTCTGAATAATATGTTAAACTTGCATTCCCTCATTGAAATATCTGAACCTGTAGTTTGAAATTGGCCATGTACTAATTTCTCTTCTTGCTAATTTTTAAAAAAAGTGTCACAGAAAGTAAGTCTTAACACAGGTAGTATACAAAATAAAAAATAAATAGAAAATAATGCTTTTGTTTCAGATAGGGCAACTAGGAATAAAACTGTAGTTGATGGTATCTGGCATTATACTTTGCAGCAATTTGATTGAAAAATATTTCACCAGTTTTACCTGCTTGGCAATATTTTTGCCCTCATATCAATATGTTTAAAAATTACAGGGTTTCCTCAAACTATATTTATATGTCAAATTTTGAGTAAATTCATTATGAAAAAGTCACTCTTGGCTTATATTTGAAAATATACACATCATTTAAGTTTTTGTGATTATTTAAAACAATTTAATATCATACTTGTGTGTGAATAAATGGGAACATTTAATATACATTTCTAATAAAATGTAATAATGGAGGAAATGTTGAATTGTGCATATTTTGTACAATTTTTCCCAAGATCTCAAAAAACATCTTCGTTTTATCCTTGTGATAACTGACATCCCTGCAAAAAGGCCCCATCCTTCTTTTTCTTCAATACAAAATGGCAGGAAAAAAATTATTTACTCCTACTTATATATTTTGCTTTGAATGATAATCATCAGCTCTAATTAATTACTAACACAATTATTCGTATAACTTTTTGGACAAATGAAACAAATTATACAGAATAATGAATAACAGATGATTTCTTTAAAATGATCTTTACAGGTAAGGACCTTCAGATAAGAGTAAACTGCATGAAAATATTTATGACAAAAGAGAAAAAGTAGCATGTTTAACTTTTGCCAGTACGATGAGAAAAAAAATGCACTAATGGAAATATATTGTTAACTATTTAAAGTCATTATTTTAAAATTTTTTAAAATCCATTTGAAATCCTAATTGATAGAAGTAATAACTATATTTTGTAAAAAGAAACAGAAAAAAAAAGATCTTTCTGAAAATAGCATTTTTTCAGAGCAAAGCAACTGATTAAAAGAAATAGCTTTAAAAATATTGATGTGTATTAAGCAAGTTTTAAAACCAATTAATTTTATTTTTGTTATAAACTAAATTATCTAAAAATGCAAATTCAAAATTGCATAACTTACCTCTAGGATTGATTCCAGTATCAAATGAATAGAGCCTTCTAGGATTATTTGGAAAGTTAAATACATGTATTACAGTCTTTTCTGCAGCAAATAACCTACAGTTTTTTTTTAAAAGAAAGGAACACATTACATATGAAGAAATAACTTAGTTAAGTAACTATCAAATTCAAATTTAATAAGATATTTACCTGTCTCTTTTTAGCCTAACATTTAGAACAGGTGAAGAGAAGGTGAATTCAGCCACAAATTTACTAGCAAAATTGTCCCATAGCAGAACTACAAACATATAAAAATATGTAAGAGCTGGTAAAGTAATCTTAATACAAAATTATTAACATCTCAGGCTATATATTAGTATTTTAAACAAAATAAATTAAAAACCCTTTTCAAACATACATATAGTTTTATATAATATTAATCAAATAATATCATGCAAATCAACATGTTTTGTAAAACAAAAATAGTTTTATAAAACAATGCAAAGGCTATTTTATTAAAGTGTATCAGTATCAGAAAGAAGGGATAATCTACATGTTGATCTTGAAATAGAAGAAAATGTATTACACTTTTGACGGCAAAAAAATGAGGGAAGGATTGAAGGACTTTCTCTTTATCTGTTTGATAGAATCTTGGTGATTTATAATGAAAAGCAACAAACTAATTTGTTAAGTCTTAAGAACTATAATAATAATTTGTTAAGTGAACATTTAATTCACATACAAAGGAACTTGACATACCTTGAAAAAAATATCTACACTATAATTGATGTATATGTTACTGTTACAGTGTGAAATCCATTATTTCATAGAATAACTAGGTATTTCACGAACTAACAAGTCAGTTTAAGGAGTGATCCATAGTGAGTGAGTGATTGTTGGGTTTAATGGCGCAAGAGCCAAATTTGGCTATACTGCGCCACATGTTAGGAGTGA
The DNA here is from genome assembly GCA_019973935.1 of Trichonephila clavipes. Lineage (NCBI taxonomy): Eukaryota > Metazoa > Arthropoda > Arachnida > Araneae > Nephilidae > Trichonephila > Trichonephila clavipes. The sequence goes on along the minus strand of BMAU01018375.1, from coordinate 243,847 downwards.
TCCGTAACCCCGGTCTGCGGATCAAATGGTGCTGAGCCACTTAAAGAACATTAAACTGTTGCCATTTTATTTAAAGTGGTGCATTTCCTTTGAATTTGCACAACTTTCCACATAAATCACTTTATATTCCACGTTAAATCACTTTTATTCATTTTTGGTGTAACTATATTTTATTCTGAAGGCACATTTAAATGTAACTAAATTAAAATTGTTATATCAAAACAATCTAAAATATATAAACAATCAAAGTGTCCCACCCTCAGCGGGCCACAGTAAAATTATCAAATGTTGACTGGTCCGCAGCGATAAAAAGGTTGCGGAGCACCGAGAATATAAAATTATTGAATGCTATGATTTAACTACACATTCTATAGAATAACAATTACTTGATTGTTAAAGGTATGAAATATGGTACACGAAACTAGCTGCTTTGGGAAGGATTTTTCTGATTAGGAACTAGAGATGGCCGAATAAAACAGTTGTACTCTAGATATCAGTTCAGTATATGTCAGCGAAAATTAATTTCAATTTAAGAAGTTCCAAATATTGACACAATGCTTCGATCTGTTGCAACAGCTTAAAGTTGCAGTACTGGACAATAATTCAAAAAAGTGCTTGTGTAAAAAAAATGTGTAATAGTAAAAAGTGTGCTTGTTTCAAAAATAATGAACAGCGCAATCCAAAGTGCCATCACAGCAATCCTTGCTCTAATAAATAATGATGAATAAAATAAAGGCATCTCATAAAATTTAAATTAATATTTTCTTACATTTTTGTTTTAAAAAGTTTACACAATGTTTTTATGAAGCAAAAGTTTCTTCCCAGCATGTATTTTTGTTGATAATATTTAAATATAATCTGTTTTTGCAACATATTCTTTTTTTTCTTTCTTTTTAACTAATGTTAGCAATATGAGCAATAATAAATTACATCATCTGCTTTCCTGTATTATTTATCAATTATTCATCTGAAAAAGGGATGAAAGGTTTTTTTGAGAGATTTTATCAATTTATGAAATACCATTGAAATTGTTTATTTTTCACTTCAACTGTTTTTACTTAGTTATTTCATAAAATGCCTAGTTATTTCATAGAATAACTAGATAAAGTATGAAATTTTACATCTAATATATACTTTAACTGACTTGTCTAGTTATTTTATGAAATACCACCTAGTTATTCGATGAAATAACTGAATTATACACTTTAACGGAAACATATACATTAAATTTTTTAAACAATAAATACTATAATAAGTTCGAGGATAATTTAATAAAAACTGTCTAAATCTTCAAGCAATAACTTTAAAAAATATCTCTTGCTTCTTAAAATTTATAACATCCTTAAATTAAAACATGATGTTAATTACATCCAAAGGAATATTTAACCTTAATATCCAATGGAAATGTTTTGAACTTATTTTCTATGCATATAAGAAATCTATTGCAATATTAAGAGACCTTGACAAACAAACCCAAAATACAAAAGCCAGCACATATTCCTTTAGAATGCTAATGGGGTTATCAGCCTAACCTTTGAATAACAAAACAAACTTTTGAATACTTAGGAACGGTATTTGAGATAGCATTCTCAAAAAGGAAAATAACACAATTCAAATATTACAAATTTAGATGATTTCCAACAAAAGTTATATTCAATTCAATATGATTTTCAATTCATTGATTGATTGATTTACTATTAACGTCACACTGTTTAGCTACACGAGGGCTTTTGGTGACGGACCACGTAATTTTGAACCATGGTCAAGTGACGTGGACGACACCTGAGCAGGCACCCCCCTCCCTTAACTACCACACCAACAAGAGGACGTTTCAGCTCTCGACAGATTTAACGTGCATCGCTGCCTTACACAGCGGGTCTTTAGTGGTATTGGGCTCGAACTCGTGACAAGGCAAGTCACGGTCCGATACCTATACCACTCGGCTACCGCGGCCACATATGATTTTCAAAGAGACAGTATAAAAAGAAAGTAACTTATGAGAAAATAATTTTTAAGTACTAGATGCTTTTATAATTTATTAGTATTGATCAAAAGATGTTTTTTTTATAATTTAAAAACATTGAGACACAATTATACACAAATCCTAATTTCATTTGAACTTTAGGTTAATATTAAAATATTGTTAACAGTTTAGTTCCATTTTACCTGTATTTTCTGCATACTTTTGCTTGTGACCACCACCAACAATAGCTACTATATTTGTGCGATATAACATTTCACATAATGCAACACTCCCAACAGTTGCTGAATCTACAAAAAAGGAGCAATCAAATATTAAATAAAAAAGTAAAATATTCCATTTATGATAAAAATTTCCATTTGTTTGACTAATTTCAATAGTTATCTACAGTTAGAAATATTAGATAAATACAAGTTCCTGAAATTCAACTAACATTATAACCATGAGAAAGTTAATTTTATATCAGATGGAATAAATTTCAAAATACCTACTTTTGGATAATCAACATTTTGAGATAACAATACTCAACAGAAAAGTTCAAGTTTTGATTTAAAAATAATCATGTATTTTTTAAACCAATTGCACTTTTCCCCACTCCATGGATCCCATACTTTCACTTTCAGCTTTATAAATTACAAAAACAAAATATTTAACAGTCATTTCTAGTTAGAAATGACACAAGTACAAAATACTTATAAATCAAACAATTTAATTTAAACTAATAATTTAATACAATTATTTAACACTCTTAACTATAAATTAAATATATTTTTTTTAAAAAAAAACTTAACATAACTAATGTTAAATAATTATAATGGTGATATAAATATAAATGTTTTATATATAAAACTAAATAAAATAAGAAACTATATACAAAAGTTAGAGAGATATTTTTTTATATTAAAACCATAAAAAAATAATTCACTTAAAAAAATTACAATACTCACTACACTAAGACAAGCCATCTTATCTTTAAAGAAAGAGGCTCTCAGGATGGGACTGAAAATCGATGAGAATAAAACCAAATACATAAATTGCACAAAATCTTGTTTTAACAATTCTCACTTTAAAATTGAAGATTATAATTTTGAAGTTGTTTTCAGTTTCACTTATTTAGGTTAGGAAATTAACAATAGAAATTATTGTACTATTGAAATCCAAAAGAGAATTACTATGGCTAATAGATATCTTAATGGAATATGAAAATATATGAAATCGAATTTAATCAAAGAAAAACAAAGGTTGCATGCGAAACTCGACTCATGCTTCTGACAGATGAGACCATGATAAGCATCTATAATGAAAAGATTTATTTTTGGAGGAATTCAGGAAAATGGAACATGGTGAAGAAGATCAAATTTAGAGCTCTATCAATCATATAAAGAATCTGACATTGTTAACTTCCTCAAAATACAATGAATTAAATTGCCAGGTCACGTTGTCAGAGTGGACAAAAACTGCACCACTAAAAAAAGTCTAATGTCCTACCAATTGGCACATGAAGAAAGGGCAAGTCAAATCTTAGATGGATAGATGGCCTATAAAAAGATCTCCTAGTTTTGAGAACTAAGAATTAAAGAACACTAGAAGAAGGCTGGCCGGGAGAAAGTTTCTTGAGAAGGCCAAGACCCATTTTGGGCTGTCGAGACACTGAGGAAGGAAAAATTACAATACACCCTACATTTAAGACCAATATTGATCATTAAATCAAGTTCTTTCCTGATTACTTGATTATTATTAGTGAGAAAGGGTCCTGAACATTCTTCTATTTGCTAAGCATAAATTCATAAGCCTTAAAATGGAGGCATATATATAAGTAATAAAAATAAAGGCAACAGGAGGATTTTTGCTCTGCTAATAGACTCTCGACACTTTCTGCGACACACACACTTGCTTGTCTGAAACCTTCAGTTTCTTATTAAATAGTTTTACTGATAATAAGCACACACACAAGGTTTAATGGATGTCATTATTTCATACAAGGATTGTAAAATACTTTTTTACTCAATTAAAAGTTAATTACAAATTTTTAGTTAAAAATTATAGCAACAGATTAAACATTGATACTAAAAAGTTCCATGATTCCCCTCCACACTCCAGTTTTTAGAAAGGAAGTATCATCTAAATTTTATTTGTTGTTTAGCCTAGAGCCAAATTGCATGATACCTGATTTGAAGATTATTTATTGTATTTTTGAAAGTATTTTTTTCCAACTATACGAGTTTAACTAAACATTTATTTCTTATAAATAAAATTAACATTTTCTGCCAGACAATTTGAAGACAGAATACTTAAGGTCAAACTTTTATAATGGGATTTAAAATATTTTTCAATAGATAATTAATATGATATATAGTGGTAAAATACTAAATTTGAAAACAGTATTCGCTATTAGATAAAAGATGACAGTCAAACATTTTTTTAATGAAAAATTCTCATAAAAGTTTTGCATAAAATAAAGAAAACATTCATATTTTTATATATATATAATTCATATTAAAAATAACTTATTAATGTAATTCTAAATATTTAATAATTACATCCTTTTTCCCAGCTGTTTGCATCTTTCATTTGGATACATAAGAGTTCAAACTTCTATTAGATTTTCACATCATACATCAGGATGAAAAGATAAATGAGGGGAAAAATTGTTAATTATTTATTCATATCAATGCATTCATAAGTACAGAAAGAATCACCACTTGACAAATATTTAAAATCAGTACAACAACAGTATTTTAAAAAATTTCTGGTACTAATGTATTATACTGCCAACCATTTTTGTCACATCAAAAGATGCCATGATAGGTAGCTTACTAGTGGAAAACATTTCCAAGCATGTTTGCGCACAATAATAATAAACATGCCATTTGGCGGCATTTCTTGAATTCGGGATGCTTTTTGATTCTGCAAAATTAATTACAGTATGATACATATGTACCCAATTTATTTGAAGAGGTAAAAATATAAATACAATTATAACCATACCTAAATGCATCTTTTCTCTGAGAGGCTCAACATTGTAGATCCTTATCCCATTGTCCATAGCACAGGAGAAACATCCTGATAAAACGATGAAAAAGAGCATAATTTACTATAAATTTCCCAGAAATGAAACAAGCCCTCTATTACAGCTAAAATGTAGCAATTTGTTTATCAATGATGAACAAAACTAGAGGTTCGGGTTTTTTTTACAGAACAATTCTTCATTAATAAAATAACTTTTCATATTATCTAACATATTATACATTTCCATCATTCATTAATCATTAATTTATCACTTGAGGAGTTATAACTTTGTGCCACCACAGAATATAACATACAATTTAAAACAAATTTAATTATAACTACAATCATACACCAAAAAAGTAAGTAAAACACAAATAATATGTACAATAGAGCAATAAAGTTAAAAAAAAAAGAAAAAAAAAGAAAATTATATCCGGATAAAATAAAAGAAAACAGAAAAAGAACAAATTAAAATTAGGAGAAAGCGGAAAAAGAAATTAAAATTATAAAAGTATAAATACAAAAGAAAAAAGAAACACAAGGTAATTGAAAAGACATAATTAACAAATTTACTAAAAACCAAAAAATTTAATTTGTTTGCAAACCAACATACAAAATTAAAAGTGATTTATTTTAGAGAATCAAGATTTATTATTCACTTTCTTGAGGCTGTTTGAAACAGTTGTGAAGAAAATCTTGAATATCATGTATTCTACCTAAGCAACAAGATAAATTCAATAATAATGATCTAAATTTTTAAAAATTTTAGAAGCAAAGCAATCTTATAATTGCAACAAAATATTTGTTTTTAAGATTATAATTAATAATGTAATGCTGCAGATGAAAAAAAAAATCTTATTCCAAATCAGGATTGTTTTGTTGTTAAAACTGATTTTTAAAGAGCCCCATTAAAGAAACAGAATTTATTAGACTGTATATTTTCTGCCTGTTTTGATAATCAATTTTTTATTTTTCAAAATGTCTACATGACCAAATTTGAGAAAGATATATTTATTCCATTTTCCTAAAAGATCAGAACAATCGAAAAACTGATAATTATTTGATTGTAGATGTTTTTAAATAAAAAAAAATACAGAGAAAAACAAACAAGAAATGAGCACAAATGAGAAACTATTAAAATAAATTTAAGTTAAAAAAATTTTTTTTTATAAAAAGAAGTATAAATATTTGCCCCTGAAACAGTACATTTTTCAAAATTCATAAAAGTTGATGTTTCTTTTCAAAGTCCTCTTGAAAAACATATGCATATGAGGATTCATAAACATTGTTTGAATGTCTTTCATATGAATGTTGATATTAATTGGAATACTGTTTAGTAAAATGGTGCCACACTGAAAAGTGATACCAGCTCCTGGGGAATGTACGAGGTCTGCAAAGGTAGAAATACCAATACGTAGTCCCATTACAGAAAAAAAGAAAGCAAAATGTAAAGGCAAATGAGAAGCTAAACAAAGCAGCAATAAAACAGGCTTTCTAATTTACTGTTAAATAATCCTAGACTACTCCAAATAAATTGTTTTTCTTTAATTATTATCAATGCTTATTCCTAAATTTGAGGAGAAATGTGAGAATTCTTTATTAGTATATCATGCTGGTTGCATGTGGGAGACACGGTAAAATCCATGCAAGAATTTTATATTTTTTTATGATGATACATAATGGATTTTCTAGCCGAATTTTCTGTCTAGAATAAGTAAATTCCACTTATTTCAAGAAAGATATCACCTAATAGTCTTGTACACAAAATTACATAAGCAAACATTATTTTTTAAATCATCATAACTTAAGATTACTGAGAATTAAAATTCCATTATTTATGCCGTACATCAATATTAAATATTATCCATAATGCCTCGAGAATAAGTGAAAATTGTTTCAGAAACCGTAATTCAATAATTTCCTTAAAAGCTCATCACAAGTTTAGGGCTAGAAAAATTTGAAAGTTTATTCAGATTTTCATAATGAATTCTGCAATTAAGGTCCACAAAGAGAGCTTTGAAACTATCTTTTCAATACAGGAGAGCATAACTAAAAATTTATAAGACTAACTTTTCACCAAGGAAAATTTTTCTCAAATTATATATATCTCTTGGGACAGAAGATTGTCTAAAGACATCTAATATTCCAAGCCATCAATGTATTATCAAATGAAAGGATGGGGAAAGGACCCATACTTTCGAATGAGCAGGAACACTTATTTTGTTTTCCTTACACAATGCTCTTACTCACCCCCTCAAGTAGAACCAATGTTTTCCTTGTCATATTACTCATTGTCATTTTCATCCTTCAATCTTTTCTTTCCCCTTCACAATGAATTCATCTATTTTTTGACTCATTTTTGTAATCCATTTTAATATTTATATATTATTAGATTGACTTTTTTTACAAAGTTTTTACCAGAAAATTGAAAGTTAGGTATAAAATTATATTCAAAAAATAAACTATTATTATACCTCACAAGTAAGATGTATATATGTAACTGTTGTGATATTTTTGAAAGATATGCAAGTTTACAATTTGAGTGTTATTTGTGCAATTATGATAGCACCTTGAAGAGAAAAATGTTCCCTGCAAAATTAACATCAACTTAGCCAACTGTATAAATTTGTTTAAATGTTAAAAGCAACAATAGAAATTTAAAAAATATCCTTTAATGCATAAAAATTCTGAATTAAAAAACATTTATCAAATAAAATTATCACTATGTTTGTATTTATTAATCTCTTTAGTATATAAATCACTAGCTTGGTATACCCGTTCTTCGCACGTGTGAACTGAAAAATTAAACAACACAGATTGAAGGATAAAGAATTTTTAATGAGTTAATTTTACGTAAATTGCTAATTAAACAAAAAAAAACTTTTTGCATATCTCAGCTAAACAAAAAAAGAAAGAAAAAAAAAACACTTGTTAAATTTTAAGTATGTAGATCTAATAGCTGATAAAAAGTATTTTTTTTATTCATAATTCCCCGTAATACTCTTTAGTGTTGATTCTTGAAAGTACCTCCCTAAGCTGATCTCTGCTCAGCAAATGTAACACACTGTTAAAAGTTTTGCGTAATGAACGCTTATAATAGTGTAAATAATTTACATCTGAAAATGTTATACATTAATATTACTTTCTGTTGTATTTATTTTATGTTAAAATTGTAATATTCGCAAGCAACGCTGTTTCTTAAATTATAATGGCTATATTGCCGATTGAATGAAAAACACAGCGAAATAATAACGATAGAGTCAAGGTGGCAAATGTCTAGCTACTTTCATATAGCTCGAGCTTTGTTAGAGCTTTGCAAGACCCGCCATGTAGGGGAGTGATGCACATTAATGCTTTTTTATCTACCACATTATGATTTACTGCAGTTTTTTTTCATGCAATATTTTTTTTGGATCACTACATTGAAAATTAAGAGATATGCATAAACGAAATACTCCACTTTAGGAAATTTAATCTCTTAGAAATAATAAATTAATTAAAGATATTCCACTGTAAAATTAATTATACACACTGTTCCCTTAAAATAAATAGTCAAATCGTTTTCTAAGGTCTTCATCAAACATACAAAAACATAAGACACTTAAATTTTGACATGAACTATTTTTTCGGGACAAAAATAATAATCTTTGCAATTCGCTGAAAACGCATATCTGCTGCAAAACTTCTGCTCCTTCCCCGCTAAAACACTCATCATAGAACCCGTGCTGCCTCTTGGAAGAGTAGATTTCAAAGAATATTCCTGCTAAGTATTGGTAGAATATTCCTTCTAAGTTGGTGTGGTAGTTAGGAGAAGGGGGTGCCAGCTCAGGTGTCGTCCACGTCACTTGACCATGGTTCAAAATTGCGTTGTCTGTTGGCAAAAGCCCTTGTGTACCTGAACAGTGCGACGTTAATATTCACTCACTCCAAAAAATACAGTACAGTAGCTATAATTATTTTTATATTTAAAAATGCAATATCCGCCCATTCAATGAAAATTATAGCATTATAATTAACTACTAACCACAAACAAACTATGCAAATATGTCCAAATGATGTAGTGTGAAAGACAAAGTTTATCTACTGTAAGTACTAGTAGCAATAAAAGTATTTATTTTGAAAAAAGATCAATTTCTTACTACCAAATGTGCATAATAAAATCATTAAAAAAACATTCAAATAAAGAGATTTATAACAACCTCTCCCTTCAAAACTTAATTTGATTCCGAAATAAAAAAAATAGGGATTTTGCTGATCACAGGAATTAATTAAGATCCAGCACCTTGCGTAGCCAAAACAAAAAGGGTTCTTTCACAAACAAAAGATATATGCTGATGTGGGCTTTTTTGCAGTGCACCCCAGAATTGCTTGCAGATGGCAGATTTTTTTCCTACTTACTTGACAAATATCGTTATATTTTGGACACTTCTCAGAATATCTTTATAAATTATAGCCTATGTGTTATTCTGATGTATAAGCTATATTACTGTAAAGTTTCATTAAAATCCATTCAGTTGTTTTTGCATGAAAGACTCACAAACATCCTCACAAACTTTGGCATTTATATAATATATATCTAGATTCCTGTCTCTCTAACACACAGCGATTATTAAAACTATACATATATCTGAACACAGGAAGCTTCTAAGAGCTGGCAGAAAAGTCACTAAATTAATTGACGATTTTCAGAAAGTCAAGAATAAATAAGAAATTTTGAAAAAATAACTTCCAATAATCACTAATAAAGGAGTACATCAATAAATTAAGAATTTTTTTTCTCATTACATAGTTTTTTCTTTTGATTTCTAATGAATATTCTGCCTTCTAAAATATTTTACAGAACAAGTCTTTATGATTTACACATAATGAATGAAATTTTTAAAAATGATTCCTTAATTTGGAAAGAAATTAATGATAAAACTAACAGTTCGTAAGAATTTAAAGCAGATATAAACATTAATTAATGATAGATTATAAAAACTGTACAAAAGAAAAAAAAATTCTTAAATAATTTTTTTTTTAATGAAAATGTGTTTTTATGCAACACAACTCTGAAATTATCTAAATATATGTTTCCAACTCTAATTCATCTATCAATTATGCCCAATTTAAGGCTGTTTTCTTTATATACAACAGTGGGAACTTAACACGAAGCACATTTTCAAACAGAAAAATTGCCTCAATTTTTATAAATATTTGTGACATTGTAACTCATGCATTTGTTTATAGTACACTGTTTCTAAAATTTGAAAATATTTCATAAATAACTAGTTTACCTTTTAACATGTAAAAGTATGGCTCATTTAACATTACGGTATAGGAGAAAAAATGGGAAACACATTTTATAAAAGAAAAATAATATGTGAACTCTGATAAAAATGAGTAATATGATAAAATAAGTGAGTCTGTACAGGATATTGTAGCCAGAATATAATGTTGATGTTTGAGTAATTTTATATCCGAAAAAAATAATCCAAATTAGGGTGCTATTCTTCAACAAAAGATGAAGACAGCGTTAAATGAAATTTGACTGGCTATCAATTTAAGACTGATGGTCAGTTAAACTTATGAATGTTAATGCATGCATTTTTTGATTACTATTAGGAAAAATTACAAAACGTTTCACCCGACATGAAAATTTCAGGTACTTTATTTTTCACTAGCTAAAATTTACAAATGAAAAAAAGAACAAAGAATGAAAACAACTTTCAAACATTAGAGGGACTTGTTCATAAGAAACACCTTGCAAGTAAGTACTTAAAATATGTTAAATAGATGAATTAATTATAAATGTATAAATTTGATTCATGAATTTAAAAAAAATAATGTATGGATTTTGAAGCAGTATTAAAATTACAAAGATGAATTAAAAGAGGTGTTTTCTAACAAAGTCATAAAGATGAGGAAAATGTGTGTGTATGCATTATTTTTCTTTAGATATGGAATATGATTCTGAGACCTTTTAGCAACCAGAAGGGTTGAGGGGTTGGTTTTAGTTCAAGGTCAACCTAGGGAGGTCTGGAGAGCATAGTAAAAGGGAGAATTCAATAGTTGACCTTAGGGGGTCTTAGTTGACCTGCTTTTGAAGAAGGGAGAAACTGGATAGACAAGTTCAAGGGCTCAAAGTAATATGCCCTTTGACAACTGAAAATTTCATATTTTAAATGTGTTATACATCTCAGTGCAAGTGGTTTTAAAATAAATCAATTTTGAGTACTACATTTTCTGAAAGCATTTTCTTTCGGTAATTTTCAGAACAGAAATGTAACCGAGCAAACAGTAAATTTCTGATAAAATTAAAAATAATAGTGTGATCTCAAACCATGAGTAGTAAAAGAGTTTAAAAAATTCATACATTCATTCGTTTATTATATATAACTTCAAAATTACAATATTAAGGTTGTAATATATTTGAATAGTATAATATATTGTAAATCAAAGTTGTTTTCTTTTATGGGGGAAACCTCATAATATACTTAAAACATAGTTATAAATAATTGAAACAATTCTTGACTTAAATTTAAAGAAATAAATAACATGTTTAAAATAATTATTTCTCTCATTTTTTTTTTAATAAACACTTTTTACTTGTAACAAAAGCTATAATTCTAGAGCTATATTTTGTACTTAACATTTATTGATTCAATCTATAAATGACCATTAATATGATAAATATCTTTTAAATTTTTTTTTTCAAATCAATGAAATGGAATTTAATGTTAAAACTAATCAATAGCAAAAGCTTTTCATGATTTAGAAGCTTTACAATATTCTGATATAGAATATTTAGAATACTTTTAATCATTAAGGTTTGAAATAAATAAAAAAAATTAAATAGTTTTTTTTTTTTAATTTTCAAAAACTAAAAGGAAAATAATGGAAATTTAAATATCTATTCATATATAAATTTTATATTCATTTAAAAAATTAATTGAAGTCAAACATTATTAAAGTGAATACAAATCCCTTCTTTGTTGCGATACGAGAAATAATTAAGGCTTTGTTTACATAACTAGTAATAAAAAAATGAATGGAAAAATCTATACATTTGCAATAGAATTAAGGCAACACATGATAAAAATTGAAAAACCAAATTTTGAATTATTTTTAGCAATTATAAATTTGATTATGATTGAAATTTGATATCTACCAGTTTAATTAATGTGAAGTAATAATACAATAATTAACATAGAATAATGATTGATTATAAAGAATATTCCTCAACGGCAAATAGGAAATCTATAACGAGATAAACAAATAAATATAAAACAAGTAATTAGACTATATATAACAAACAACAAATAGCGCGTAGTAGTCACAGCAAAACAAAGAACACACTGAAAAAAAAATACCATGGTCTTGGTTGAAACTCAGATTGTTGATGTAGCCAATATCTTCACCGCCTATATAAGACATTTTACAATTGACAATTTAATACAAAAATAAATTAACTAAAAAAATTAGAGTCTATAAGGATCATTTCATCCTTTTGATCCAACTACTCTAAAATTGACATTATTAAGACGTCGACCTGCGACTGTTGTCGATAGATCGCACGTTAAGTTGTTTCACAACAAAACCACGACTAACCTCGAACCGTGAACCTTGGGTGGCAACTATAGTATCGATTGAAACGTTGTGACGTCAAACAAATGCAAACAACTTTTACATCAAGTGATTTTTTTTATGACTAATTACAATTGATTTTTTGAAAAATTAAAAGGTCGATTTTTTCATACATTTTTGAGTCCTTGAATAGAATGAATATTCTTGTCAATATTTGGGAAAAGTAAGAGAAGAAAAATCACATAGTTAAGATATTAATACTTGTCTAGAGAACTATTTGGGGAGACCTGGGCCACCATTACATTAACTTAAAAAAAGATGAAAATAATAATGTTAAACACCAACTCGACCCCTGAATATTGTAAAAGGAACGTCTTTTGCCACTCTCTTATTAATATTTATGGTAGCCAAATGTTTTTGGCATGGAGTTTGAATGTTGCAGTTTTTTCATTTGAATTGTGAATACATGTCACATGAAGACATGTCCCGTGGTACAGAGGGATTGATGCATGTTAAATCTACTTGAATTCAAAGTACTTCCCTTAGGGTAGTGAGTATGTAAGAAGCAGAGGCGTAACGTACACCCCCGCATTGTGAGAGGGCTCCGGACTCTCGGGGACCCAAAGTCTGACTGACGCCAAAAACGTACTCTTTGTAAGATCTGGCTTGGGAAACAAAACCTGACTTTGCAGGGGGTTCTATTTTTCTGCGTTACGTCAGTGGCGAGAAGTGTGGTGTCAATTCGGGAATGATCCTTTTTAACCTCAGTGCATTTAATTTTTTCGTATTTTTCGTAGAGGAACAACACGCGTTCTTTTCGGAAGAGGTTAGGGAAAAGAAAAAACCCCCCTCCCCAAAAAATCTTATTCAGTTTTGGAAAACTAATATGAGCCAAGTACGTCTGAAAAAAGAAAACAGGGATCGAAAAGGAAATTTTGTGAAGAAAAAACATTTATTTTAAAATTTTATTTTATAAAAAAATATTTCATTTTTAATATAGCCTTATAAAGGGCTCACATGTTTTTAAAGCTGCTAATGACTGCAATAAATCAAGGTCAGTTGGAATTAATTTCTATCACAGGGAGCTTAATAATTGCAACGTCTTCCAATACCTGATTTTAAATTGTATCGTTGGCAAAATGTTCAACTTCACAAAAGTATGAAAATGTAAAACGTAGTAATATCTTTTAAAGTTCATTAGAAAGAATTGAAATAGTTTGGTAGATTGATAACCAGAGTTGTGTCAATTTACGGAGATCAAAATTTTGTGTTAGCAAGGTATTTTTGGACAGATTGATGAATTCTTCATCAGCTTTCGATGATATGCCAATAGTAATGCTCTCTGAAAGGGAATGAATGCCTCATTCTGTTTTTCGCTTGGTACTTTTCATGTTTTCAATAAAATAATAATTTAAATTTTCTTTTCAAGCATTGAAATGTTTTGAGATCCAAGTAATTATGTTATATATATCCGAAAATTCCTCAATATTTTCATTTATAAATTTCTAAAATGTGTCAAAACTTTCTTATTTGTATTCTCCAATGTTGCTTTTCCTTAAATTTAGTTTTTTGATGAATTTGATTTTGTCATAGACTGTAAATACATGTTTTCGTTCTAAGTTTAAAATTAATTCATTAAGTTGGGTTAATACGTCTGTTAAATACATGAACTTCAAACTAAATTTTAGATCAAGAAACTATCTTTTATAATTTATTTTTATCGCCTCAAGAGATTGCGAATTTGAAAAGAATGCGAGAGATTGTGAACTGGATAAAACAATTATACTTCCGTATTCAGAAGTGATTTGAAAGTGGTAGCCTAGTGGTTAAGGTGACGGACTCGTAGCTGGCGTGTCATGAGTTCGAGTGTAACACCGTTGAAAACCCACCGTGTAGGGGAGCGATGCACGTTAAATGTGTCGAGAGCTCTATGTCCTTTGGTGTGGCGTGGAAGTTGGGAGGGGGATTCAGGTGTCATCTTCGTCACTAAATCATGGTTCAAAATTGCATGGTCCGTCAGTAAAAGCCATCGAGTAGCTGAGCAGTGCGATGTTAATATTCATTCTCTCACTCACTCACTTAAAAAATAAAAATACATAACATATATTTTAGTCATCGATCAAATAAATCCTAGCTTTTTATGTTACAAAGCAACTAATAGAATCCTTAATTCCTTTATTAAAATATGAATTATTGATTTAATTTATTTTAATTTTTAGTATAAGATGAAATATATCAGACACATGGAAGTAAAGAGGCCTTTGCAATTGTATTTTACTCAACTCCCTTTATATAAATAAAAAAAAAACCTGGTTCATCTATTTTTAGTTAGTTATTTCTGTGACTACATGTACGTAAATATTGCATTTTAGCGTAATAAGTGGCAGTAAAATTTTTATGGGAAAATATTGCAAGAATATTATTATATTCTGATGTTAATAGCCTAGAGAAACCAGTATATTTTACTGTACTCATTTCTATTTCATTAAAACTTTTTTGCGTGTGTAAAAAATATGTTCTATGCTTTGTCTCCTACATTGTAATGCTAAATTGATACTTAATTTTATCTTGCATAATAAAAAAAAGTGATGTTTTTATAAAACATGCGAAAATTTATGGACGCATGAAAAATTGTAAGGTAATTCGGGGTGGGACGCCAGTTGGGGGAAGATACCAATTTGTTAATAGTACTTTCATGTGTCGATAGATGGCAATTTCGAGCCACTTGTGTAAAGAGAGTCTGGTCCTACATTGAGTGTGGGTTGGGAATTTATCTGAATTAATCGTCCTTATTTTTCGATCTTTTGAGCACTTAAAATGGGGAGTACAACTTTTACAATATTCCGTTCCTCATATTTTAAGTTTATAAACATGTGATGTACCTCCCCTTGGAAGTACATCTCTCGAAGTATCAGCGTGAGCTAGAGGTGTAGGGTTATCGAAAGAACTCGGATCAAACATTATCTTAATATGACTTTATTAAGATATTCAACTTAAAATTTTAACAAATATAATTATAATAATTAATATGAGAGAATCTACGATGACTCAATACGCAACACACAATATATATATATATATATATATATATATATATATATATATATATATATATATTTATATATGATCAAATCTAATTCAGACCTATCTCAATAAGCGAACCGCCTAATCCTCAATTCTAATAAAGTGTAATCAATCCTACCTTATATTATTCCGTAATGCTACTTGTCTTTATCTGCAATGGTATGCAGCTTGACGGTTAACTTCTAGTCGAACACCAATATGTGTTTATCCACGACACGTAGAACTTAATCAATCTTGAACTATGAACTGCAATAATCATCAACTGCCACAACGCACATCAATTGTCTAACATTCCTTTACATTGCCATACCGCTTACTCTAAGATCCTATAATTAAAGTCCGTTTACTTGCATCTCTTCTTCACATCTCGTTTCTTGGATTTGGTTGGAAAAGAGTTGCCCTTAATTCTGGCCCAAAGAACCCAAAGGACTTGTTAAAGAAAAGACGCGTAAGACTTACTTAATATTTTAAATAAGATATTAGCAATATAAGTGAGTTACGTATTATATTACACGTACGATGCATGTAGAGGCGGTCATAACGTTGTAGCAATTAAGGAAATAAGCGTGTGTGACATTTTCCTCTATACTTGGGGGAAGACGCCACATCATTCAGAAATAAATGAAATTAAAATTTAATTTTTTTAAAAAAATTGTAACACTCTATATACAATCGAATAAAATATAAATGTAATTAATAGTTATTATTATAGTTAATACTTAAATGCAATTAACGATGAGTGGTCTATCACCATCGGTTGCCTCCACCAGCACAGAACACGGGAGCACAGTTCTATTCCTCTAGTCAGAAAACGGAAACCAATCGGGCGTAGAAAAAACTAACATCAGAAGTCTGAACTGAATCAGAGAGAAGAGCAACTATGCGAGAAAAGGCCCGAAGAAAGCTAGAAAAAGGCGGTAAGGTCAAAGCAAATAACAAGAAATCTTCGAAGAAACAGAAGAAAAAGAGACGTGTCAGTTTGTCATCCCCAAGCGAAGAAATTCCTCTAGATACTAGTGGTGATAGTTTTGATGTGGATCATAATGACGATTTCTGTGCTGTGTATAAATGGTACTTTTAAGCTAAAAAAGGTCCCAAATATGACTGGATTCAGTGCAACAAATGTTTGCATGAAAATTGCAATGATAATCATTTGCACTGAGTGAAATGTTGTGTCGGCTAACATTCGAACATGAACTGTTGCAAGCTAATTATGAAAGAATTAATTTCTTTTTTGTTATTCTACAGTTATTGCTACTTCATATTTTATTTGGAAATGTGTGTCTTATTTTTTTTATTTATTGTGGTTTTGTTGCATCTTAGTTCATGATTGCTTTCATCTTCTCCCATATATGTGGGAACATACCACAATTAAATGAATTTCTTTGACATTAAATTTCTGATTTATTTTCATACTAAGAAGAGAATTAAATTGTATACCTAACCAATTAAATATTGAAAAATAAAATGTATTTTTTTCAGGGTCTTGTAATTTCAATTTTTAATGTACTAATCGAAAAATCCTTAAATGTGGCAACTTCCCCCGAATTACCTTATTTATTTTACAAAAATAAGAATTTATATAAGCTTTTGGCTATTTTTTCTAACTCACACACAAAATAGTATTTTGAGTTAGCCTTTGTTAATATAGCCAGTAACAGTGTTAATTTAGAAAATGCGGATCGTACTCCTTCTAAAATCCTTGAATGATTTTATTTGTTACATTTAAGATTATTAAGTTAGTATAATAGATAAAAAATTATATTACGAAATATACAGGTAGGCGATTTAAATTAATATCTTTTTAGCAGGAAAGTAGTCTTATAGGATTTCACCTATTTACTATTCTTTTTAAATGAATTGTTCATTAACACATTTTGTCTAATGATCAACCATTGTTTGAAACTCATATTTAAGGATACCAAGACGTTCTTAACCTTCAGAGAATTGATTTTTCAATTTTTATCTTAAAGAAAAGTAAATTTAATGCTGATTCCAAAAATGTATAACATGTATAGCTTTAAAACTTTATACCCAAGTAATTGCAGTTTTAAACTGTAAACAACTGCTAGCAACTGTAAACAACTGCCCTCACAGAAGCAGTTCTTGTCGAGATAAAAAAAACTTAATTACAAACATATACATAATTTTTAAAACATATATTTAGAGACTTGACTGTTAAAGAACTTTTACTAAAATGTTTGCATGATCGTACCCAGATCCCAAATGAAGCTTTAATAACATTGTATGGAATCAAGTTTCAAACAACACATTTGTGAACAAAAAAAATTTTACAAATTGGTGCTGATATGCTTTAATGAAGGGTGTACATGCAAGTACAAAAGTATTAAGAGAACTAAAAATGAATCCCGGGATTAACACCTTAGCACAGTGTTTCTCAAACTGGAGGGCACGCCCCCCTTGGGGGCGTGATAACTCTACAAGGGGGGCGCGAGCCTATTGAAAAGTCGAAAGCAAACCATTATATAAAAAATTATTAAATTACTGAAAGTAAACAAACAAAATACATTCTGGCATAATAAAAAATAAATACACATTTACACTAATATATTACACTTATAAATGTATCAGAGTCGCCCATCCGGTATAGTGGTTAGCGACATTGACTGCAGTGCCGTAGGGACTGGGTTTGAATCCCAGAGAAGACACGGATGCTTGTAAATGTAAAGTGCCTGCGCGGCATGGGGTTACTTTAAATAGCCGTCGAGCGGCATGTCCTCTCGTGAGGTTGGTAGAGAGGTGGGAGGCCTCTGACTACCCCCAGAGTGTTCTCCCTATAAATTGGGGTGGAATCGAGCCAAATTGTACTGTCACCTGTATGGTGCTCAAAGCTACGGCTAACGACAGGCGTCACTTAGCCCTTTGCCATGATGAATTTCGTGGGCCTTGATCTGGCCTTTGGCGATCGGGAGGCATTAGTAACAACAGCAACAAATGAATCAGTGCTACACAATGTATTTTATAATTAATTTAATAATATTAAGTAAGAAAATTTATTAATTACCAGTAATTGTCATATATATATATATATATATATATATATATATATATATATATATATATATATATATATGGAGACAACAAGGGGTCCAAGACGTTTGTCTTTCTTCACATTTATTAAAAACTTAAACAAAAATTAATTAAAAAAGGTAGCTATTCTCTAACAGATGGGTTTCCATGAATTCTCGACGGGAACGCCTGCTCGCGAACCTCCGTCGTTTCCCTGCTCTCTTTTCTCTCTTCTCTAATGTCCAAGAGTTTTAGTTTGGATTTGCTGCGCCTGCGCGCGAAGACTGCTTGGCTGCCATATATATATATATATATATATATATATATATATATATATATATATATATATATATATATATATATATATAATTAAAAACAAAAATTAACCCTTATCTTGATAATTTATGCGGTTTATAATTAATCCCTTAACCACCGATTAAAAGTTAACACGATTTGCTTCTCAATGCCACAGTTTTCCACGTAAGCGCGCGTATGGGATGCATAGCGAGGGACTGGCGTAGCTAGCTCTGAGGGCGCCCTGTATCAAAATTCTTTGGATGCCCTTTTTTAGATATGGGATCTCTGTTAGTTGGACTGTAGTTAGACATGTTGGGGCCCCGTATCACTAATATGGCTGATACTGCGGTAGCTACGCCCCTGAGCGAGGGGAAAGAATGAAGAAGCAAAAAAAAAATCTGAAATAAGTAAATTCATCGTAGACATTGTCAAGGTCCTTTAATTGCATTCCAAAGCTTTCGGAATAATTTTACGATTAGCAATGCACAGAAAAGATTCTAATTCGGAAAGACGTGTATATATGTCTGGGAAAATAAACGCTTTGGCTTAGCGTGACGTTTATATACGCCTGGGGCAATTAAGATGTTAAAGTCGTATCGTAGTTTTAGCGTGAAATTATAGTATTATTCAGTTCAATACATTGTTATTGTATGAGGGGGGAGGGGCGATGAAAATTATGATTGAATATTGGGTCGCGAAAGCTCCAACTTTGAAAAGCACTGTCTGAACAACTTGTTAAGGCCTTCGAAAAATTGACAAAGTTAGAATTTGGGAAGCCGAGATGACAATTCTAAAAGCCAGCAAAGAGGCCAAGACATAATAAAGACAAAATAAAAGGAAGACGGATGCTTCAGAAGTACTCATGCAAGATTAATATAAATCTGGAACCTTTAAATATCAAATTTTAGTAAGCTGCACCATTTTATTTAGTTTTTTTCATGTTACTCAAAATATGTTTTTCTAGTTTTTGGGTACATCCGTAGAAAAATCTATCTATTATATTTTAGTAAAACTTGGTATGAGCTTTTGTGTAGTAATAATGCATTAATGCTACTAATTTAATTCCTAAAATGCTGGTATTTTTATTTTTACTGCCAAATTTCCAAAGAAAAAAATACCGTTTTTATCAAAATTTCAAAAACTCAAAATATTCAATTTTTAAAAAAAAAAAAATTCTAAGCAATGAAATATAAAAAAAAAAACTATAGCATTTAAATAAAGGTACAATTTTGTAACTAAAGCAGCATGTTTTGTAGTTTTATATATAATAAAAGGAAAAATACAGGTACTTAATCAACATCGTGCATGTGAAAGCACCTTTAGAAGTGTACTTTTTCAAATCCTTATATTTCTAAAAAATTTGTACACATTTAAAAATTTTATGTTACAATATATTAAGAAAAGTATATGGATTGTGTTACCCACAAAATTTTTTAATTATGGGGTCTTTTTATTTTTAAAAAAATGATCTTCGAAAATCGAAATTTTGCTTGTTTTTCGTTAGCGAGAACGTTCCGGTTCCAATAGTTTTAATTTAGAAAAAGCGGATCGTACTCCTTCTAAAATCCTTGAATAATTTTATTTGTTACATTTAAGATTATTAACTTTGTGATAATCCCTGGCCAGGGGGTATCATCTCTTCCTCCACGCGACCTAGATTTGTAGGAGGAAATGATTGATCACCCAAATTCGCCATAATAAATCTAATTCATTATTGTCTAAAAAAATTGATCAACACAACACAAGTCTTACTATAGGGATTCAATCAGGAGTGATACAACGTAATTCTAAATTCTAAGTAAATAGCGCCTGAAATCCTAATCACTATCTTTGTGAGAACTTATCCTCAGAATCTTTATTTACCTTGGATTCCTTAACACGCTAAAAAGTCCGTTCTATAATTACTCTTCTATATTTAATATCTTACCAATAGCTCATGGTGATCAGCATCTCAGCTTTCCGTCTCCTTCTTCTATTCTATTATTCTACTATTATTCAGCTATTCTGCTCTCACGCGAATGCTAAAACTCCGTTATATATCTATTAACTAATCTGTATATCGTGGTTTCTTCTTGAGAGGATTGGATTGAAATAACTCAATTCTGGCCCCAAAGATTCCTCAAGATGATTAGTGTGAAAACGCTACAAAGCCCCGTCACAAGCTAGAAAAATAGAAAATAAAATTATATTACGAAATACAGGTAAGCTATTTAAATTAACTTCTTTTTAGTAGGAAAGTGGTCTTTTAGGATCGCAATTATTAACTATTCTTTTTAAA
This sequence comes from Trichonephila clavipes, assembly GCA_019973935.1. Classification (NCBI taxonomy): domain Eukaryota; kingdom Metazoa; phylum Arthropoda; class Arachnida; order Araneae; family Nephilidae; genus Trichonephila; species Trichonephila clavipes. The sequence goes on along the minus strand of BMAU01018375.1, from coordinate 222,602 downwards.
TGAACTGTTCATTAACCTTTTGTCTAATAGACAACCATTTTTTGAAACTCATATTTAAATAGAAGAAGACTGAATACTAGTAAATGTACATTTTTTAGTAACTAAGGCCTATTTAGTGAATTTTGCTATTTAGCGAATTTTTATTTCCCTCCAACTAAAATGAAAACAAAAAATCTCTATTGAATTTCTTTTCAAATGACATATCCTTTTTGTCTGGAACAGAAAAAGAGTTTCCTTGTAAGCAGCAAATTTCGACGGGAAAGAATTTAGCCCACTATTAGATTTTAAAGATGCAGATGAGTCATGAGTGTAACCTGTCGCGTGAATTTTCAATAGGACAGGAAAATTCCTCTATTATCTCCTCCTATTACACAACTATGAGGATTTTTTCAGATTTTTTACCATTTTCTCTCTTTTTTGAAGGAATTGAGGTTTATTATAGTTACGGTTTTGCAGAAAATTTTGTTTTTGAATATTTGTAAGAGACATGACAGATTGTCGGAAACGAAAACATTTTTTTTTCAGTGAAAATAGAATTTTTGAAATATATTACTTAGAAGTGGGTTTATTCATATTTTATGACAACAGAGAGGAGCAATTTTAAGAAAAAATCATGAATAATTATTTCAATTGGTGGTAACTCGGAAAATAATGTGAATTTTTCAAAAATTCTAGTTGAACCTCTGTAGGGAGGTCTGAGTTATATACAGGCAAAATATTGTTATAATAGAACCATTTTTCACAAAAGGAGAACATTTGGAAAAAAGATTATTCTAAGTTATTTTTTTGCCAAAATATTATATTTAAAAATTTTTTTTTTTTGTCAAAATATCCTTAAATGAATTTTATGCATGTATTCTAATCTGAGTGACCCTAAATATCATGAAAGGTATCCATTTATGCGCTTTTTTAAAATCACGGTTCCGAACGTAGTCGGATACCTTAAGGAAAGGTATGATGACACCCAAAAGAAAGTTTGCGGAGGTGGTATTTTCTCTGCATAAAGCAGAAAAAGAACTCTTTCGAATCAGGGATCAAAAAGATTGTCAAACATCTATTAGCCAGTATTTTAAAACTTCGAGATATGTGGTGTTTAATATTTCGCTATTACTATTTTTAAGTACTGAATAAAAAGTTTGTAATTTCTAACTATGGATATTTTTTGTGTAGTTGTTTGTTATTAAGCTGACCAATTGTGTCCTCCTTTTATAAGTTCTGTCCTTCCTCAAAAAGTGTCCTCCTTCTTATCCGACTTTTCGATATTTTAAAACTAATATGTTAATCTCTGTATTCAAAGATGTCAGGCGAAACTGTTAAGCATTATGTGCCGGTATATGTAGTATAAATTATAGGAGAGAGAGATATTAATGTATTTTGTATGTAATAAGGCATTTTTTTCCACAAAACGATTCAAAAAATTGATGGTGAACATATTTCAGCTACATAAGTTAGTCTTACTTTGAACGATTTTGTCCTTCAATAAAAATCTCGATTTCAAAAAAAAATTAATAATAAAAAGGAGAAATTGTGTCAAACTTAGAAGAGTTAAAATACGGGCATAGCGGAAAAGTTTAGCAAAGAAGTGCAGAATTTTTATCAAACATGGTTCCAATATGCCGAAGAATGGTCTGAAGCAAATATCACAGAGGAAATAACACTTTTTAATGGTGTTTTTTGACTTGATCGCAAGTAATTTGGGTAGATATAGAAAATTGTGTTGAGTTTTTATCGAAAAAAATGCAGCTATTAAAATAGATGATAATTGTCTGTTTTAAGTAATTAGAAAACTGAATGTATATATATTTAAATTTTGATAAATCAGAACGATGGGAAAATTAGCTTATTGAAATTGATAAGAGATGGGTGGAAATATTTAATCATTTCAAAAATGAACACCTTCCATATAAAAATTTAGTTGTTCTTGTTGAATTTACAGTGTGCTGCCCTGAAACTAATACTGCAGTTGAAAGAGATTTTTCAATGGGCTCAATTGATGAAGTCACATGATAAAAACAAACACGTGTTTTTACTTGAATTCAAAATAAACTTTAAACTAATTGTACTTGTTGTTCTATTTGTAAAACTCAGATAAAATTTCAAGGTTTATATTTGGGTAAAGGTGTTTAAATGTTAGGAAAAAAAATTTCTTCACAAGAAGATTTTTTTTAAATTTAAAAAAATCATATTTTATGTTTATACTTTTAAATAAAATGCATTTTGTATACACATGTACTTTTTTAGAGAAAGTTTCTGCAAAGAGCAAAACTTGGCAACACCGGAGTGCATGAACTGATTAGCTGGAAACACACTAGATAGTTTTTATAGTGTGATTATGACGTCGCATGAGTTTTTTTAATTGATTGGCTAGAATCACGTGGGCTTTCACTATAATGTGACTATGACGTCACATGAATTGAGCCCATTGGTAATGATTTTTGAACAATTGAGAAATCAAGTTTGAATGTTGATACTTAAGCTGCAGCACTTACTATAAAGTTCATTACGAAGAATATTTCTTGCTCCGAAATTTCCGATACGTTAAAAAAAGATATATTGACAAAAAAAGAAAAAAAAGAAATCATTTAATGAAAACATATTTCTTTAAGTAAATAATTAAAAGGAATGAAACGTAATTAGTATATTTTTGTTTGAATTAATAAAAGGCTTCATATATTTAGGTCGTAATTTTTTCTTAAATTTATTCGTCCTTCTTTTCATTATAAAAAAACTGATCACTTTAATTATATAGACAATTTTCATATATACAGACAATGCTGAGTGTATTAGAAAATAAAAGAAATTTTAACGTATATAATGTTTAGAAACCTTTTTAATATTCTGATTTGTTGTTCATAAAATAGTTGCATGGGGTACAAAATTCCCGATCTTTTATCCCTGTGTAATGAATACCCTCACATTTTTGACATGCATCAGTAAATAATTTCCATACGTATTTTAATATAAAATAGTAATTTTCTTGTATTAGTGGCGACGGATTGACATCGATTGTAGTGTAGGTGAAAAAGAGTATCAAATTTTTTAAAGTTAAACTCTATGAAATTAAGAAAAGTTTGATAAACCTCATACGTTACCTTGACACGTTACTGATAAAAAGAAATTTTATAGCTCTTTTAATACTTTTTCATATTAGAAAATGTGAAGAGTTTGTTTCAAATTTTTCCGATGGAGTTTTACATAGTTTCCAATGTTGGCACTATGCTTAGAATCAACAATTTTTTTGCAGCATTTATCATTACGACACATATATTAATAGGATAGAGATATACTACATATATATAGAGGTAATTATCAGAAAAATATGTATCAAAAGATAACATTTTGGCTGCAAAGCAAACAATTTATATTTTAAGCATTTCGTTAAGTAAAATCCCACTAGATGGCAGCACTATTAAAATAGAAATATTTCAAAACTTATGTACAATACTCGAAAGTATAAAATAAGTCTATATAAATTTCTTTGAAAAATAGGAAACCAAAGGAGAAAATCCATTGAATGATTAATTTCTCAGAAAGAAAAAATAACTTATCAATAACTTATATGCTTCTTTTCAAAATATGTGGCTTTCTGTGAAATGATTGAAGATTGTCTTGTTGATTTTCTCATATGTTTGAGATATAGGGCCAGATTTTTGCATATAAATCAATATGGAGATCGTAGCCACTGTTAAGGATCTATCTGTTCTCCCTTCCTCTGAAATTCGTTGGTTGTAGGTAGCACTAAAGCAGTTTTTGATTTAGATCCAGGGGTGGATATATAAGTTGCACCCTTCTAAGAGTTTTTGTGGGCTGCCAAAATCATTCCTTCTTGAGCCGAGATTTTCTTTTGCGCGTTCGTAGATTCGTCTTGTATTTTTCAGGACAGTCACGTGTTAATATCCATATGTAGTGTAGATTTGAAGCGTAGTACTTTTTCTAATGGTTAATTTCAATTTTGTCATTGCAACAGTAAAATGTATCAATCTTTACTGAAACTAGAACTTGTGAAAATGTTAACTGTGATGAAATGTAGCATGTTCAATAAAGAATGGACAAATAAATATTTCTTTGGTATTACAGTGGGTGATAGGTTAACGAACATAATCCGTTCCAAGACTATGTTCGCTATCCGAATTGTTCGTTAACCGATCATCGATTCACCATAGTCTTCTATGTGAAATCGATTAATTCGTTCTGGAGACCCTAAAAATTAAATTTTAAAAAATGTATAATTTCTTAGTAAGTTTTTAAAAAATTAATACATACTTATAGTCTTGCATATTAATCAGTACTTTTCATTTTTTGTTTATGGGGCATTGAAGAACATGTCCAATGTCGATTGCTTTTCTCTCTTTTTCAGGATTTTCCGGAAGTAATTAATAGCATTGTCGTTGTAAAGATCCCCAACCCTACTGACGTCAGCTTGGTTTGAGTGCCATTCTAAGACCATTGCTCTGACAGCATCCCACTTCTTAAAAAGATCTTTAATGGCAGATGTCTGCATTGGTCCTCTTTCGTCTTCCTCTTGTTCAGAAGGAGACACATTTCGTTGTGTTTCTTGGTGTTCTTCATTCAATCCATAATTTAAGGGGTGTCTCCCTGATCACCTCCGAATATGTGTTCGTTGTCCAAACACAAAAAATCTTTCTTGAAAGTGTTCGTTATCCGAACACAAAAATCTTTCGTGAAAGTGTTTGTTAACCGATTTGTTCGTTAATCGATCTGTTCGTTAACCGATCACCCACTGTTTAAAAAATAAAGCAGAGTTTCAGAAAGCAATGGCCATACTTTTGGAGTAAAATCGAAAATGACACCTTGAAACAAAACATCACAAACTTGATTTCAAACTTCCCAAGGAAGAAAGCAAAATAAAAGTTGCGGAGTGTCGGAAAAGCCTGAAGAAACAAACATTATTTTTGTAGCAATCAACAACTTAAAATAGTGCCGCAGAAGCATATTTCGTGGTAGTCTAGAACAGGGGTCGGCAACTATGGCACGCGGTGCAATTCTCAGTGGCACTCTGTACTACTCTACAAATTTGTCAAATTTGAGTGGATGGAAGTTGATAAATTTCTAATGAACCTTATTTGAAAAACATCTTCAGAATTATGGACATTTACGGAATTAAGAAAAAATCTGAAAGATAAAATTAAAGATAAATTTACAGCTATTTTTTGTAAATTATTGAATGACATTGCTGGAGAAATTTAATTGTTTGAAGAGAGAAAATTACATGCTCTCTGCTTTCCGCTTTTGTGGTTCTACATATCTAATTAAAAAATGTTTTCTCTTATGAAAACTGCTTCGAAACCACAAAGAAATTGTTTAACAACTGTACGCTCAGAATCGTGTCAAATTGAAAATCACACATTATACCCCTGATTTTGCGATATGAAAGTAGAGCGGTGCAAGCACTAGGTTTGCATTAAAATTTTAATTTATCTTTTTTTTTCAATTCCTACTTTTAGGTCACACTCTCTATATATTTATTTATTTATTTTCTTCGTGGAATTTTCAGTGGTTAATAAAATACATTTTAAGGCGCTCAATTGAGCTGAAATTTTATGTATTTGATTATTTTGGACGACAATACAGTAATTTAATTATAATTAATAAAATTAATTTTGATTAAAACTAATTATTTAAAGAATTACAAATACAGCCACGTTAGCATCATTTTTGGCGACTTGTGTCAAGAAACGGTTTTTTTCTCACGTTTTAAAGCGCTCCTTTGAGCTGAAATTTTCTACACACTATTATTTCGGGTAAAAATATGAACTTGAAAGATAATTAATAATTATTAATTACCTTTTAATGTTGTGATTCTGTCATATGTATATACGTATTGTAACTATTTAATAAAAAGTAGCTAAAATAAAATTCTTCTTTGTTGACCTATATAAGTAGGAATTGACTTAATTTTTTTTTACATTGCTTGTTAACTGTAATGAAGTAAAATACTTATATTTTACGTGTTGCCTGTTTCTTATTTAATAAATATGTTTAAAAATACGTAGTATCTGTATAATTTTCTGTTTTACACTATCTGCTTCGAAATAGGATCCCCTTGGATTACCTTAAACTTCTTCTAATGATTCTGTTACCGTCGGCAGCACAAAACACCTCTTTTGAGATGTGTTTACAACTACCGTCAACAGAGTGCGCCACGACAAAGACTTTAAAAATATGTATCTGTTTCTGCAACGCCATTTAGGCAATCGAGTCAGTTCTGAAATCGAAAAAGATGGTTAATTTTTGTGGTGTGAATTCAAGTCGAATAAATCTTAAGAAAATCCCCAAAAGGAGTCATCTATTGTTTCTCATTTTCAGAATTAATGTTGGTGAGTTTATTTAAACTTAGCTTTCCGGGAAAAAAGGTAAGCCAATCATTTTACTATTAAATGAACTTACAAATCTAACATGGAGCCACCAGTGAGGAATGTTTATTCATTGTTGATGTATGCGTCATAAATCAAGTTTAATTCAGTAGATCATTTCCTGGAAAGTAGAATGTTTATTATTCTTACTAGAATCGAAAACGATAATGTTCTTATATAATCGAAACTAGATGTATTCTGAAAATGAAATTCGTCTGAAAGAATTCTTAATCTTTTGATGTGTTTATTATTCTATTATTTGAGTCAAGAAACGTATGTCAATTAATTCGAAAATTATTATTATTATTATTTGTGAATTCGAAATGTAAGAAATCTGAATTAGTAAATTCGAAGATTTTGTTTATTATTCTGAGTGACTGTATATTTATAGTAACTAATTCTGAAAAGCTGTATTTGAGTTCTATAGTTGCATTGAGTTATTATTTAAAAGATGGCTCCTACTAAAGGAAAAGTAAAATACCATTAGTGTTCCAAACTCAGATAAAAGAGAAATCAAAAGGTATTCTGAAAATGTTGATAATGTTATAGAATCTGATAATATTCAGAGAGTTTTTGCCTTAAAATGTAATATATTAAAATGTCTAGAAAGATTAGAAGACAATTATTATGAGTTTTCTATTTTGGAAGAATTTGTGGAAGATGTGGAATATGAAAACTTCACTAATTCTAAAAATTTGGCTGATTTGGCATTAGAAAAAATTGAGTCATATTTGACTAGTATTAATAGCAAACTACAATTCGAAGAAAATAAATCGAAAGTGAATGCTTATTCTAACATAAATCTTCCTAAATATGATCTTCCACAATTTGCAGGTGTCTTCAACTCTTGGTTGAGTTTTAAATCTATATTCTCTAGTTCAATTGATTCTAATGAATCTTCAACAGATATTCAAAAATTGCAATATTTACAAAATGCTGTCACTTCAGATGCTTCTAGATTAATAAAAGGATTCGCAATAACTCATGAAAATTATAAACAAGCATGGGAAACACTGTTGAATCGGTATGATAATCAGAGAGAATTGGCATTTTCCCAATGCAAAAGGTTCTTCTCTCTAAGAAATGTTAAACCCACTTCAGAATCAATTTGGGCCATGATAGACGTTTGTAATGAAGTACTCAGAAATTTTAAAACATTAGGATTAGAATGCAATCAATTGGTAGAACTCTTCTATTAGTATTTTCTCTTCAAGATAAGTTGGAAGATTCTATCAAAGTCAAATGGGAATTAACCCTTGAAGATAAAAATTTTCCTTCATTAAATAAATTTCTTTCATTCCTTGAAAAGCAAGCCAGAAGTCTTCAAGGTATCAAAATTACACCACTCAACGAAAAATCAAATAAAGTATCTCACAAGCCTTATTCACTTAAAACTACTGTAGAGTCAGATGACTCATGTAAACTTTGTTTTTCCTCTCATTCATTACATAGACGTGAAAAGTTTTTAAAGATGAATATAAATAATCGCTGGAATTTTGTTAAAAAGTCAAAGTTATGCTTTAATTGTCTGCGAGGGAATCATAGTGTTTCCTCATGCAAATTTACAACTTCTTGTCGTGCTTGCAAGCAAAGGCATCACACCGTACTTCACCAGTTCCAAAGTAGTCCTAGAGAAATCCTTGTTAGTAATTCAAACCAAAATCTAGCTGCTACTAGTGACCAGAATGTAGTTCAGCCATTGGCTACATCTCAGGAACAGTTTTGCCTTGCAGGACAAATGAATTATTCCAATTCAATTTTGCTCTCTACAGCCATTGTTAGAGTTAAGAATAGTCAAGGACAGTATGTAAACTGTCGAGCCTTGATTGATGGCGGGTCTCAGACCTCTCTAATTACACAATCATGCTCAAAAAATTTAAACCTTCCATTTTATGAGTCAGAAAATACTATATATATATATATATATATATATATATATATATATATATATATATATTTTGGGTTTAGATAACAAAGTTGCTGCCTATGATACTAAACGAGTAGAACTTCAACTTTCTCCTCATTTTAGTCAGGATATCTTTGCCGTAAATGCTTTAGTAGTAAAGGAACTCACTTGTAATTTGCCTAACTTCATAGTTTCAAAATTCGATTGACCTCACATTAATGGACTACAGTTGGCTGATCCTTCGTTTTATATTAGTCGACCTGTCGATATGATTCTGGGAGCTGATGTATTCTTTGATTTAATTCTGTATGGAAAAATATCTGGGACTAAAAATCAACCATCTGCTCTAAACTCCAAGTTAGGCTGGTTGCTTTCTGGAAAAGTTTCCACAGCCTGTCAGAGCGAAAAGAAGGTCATGTCTTTAATCAATTGCCATGCATTGCTCGACTTACAAAATCAAATAGCCAAATTCTGGGAAGTTGAGTCAATTCCAGATGCTAGTAACCTCTCAAAAGAAGATCAAAGAGTCGAAAAATTCTACCTCGATCACACAAGAAGAAATCGTGATGGTAGATATGTAGTAAGTCTTCCTTTCAAAAACGACAATGCATTGGGTGATTCTAAAGTCCAAGCCAAGAGACGATTCTTCTCGTTGGAGAAGCGCCTTCAGGCCAATCCAGAGTTAAGAGATAGATATGTAAAATTCATGCAAGATTATGAACATCTAGGCCATATGCAACTTGTCCCGAATTCAGAACTTTCGAAACCATCTTCTAAGTGTTTTTATTTACCCCATTTTGGAGTTGTTAGGGAACAGAGCGAGACTACAAAGTTACGGGTAGTCTTTGATGCTTCTGCCAAAACTGATTCGAACTTATCCTTAAATGACATTCTTCATACAGGCCCCAAGTTACAAAATGAACTATTTAATATTCTATTAAAATTCAGATGTCACAGGATTGCTTTAACAGGCGATATAGAAAAGATGTTTAGGCAAATTCTAGTTAATGAAGATGATGTAGAATTTCAACGAATATTCTGGAGGGAGATACCTGAAGAACCGTTAAAAGAGTATCGATTACTCACTGTAACATATGGGACAGCTTGTGCTCCATATTTGTCCATTAGAACAATTCAGCAGCTAGCTGAAGAAGAAATCAAGAAGTTTCCAGAGGCATCTAAAGTTGCTCTAGAGGACTTCTATGTAGGTGATCTTATAACAGGAACAAATTCGAAAGAAGACGCCAAGAAATTAGTAAGTCAAGTAATCGAACTCATGAAGAAAGGAGGTTTCCCGATTCGAAAATGGGCGTCCAATGAATCATCTGTGCTGGAATCATTACCTACAGAATTACGAAGTTCTTCGGGATCTCTGCACATAGAAGAGGATCATTTGATGAAAATCTTGGGAATCATATGGAATTCCAAGGAAGACACATTCAGAATCAACATAAGTCCACCAAATGAAGTTAGGCCAACCAAACGGCAACTCTTATCCACCATCGCCAAGATTTATGATCCTTTGGGGTTCCTGTCACCAACGACAATTCAGTTGAAGATCCTGATGCAAGATATCTGGAAAGAAAACATCTCTTGGGATGATCCTGTCACAGACTGCATTTTCGAATCATGGACGCAATTCACAAGAATCAAATGAAGCACCTAGCAGAGATTCAGATTCCAAGATACCTTGCAGAAGACGCTACAGCAAAGCGAGTTCTTCTTATAGGTTTTTGTGATGCCTCCCAGCGTGCATACGCTGCTGTTTTCTACTTAAGAACTGAGCTGGTTACCGGAAAAGTCCATGTTTCTCTCAATGATAACATCTAAGACAAGAGTAGCTCCTGTAAAATCGATAACCTTGCCCAGACTCGAACTTTTGGCAGCTCTGCTTCTTTCTGAACTCTACGTTGTTGTGTTAGAATCTCTGAGAAAAGTAATTCAAATCGATAAGTCATTTCTTTTCTCAGACTCCCAAATTGTTTTGGATTGGCTAAAATCATCTCCCAGCAGATGGAAAATCTTTGTTGCCAATCGTATCTCAAGAATTCAAAAAATGACTTCTGAAGCATCCTGGCATCATGTGAAGAGTCAAGAAAATCCTGCCGATTGTGCTTCACGAAGTATTGCAGCTTCCAAGCTAAAAGTTCATAAACTGTGGTGGTTTGGGCCACAGTGGCTAAGTCAGGATTCTTTACACTTTCCATCAATTGATTTGTCGACTTCCTGTGAAGAAGACGTGAAATGTGAGGAGAAATCATCCCCCGTTCTTACTAATGTCTTAACATCAAGTCAAGGCAGCTATTTATTAGAAATCATAGCTAAGTGTTCATCCTTCTCACGTTTAATTCGAGTCATAGCGTGGTGTAAAAGATTCATCAAAAATTGCAGATCATCTAGAGTTACTGGTGTGCTAACATCAAAAGAGGTAGATGATGCTACCAAGATAGTAATTCAAACTGTACAAGAATCACAGTTTCATTCCGAAATTCAACTCTTAAAGAAGAAACATCCTCTTCCCAACAGCAGCAAGCTTCTGCCTCTAGGTATTTTTCTGGACACCGATGGAATAATCAAAGTTGGAGGAAGATTAAAAAATTCGAGCCTGTGAGTCCAATTCAAAAACACCCAATTCTCCTTCCTAAGAGCCATCACCTCACTAATCTGGTCATTCAGCATTTTCATCATATCAATTTGCACAGTGGACCTCAACTTACCTTATGCTGCATTCGACAGAAATTCTGGATTCCTTCTGGCAGAGGAGTAGTTGGAAGACTTTTATCCAAGTGCCAAACCTGCTTTCGCTTCAAAGCTAAATCGGGTGAGCAGCTCATGTGGAATTTGCCTGCAAATAGGCTCAGTGCTGGCAGAGCGTTTTTAAACGTTGGCATCGACTTTGGAGGACCATTCATCACCAAACCCAACGTTTCTCGAAGCAAAGTAAAATTAAAATCCTACCTAGCACTCTTCATTTGCATGGCAACAAAGGCTGTGCACCTTGAGGTTGTTTCGGACCTCTCAGCAGATGCCTTTTTGGCAGCATTCCGGCGCTTCATATCCAGACGAGGAAAACCAACCAACATGTTTTCCGACAATGCAACTAATTTCACAGGAGCCTCTTCATATTTAAAGGAACAGTTAAAGCTAATCAAATCTGTTGAAGTGCAGAACTTTGTAACTCAAGAATCCATTACATGGCACTTCATACCTCCCACGGCAGCTCACATTGTCGGACTCTGGGAAGCTGGCATCAAGTCGACCAAGCAGCTTCTAATTAAAACAATGAAATCAGCTGTTCTGAACTTTGAAGAGCTTGTGACATTGGTAACGCAGATTGAAGCATGCTTAAACTCAAGGCCTCTAACTCCTCTGTCTAATGACCCTCAAGACCTGCAACCTCTTACGCCAGGACATTTCTTGATTGGTGCTCCAATGGCTTCTTTTCCAGAAGAGGTCCTTTCACAACCAGCGTGCTTAAAGAAGCGATGGAATTTAATTCAACATCTCCGAAGTCAGTTCTGGAGGAGATGGCACCTGGAGTACCTAAATCAATTACAACAAAGAACCAAGTGGAATAAACCAAGACGAAACCTGAAAGTCAACGATATGGTCCTTGTGAAGGAGGACAATCTCCCACCTCTGCAATGGAGCCTAGGCAGAGTTGTTCAAGTATTTCCAGGAGACGATGGTGCTGTTCGAGTCGTGGATGTCAAGACCCAACGAGGACAATTCAGACGTCCTATTACGAAGTGTTGCCTACTGCCAACTGAAGACTGAACTGATAGTCCAGGCGGGGGAGTATGTTTACAACTACCGTCAACAGAGGGCGCCACGACAAAGACTTTAAAAATATGTATCTGTTTCTGTAACGCCATTTAGGCAATTGAGTCAGTTCTGAAATCGAAAAAGATGGTTAATTTTTGTGGTGTGAATTCAAGTCGAATAAATCTTAAGAAAATCCCCAAAAGGAGTCATCTATTGTTTCTCATTTTCAGAATTAATGTTGGTGAGTTTATTTAAACTTAGCTTTCCGGGAAAAAAGGTAAGCCAATCATTTTACTATTAAATGAACTTACAAATCTAACAAGATGTCATACAATTGGTCTGTCTCATTTTGAATAACGTCTATCTTCTCTGAATCGAAATCTTCTGGTTTCATTTTTTCTCGGACACTGGAAATCATCAAGCCTTACATAAAATTAAACTCCTAGCATTGTTCAAGTTTTGGTTTCAAATTGGACCCCTCCCCTCAAAAAATTTGATGGAGCTCGATTACATTTCCTCCTTCGTTGCTAGCCTGCTGGCTACTGATAACTTCTACAAAAAGTAAAAAAATTATGCATGCGCATTACGGTTGTTTATATACATACACCAAACTACTCATGCAGCGGCACGATAGCCCAGGGCTGGCTTTAGCCTTCTCAAGAAGGCTTTTCCACAGGCCAGCCGTCTTCCTGCCAGTGTTCTTCAATTCATAGTTCTTAAAACTAGGAGATCTTTTTCTATGCCATCAATTCATCTGAGATTTGGCCTGCCCTTTCTTCGCGTGACAATTGGTTGAGCATTGAAGACTTTTTTAGTAGTGTGGTCTTCGTTCATTCTGGTTACGTGATCTGCTCATTTAATTCGTTGTATTTTGATGAAGTTAACAATGTTAGATTCTTTATATGACCGATAGAGCTCTAAATTTGATCTTCTTCACCATGTTCCATTTTCCTGAATTCCGTCAAAAATCTATCTTAAAATCTTCCTTTCGTAGATACTTATCATGTTCTCATCTGTTCGAGACATGGACCAAGTTTCATATGCATAAGTTAATACTGAACTTAAAAGACTTTTATGAAACAGAACCTTTGTTTTTCTTTGGATTAAATTTGATTTAATATATTTTCGTATTCCATTAAGACATCTATTAGTCATTGTAATTCTCTTTTGGATTTCTGTAGTACAATAGTTTCTATTGTTAATTTCTGAACCTAAATAAGTGAAGCTGTCAACAACTTCAAAACTATACTCTTCAATTTTAAAATGGGACTTGTTAAAACTTGATTTAGTGCAAGGCATGTACTTGGTCTTATTCTCATTGATTGTCAGTCCCATCAGGGCTTCTTTCTCTAAATATAACAAGGCCTGTCTTAGTGCGGTAGGTGTTCGAGCGAAGATATCAATGTCATCAGCAAAAGCCAACAACTGTGTTGATTTATTAAAAATATTCCCTCTGTTCTTGAGATTTCGTAACAAGAGTTTTTTATGGGGTTGGATTGTTAGCCTTACGCCCAACCCCTGAACCTGAATGACCGGTGCCATTTTAGTCACCTTCTACGACACGTATGGGCTACGTTGGCTTTCCCACCCGGTTACCACACGGATGGGAGAACTCTTTTAGAGACGATAAAATAATAGTCTGATTTTTTTAAATATGAACTCATATATTCATGAGAAACATAAAGTGAAAATCTTTTAAGACAAAATTGAGGGGACTGAAATATTTTTTCGTGCTTATATATATATATAGGATTTTCCCTTTGAAACATTTTGTTAAAAGGTTGAGTCATATCCTTTTCAGAGGACCATTAATCTCAATTTTGTTTATTATCGCATTCCGAGGCAGCGCCGTCTAGTGAGCTTTCGTAGCTCCGGCTTGAATAATTTTTCGGAAGAGGCCTACTAACCACCGCCGGTTCAACACGTCACGTCTTAAGCGCATTTCGCGCCCTGTGCGATACCAGTCCTAACGTCCAAGCATGAGAAAGGTAATTAATTTCCCCGTCTTCTAAAGGTATAACTCAACTTTCAATTAACCTAATTCCTGCATGTCTTTCTCTTTGTAAATATTTCCCTTTAACTTTAAATAAATTCTTTTTTTCTTAAATGAAGTATCTGTGTTTAAATGACTTTGATTCAATTAATTTATCACTCACCCTTAAATACTTACCCCTAGACAACCACCTCGCAATCTAAAATCCCGCCTTCTGAAGAGTCTGATTTTTTATTCGAAGATTTTATTCGGACTCCCATATATATATATATATATATATCCCATATATATATATATATATATATATATATATATATATTATATATATTATATATATATTATATATATATATATTATATCTATCTATCTATCTATCTATCTATCTATCTATCTATCTATCTATCTCTCTGTCTCTCTCTCTATATATATTTCACAAAAATTAGTTTATTATAGTACATTTTATTTATATAGATATGTATATATGCATGTATTTAATACAAATCAATGAAACAAAAAAATTCGCAAGAATTTAATGTAAAATTTTCGAGTCTTTTGAAAAGCAAAACATTTGTTAAATTTTTGGAAAATAATCTGATATTTTTCATTGCATTGTCTTTTTTAGCATCAAATATTCGACTAATTGTCCAATGCTCGTCGTTCGATGTTGTCTATTTCGCTATTTATTTCAACATATGAATGAATGTCTAAATAACTGCGCACACTGTTCATGATGTTTCTCATTTCGGATGATGTGGGAACAGGAGTTGAATTATCATTTCATTTTCTTCGGCGGAATCTGCATCAATGAAATTTTTTGAGCTTTGGACAAACCCCAAAATGTCTTTGTCTTCCATATAATTGCGGCTGTACACACATTATCCACATCTACTGCAACGAATTCTTCCAATTATACAGAAGGACAGTCCAATAATACAAATACTTTCTCAAACATTTCATTAAGTGTTGGCTCAATTTCATTTCCAGAAGGGAAATTTCTTCGTGTTTAGCTATTTTCGTTTCGTGTTAAGAGAAAAAAAATTCACGAAAATACATAGTAGTTCCCTGGGACTGTAGTATGATTTCTTGTTAACCTATATTTCGTCTTAAGGTATTCAACTACGTTCGGAACCGTGATTTTGCAAAAGCGTACAAATGGATAATATTTATGATATTTAGTGTCACTTAGATTAGAAAATGTATATAAAATTGTTTTAAGAATAGTATTACAATTAAAAATTATTTAAGTACAATACTTTGACAAGAAATGAACATAGAATGACCCATTTCCAAAATATTCTCCTTTTGTGAAAAATGCGTCTATTATAATAATATTTCGCCTGTATATAACTCAGACTTCTCTACAGAGGCTCAACTAGAATTTTTGAAATATATAACTTAGAAGTGGGTTTATCCATGTTTTACGACAATAGAGGGGAGATATTTTAAGAAAAAAATGCCGATAATTATTTTAAATGATTGTAACACTGAAAATAATGTGAATGTTTCAAAAATCATACTTGAGCCTCTGCACATTGGTCTGAGCTATATACAAGCAAAATATTATTATAATAAAAGCATTTTTCACAAAAGGAGAACATTTTGAAAAAGGTTATTCTAAGTTAATTTTTTGCCGAAATATTGTATTTAAATAATTAATTTGTCAAAATGTCTTTAAAACAATTTTATGCATGTATTCTAATCAAAGTGACACTAAATATCATGTCAATTATCCATTTATGCGCCTTTTTAAAATCATGGTTCCGAACGTAGTCAGATACCTTAAGCGTTTTCGTGTTAAACGTATTTAACCGTATTCTATTTCCTACTTTTATATTTTAAATGGAATTGAAGAGATTCTGTACCATCAGTATTTCTAAAAAATCACATAAATAATGCAAACGTTTCCAAGCCATTTAATTCACCTAATTTAAAAAAACAAACAAAGGATTTAGTAAACATGTTTTTAGCCTTTAGAATCCACCATAATATTCAGGCCGAGAGAAATATCGTCTGAGGTAAAATATTCGAACAAAACACTACGTCTTCGAAAATGGTAAATCACTCGGAACTCTATTCTGTGTGGGTTGCAGAGATTTTCAAAAGAATTCCTAACAATATCGTTCTTCGATATTCGAAATCACAAGAAGCACCTGTTTCTTTGAAAAAGATTTATAAGAATGAGAAAGAGTTTCGCGTTTTAATATGCCGAACTCTAAGCACCACATTGCGATCATTCAATGCATGCATAGTTTGTTCGCTATTCCTATTAATAGTATTTTGAAAATTGTGTATGTTATTGGATTATATTTTTCCTACCTACAGTTCCGTGTTACATAACAATGAACTTATATAGTATTTTTGTTATGCAATATTATGAAAAGGACTTCCCCCTGTTTATTTGTAGAGTAAAATATGCTCACAGTACGAGGATTTTCGAATTTTAGCCTCAGAAAAATAGAATGATGAATGAAGTGATTTTGTGAATAGAAAATTGTATGTATGTTTTCTCCATTTAACCATATTTTTAACCCTTCCTAGCTTTTCCCGAGCTCAGCTCGGGTAGGCGAAACGCACCATATTGACTTACCCCGAGTGTAACTCGGGAGCTGTGAAAAATTACACTGTGCAATCGGTCTTTCCCAAATTTTTTCACGTCTCATTTATACAGTTTCGAATAATTGAAAAGTGCCATTCGGAGAAATTTTCTGCAATAAGAGGACGACCTTCAATTGAGCACCCCCTTGCTTCACGCTTGTCTGAATGACACTTTGAGGACTCCATTCCCCCAATAGAGAAGAAAACTGATCCAACACGACAGTGTATTATTTGCTGCTCAAAGAGAGACAGTAAAGGGAAGAAGGTAAAATAGAAACAAAATTCTACTGTCCAGACACTGCGATGTAGGATTATGTACAGTACCGTGTTTTCGAATGTATCATACACAATCAAATTTTGATTAACAATTTCATAATCAATCATGTAAGTGCAAAAAATGTAAATAAAATTTGAAATTTTGGATAGAAGTTAGGTATTCTAAGCGTGATATTTATAGTTAGTGTTAATTAACTCCAAAGTCTAAGAGATTTCCATACAGAAAGCCAACTTTACAGGTGAATTACTCATTTATTTATAAATAGATTTTTTTTTTTACAATAATTTTTAGAAAATTGTGTATGCGATTTGTGTTATGCTAAAAAAGATATGTATGTTTGAAAATAAGCATTAAAAAAACAGACATATTTTTAAATCCATAATCCAGAAATAAAACGAGCCTGGAAGGGGTTAATGATTTAAATTTTTATATGGCATATTTAGTCTCTCTATATAGATGAGAAGTCGGGTAATATGGATTACCCAGATCTTGGCTCTATTTGTAGCTGCTAATGCGGGGAAAAACAGTAAACTATTGACGAAAGACTTTATGATGCATTGCATTGAGAGCTGACCTCTTGTTGTTGCCACATCACTCGCTACAGAACAAATTGTGTTTTGCGGTTTTCAAAAGTTTCTGCTTGGAAATTTTAAAGCATTTTAACCTTCAAATACGTATGTGACTTGGACATTAAAGATAAGTAGAATGTATTCTAAAAGAATTGTATTTTGGTTGTTATTAGCTGACAATATTTTGTTCTTCAGTTTAAAGCAGTTATTCCCAAAGTGGTCAATGAAGACCTGAAAGGGGTCCACGTCAGTAAAAAAAATAATTTAGGAGGACCATGAGATGTAAATGGGAATCTACATGATAGTGGCTCTCATTAAACCAGATCGTGACTTTAACTTTAAAAGAAAATGTAATCAAATGGAAATCTAATTTCTCTTATTTGATTTATTTACTATATTTAACGAGGTTAATTTGCAGGAATATTTTATTAAAACAAGAACCATCATTTAAGCTTTTGTCGCTAAAATTAAGCTAAAAGAGTACATTGAACGTCGCGAATTTTCCAGTTTCTCATTTTGCTTCAGACAATCTGCCAGGAAGATTACCACGTTCAACATTTAAATGCATTCATTCTATTGAGATTTTGATATTAGGTTTTTGAGAATGCATTGATTATGGTTATACCACAGGAGGCAATGAATCAGATGGTCACGTTGAAGAAAACAAATGTCATATTTCAGGAGGAGTTGATTGGAATAGGCACCAAAACGAAGATCTTAAAGTAAAGTTTAGAAAATGATGTCTGCAATATTGGCGTTAAAAAGACATCCTGAATTATGGAACCGAGAGGAGATGTAGGGTTAAACTCGCCAAG
The DNA here is from genome assembly GCA_019973935.1 of Trichonephila clavipes. Classification (NCBI taxonomy): domain Eukaryota; kingdom Metazoa; phylum Arthropoda; class Arachnida; order Araneae; family Nephilidae; genus Trichonephila; species Trichonephila clavipes. The sequence continues at coordinate 204,308 of BMAU01018375.1, read as the reverse complement.
ATTGATGCCAAATGTGAAACTTTGCTATTGAAGGGCCAGATTCATACCTTCCATTAAAATCATTTTTGTTTGTTTCTCAGTTTTTTTATGTAACTGTTATCTTACGAATTATTAAATTTTTTAATTTAGAATTAACATGTGTTTCTTAAATTTTAAACACTATATTTCACAAAAGTTAAAAATTTAAATCTCTCTCTCTCTCTCTTCTCTCTCTCTCCTCTCTCTTCTTTTAAAGTAAATACCTCTATACCAGCTGTCAAAAAGATATTTAAGTTGATAAAAGTACAAAAATTTAATGTTAGGTAAGAAGGGGTCTACCCAAAAGCGAAAAACACGGCAGGGGGTCTATGAGACAAAAAAGTTTGGGAACCTATGGTTTAAAGGTTCATTTTCCAAGATGACGTGTTAGACTTGAAATACTAGGTATTCCATAATACCCGACGTGCAGCAATGAATCGCTGCATTCTTATACATCATTTGTAATAGACTTCATGTCATCAAATAAAGAACCAGAAAACAAAGACGCTGAATGTATCTTCTGTAACGGAAAATTCTCTGAAGGCCAACAAAGGAGATTTGGAATCAATGCTTCAACTGTTTTCTGTGTCCTCACCATCATTGTACTGGAACAGAGAGAGATTTTATTAATGTTTTTGTAAATAGACCCAAAAAACAACAGAAATGAGACTTTCACGCATTTTTAACCCTTAACTTCGCACTGTTGCATTTCTGCAACATATGATTTATTTTAATTTAACAGACTCAATATTTTTTTTAATTACCTACAAATCACTTATCTGAGAAAAAAAAAAAGATTACTGCAACGAAATACATGCTAATTTGGTCACTAGATGGAAGTACATTTTTTCCAGAAATCGCAACAATTATAAAAATCTCTGATGCCTCAAAAACCGTGTTTTTACTATAAAAAGGATCCATTATATTTTAAGCTTCCTCTTGTTTATTGACGAAATAAATTACCAGGTGAGAAATTTAAACATTTTATGATGAATAATAAAATCCTCATATATAAAAAAGTGTTGTAATTTACAGTAGTACTGCGCAATCTTGCACTTCTGCAACAAACAAAAAAATGACTGAAATTCAATTTAAAACTGCTTAATTTTTTTTTCTTCGCATTTTTCCCTTTTATTATTACTTGAGAACTAGCTGATAGAATTTTTTCATAGAAATTTAAAAAATTGCGAAGTTAAGGGTTAAAAATACGGCTTTTATAGCTAAAAGTAACTACATTTTAAGAAGTCTTCAATAGTTTTCCAATGGTTTATAAACCATTTATTCTATATTACCCGACTATTCCATAATACTCTCTATTTATCATTTTTCTTTAAAATAAATTTTTTTATAACAACAAAATAAATTTTATTTCTTTTGACAAGTGATATAATTCCTTACTATCTTCTATAGTATTATATCCATGATCACATTTTGGAGATTTTTTTAATATTTTTTTTTTATCAAAAACAAGTTGTAATTTTTAGAATGTAAATGGTATTCCATAATACCCGACTATTCTCTTTTAAAGAGAAGAGTGATTCCCTCACTCATCACGTGATCTCCCAAACTATTAGACATACAGATGTGAAATTTGATGCACACATTTCTTTTGTTGAGTAGAGATCTGTAAAGAACAGATTTTGCAAAGATCGATTTCCAGGATGAGTTATGAAGGGTTAAGAGGCTTAATAAAAACTTTCCTGTTTTTGTATTATAGATTCTACATACTTGAAATTTGGCTAGCACGTTTCTTTTGTTTTGTAGAGTCCGGTGAGAATGGGTTTTATGAAAGTCAACACTCAAGGGGAGTTACGAGGGTGTGTGTGTGGGGGGGGTAGTTAAAAAATTCCCGTTTCAAGGGCATTAAGCCTAATCACTTGGAATTTTCGGTAAGCTTATTTCATTCCTTGAGTAGATATCCGCTAAGAATGGATTTTGCGGAACCCTACTTCCAAGGGTTGTTGTGAGGGGTTAAGATAACTATAAAAACAAAAACTCCTGTTTTGGAATTATTAGACCAATAAACTTGAAATTTGGCAAGCATATTTATTTGTTGAACCGAGATCTACGAAAAACAGGTTTAACGGAAATCCACTCTCAGGGAGAGTTGGGGGGGGCGTATGGTTACAAGTTTCTATTTTTAAACTGAGAGACATTTAGACTTGAAATCTGATAGACATCTTTCTTTTGTTGAGTAGATATGCTAGGAACATTTCCCTTGAAAATCTACTTCCAAGGGGATGTCGCGGAGGTTACTGAGGTGCATAGATAAAAAGAAATATTCGTTTTTGAACTATTAGACGTACATATTTAAAATTTGGTAAGCATGTTACTTTTTTTGTTCTATTGTATCTATGTGCACTCTTTTATTAATGAATCCACGTTTATTTCTTGAATTTTATGCAAATAAGTTGAAACTGAATACTTATCTAATTTTCCGTTATAATCTTTTTCGATATTAAGTTCAAGAAAAAGACAGCAGATTAGATAAAAAAAGAGATGACAGCTTATTAGATGAGAAAGCTTAGCATGAGAAAGTAATTGATTTATGGATACGAGCCAGAGATATAGCGATTCTGTGATTATAATCACTGACATTGACAAGTAGTGCAATTCAAACGTATAGTTTCCGACATTCATGTTGATAACCCAATCAACCCGGGGTAGACTTAGATTTTATGATTACAACTTGTGTGTTGCTTCTCATAATTCTATTTATATGTATTCTACTTACCTTAAAAATTTATTTTTGTTATTCTTGTAAAGATGAAAACACTGCAAATATGCTTGTGCTGAATAAAAGTGTATTTAATTGTTAATTTCGCAAAAAAATAGACAATTTTTTGGGGGATTTTGTTTTATAGGTCGTCTTATAAACTTTATAAAATTACAAAGTTTATTATTTTCCATTCACTAGAACAAAAACTACAAGTGTTTTAGTAATAGCAAATGCCAACTACTTTAAGCAAGATGTCTGTCACACTTTAAAATGCGTTTTACTCGAAATGTGTTTTTTTTAAATGCTCAAACGGGGACAGAGATTGCTCAAAAAGCTTTAAAAAAAGTAACTGAAATTATTTTTGTATGTTCTGTGTAATAATAGAAGTGTTTTGACCTTCAGATTTATCAATCACTGTCTTATTAAAAAATTTACAGTCCCTTATGTGAATATAATTACTGTTTCTTTTTAAGTAATTTCATATAATAACTAAGATAAAGTGCTCTAGTTTTTGAAAAATATTAAAAGATTTCTTATCCTGAAAATCATTTGAAAAATGAATAGCAAAGCAACACATCAAAATTGAAAAATTGCAAATTTTTTCATAAGCCTTTTGTACAGAATGGGCCCCGTTTATGCAATTTTTTGTAAATTTATACCTATTTTTTTCCGTTTCAGTAATAATAATTTCTTTTTCTTTTCATAATTTTAGCACATTTTTCTTAAAATGTACTAAATAAATCTTAAAACTACAAAAAATCCCCATATCTCGATTTTTTTTAAAAAAAAAGTGGTCGCAAGTAGTGGGATATCTTAATTTCTTAGTTTGAATTTTTGTAAGTCTTTGATCAAACTTGAACATTTTTGTAGAAATATATCAAAATGAATGAACGAGGACTCTACAAATTAATTAAATATACAGATAAGTAAAAGAGAAACAATAACAAAAACAAAACGTATGAATGTACAAATTATTAATTTCATTCATTCACTAATTGCATAGCCCAAAGGAATAAGAATTTAAGGGGATTTAGAAATCATTCAATTCCTACTATTAACTCACACTCTCTATATATTTATTTATTTATTTGTTTGTTTATTTATTTATTTATCTTGGTGGAATTTTCAATCGTTAATAAAATACATTTTAAAGCGCTCAATTAAGCTGAAATTTAATATACATGATTATTTTGGATGGCAAAAAAAAATTAATTTAATTATAAAGAATAAAAAATTAAAAAAAAAAAAAAATACATTAATTTAATTATAAAACTTGAATAAAAATTAATTGATTAAATCTAATTATTTAAAGAATTACAAATACAGCCACGTTGGCGACTTAGCGACCCTTTTGGCGACTTGTGTCAAAACTTGAAAAGGGTTTTTTCTCACGTTTCAAAGCATTCAGTTGAACTGAAATTTTAAATACACGATTGTTTTGGATGACAATATGATACTTTAAGGATAATTAATAAAAATTAATTACCACTTAATGTTGTGATTCTGTCATATGTATATACATATTTATATTAATTGTAACAATTTAATAAAAAGTAGCTAAAATAAAAATTTTCTTTGTTGATCTATAAGTAGGAATTGACTTAATTTTTTTATATTACTTGTTTTAATAATATAACGTGCTTTGGTTATATATTTACTGTTAATATTTTTTACTCACGTATCGAAATTCAAAACATGGAAAAGTTTCCGAGTAGGAAAGTTGTCCAAGATAAGAGATTGAGACTATTTCTATCCATTTGGGGGGATCTAATCCGTTTGAATTTAATCCATTTTAAAGAGAAAAGGGGATTATTATTTTCCGTATTATATAAATTTGTTTGTAAAAATTTATCAATTAAATAAACGAAGCAGAATAATCTTGTTTTACTCAATATTTGAAAAGAAAGGCACAGAAAAAATGTGAATGCAGATGCTTAAAATAGTTTCTTCACCGGTTTTTGTTTCTTTCCATGGGGTGGCCGTTCCATATTTGACAGAGTAGTGGGATATTTATAGTGATCTAATGCAGGGGTGTCCAACCTGGGGCTCGAGGGCCGCATGTGGCCGGCTTTGAATAATTTTGCGGCCCGCGAGATTTTTCACAACTTTACAAAATTCGGCTATTTTGTACAATATTTTTTGTTTAAAGAGTTTTTTTTTTGTAAAAAATAAATTCCATAACTGTTATTATCTTATCACGTTGCTCCTGTTACTGCGAATCTCTTTTTTTTTCTAAATTGAAATTTATCAAACACATATAAATCGTGTTCAAACTTAACGCACGAAAATCTGCAACATCAATTACGATACGCAAATACACATGCATTGAGATCGACTTGCAAAAACTAAGTGAAAGATTTGAGAAACAAATATCTCTCCCTAATTAAATAAATTAAACATTATTTTATCATTGAATTATTATTATTATTTTACCTATGTTTGTATACATGAAAAACAACGAAAAAAATAATAATACATCAGTGTGTTTTAAACTTTCACTCCCAACATATGTTTGTAATGGATCCAAATCTAATATTAAGATATATATTTTTATATGCGGCCCGCGGAATTGTTAAATTCTTCTGAAGTGGCCCGTGAGGTCATTTAGGTTGGCCACCCTGGATCTAATGTAATGAGTGAAGAATTAATCTAATCTTTGATTCAAGACGGAATTGTTTAAGGCTGTTTTCGGTTAATGTTAAAGAATATGACCCGAATTCGGAACATTTTTTCAGATATAAAAGAAATGAAAAATTAATATGATATTCTGGCTTCACTATCCTTTAGAGAGCAGCATTTTTTTATCATACTTCCCATTTTTAATCGAGTGGATTCATTTTTTCTGGAATAAAATGTGTTTCGCATTTTTTATCCTACACTGTAATGTTTTAATGAGCTTTGCCTTCGCGTATTAAAACAAAAAAAAAAAAGAAAAAAAGAAAGTATTCACGGAATATTTTGAAATTTTTAAAAACACTATATTGTTAACAGAGGTACGAGTTATAACATTGCAAATTTCCATGGAAATTGGGTCATTTTTCTGTCTTCGCGTTTAGTTAGAACTCTCGTACTTTTACCGAAGATGCAGTTGGCGTCAAAAGTATTCGCATTAAATTTTCTATGAAATTTAATGTTTTTGACTAATAAAATTCAATATATCAGAAATGAAATTTCTTTTATAATAGCTGCATTTTGTTCTTATTCGAATAACATAATCAATTTTTAAAATATAGCATAACTATTAGATACTTACGTATTATCGCAACAATCGCCAACTCTATTAATAACTCGCCAAGTTGGCAACCCCGATTTCCTATGTGTCGTACCAACACCTCCTAGATGAGGTGCTGGTCGTACGCGCTGAATTGGCAACCAGGTGCTTCGTTTCATCTAACGTCACCAATAGGTTGCTATAATACGTAAATACCAACTATTATTTAAAAAATTAATAATCCAAAAACTACTAAAAAATTAGCGACAAAAGTCTTCGTACACTTAAGAAAATTTTAAAATAATTTTAACTGTTGCATATTTTTCTTAAAATAGTAATTAGTAAGATATCTTTTAGCGTCTATAATAACTTTTAAACATCTTCGTATAGATTTCATCAGGTTTTTTTTGTAATTTCTGCATCGATGTTCATCCATCCTTTTTGTTATCATTGCTTTCAGTTCACATTTTGTGCTTAAATATATATATGTCATGTTTTCTTATTTCAGATTCTCACCAAATATGTTTTAAAGAGGTTAAATCAGGTGATTGAGGAAGTGTTTCCAGAAACTGGGGACAGTTATAGTAATAGAAACATCAGTGGTGGTCGTCGAGAATAGTGCACTTGGGGACATTATCTTGATAACAAGTAATACAAAAAAAATTTTTTAAGTCAATTCCTACTTAAATCAACAAAGAAAATTTTATTTTAGCTTTCTTTTTATTAAATAGTTACAATTAATATAAATATGTATATACATATGACAGAACCACAGCATTAAGTGTGGTAATTAATTTTTATTAATTATCATTAAAGTATCGTATTATCATCCAAAACAATCGTGTACATAATATTTCAGTTCAACTGAATGCTTTGAAACGTGAGAAAAAACCCTTTTCAAGTTTTGACACAAGTCGCCAAAAGGGTCGCTAAGTCGCCAAAAATGATGCCAACGTAGCTGTTTTTGTAATTCTTCGAATAATTAGTTTTAATCGATTAATTTTTATTAATTATAATTAAATTACTGTATTGTCATCCAAAATAATCATGTATATAAAATTTCAGCTCAATTGAGTGCTTTAAAATGTATTTTATTAACGATTAAAAATTCATTCCTCCAAGATAAACAAATAAATAAATAAATATATAAAGAGTGTGGGCTAATAGTAGGAATTGAAAAAAAGGAAATCAATTCCAATTCTCAAATTTTGTGTGGATGATTTCAAATTGTTTTTTTAAAATATTTAAATAGAGGTTATAATTCTAAATACTGTAAAAAAATACCCAATTACCTAATCTCGAAGTCGGTTAACAGCCCCACACAAAAATATCTCCACCTATATGAATCACTGTTCCAAATAAATTCTTGGGGATTCCTCATTTTTTCGTCTCCAAGCTGTTATATGTAGAGACGTCTCAAGGCATGGTCCAACTAGGCCCGGACCCAGGGCCTGGGCCACAATGGGGGCCTCGTCTCATTCTCGATTCAGCCTTAATAAGAACATAATTCGAATAATTTCAACGGTCAAATGTTACTTACAGTTGTATTCTCTGAAACACTATGAATTTAGGATGATATGTCACCTGGCTGCTTGTGATGACTGTCGTTCATATAGAGGCCTAAACCTAGCACCATACGCCATCATTATTCATTTAGTCAAAAGGCGGTTCGTGCGTTTGGAGGTCATGCACATTTATTTGTTTCGGGTTATGGTTCGTACGTGTATTTGATAACGTACGCCAGGGGTATCCAACCCAAATGATCTTGTGGGCCACTTCGGGAAAATATTCTAATCTCGCGGGCCGCACATAAAAATATGTACCTTTATATCAGATTTGGAAACAAAAAAAACATTTATTGGAGTGAAAATTTAAAACAGAATGAATCATTATTATTGTTTTCATTATTTTCATGTATTCAGACATAGATAATATAATGATGCTTATATAATATAATAATGCAATGATCAAATAATGTTTAAAATAGTACAGTGTTGCCATTTTCTTGAAAATTACGATGTTCCTTTTGAATTGATCCTTCGTGACTCATTGTTGAAATTTGATTGTGCTGTCATTCGCAAACGATTAAGTATACATTGCTCTTTATCTTAACCGCGACCTTACTTTTTTTTTTAAACTTTAAAAATACATCTCTGACTGCCTCTTGCTTTTTGGACACTCCAAAGAGAAAAGGAGGAGGAGAAATGAAAGTCGCACACACAGAAAATCATGTACCATTCATAGAGTAAAGGATATGCATAATGCCATTCGGAATTTATTAAAAAAGTAATTTATTATAATAAAATCAAATGTGTAAATGTTTGATAAAATATAAATCTATTTTAATCTAAAGGACATTTCCATTATCAAAAAGGATTTATTTTAAAACAAAAACAGGTAACAAGCAAATACATTGTAGATTTATACATATATACTAGCTGTTATTCCCGTTCTTCGCACGGGTGAACTGAAAAATTAAACAGCACAGATTGAAGCATAAAGAAGTTTTTAATGAGTTAATTTTACGTGAATTTCAAATTAAATAAAAAAAGCTTTTTGCATATATCAACTAAACAAAAAAAACATATTAGTTAAATTTTAAGTATGTAGGTCTAATAGCTGATAAAAAGGATTTTTTTAAATTTATAATTCCCTGTGACACTCTTGACAGTTGATTTTTGAAAATACCTCCCTAAGCTGATCTCTGCTCAGCAAAAGTAACGCATTGTTAAAAGTTTTGCGTAATGAACACTTAAAATAGTGTAAATAATTTATATCTGAAAGTAAAATACATTAATATTACTTTCTGTTGTATTTATTTTATCTTAAAATTGTAATATTCGCAAGCAACGCCGTTTCTTAAATTATAATGGCTATAATGGCGATTCAATGAAAAACACAGCGAAATGATAACGATAGAGTCAAGGTGGCAAAAGTCTTGCTACTTTTATAGCTCGAGCTTTGTAAGACCCGCCGTGTAGGGGAGTGATGCACGTTAATGCTTTTTTATCTACCACATAATGATTTACTGCAGTTTTTTTCATGCAATATTTTTTTTAAATCACTACATTGAAAATTAAGGGATATACATAAACGAAATACTCCACTTTGGGAAATTTAATCCGTTAGAGATAATAAATTAAAGATATTCCACTGTGTGTGTGTGTAAAATTAATTATATACACCGTTCACTTAAAATAAATAGTCAAATCGTTTTCTAAGGTCTTCATTAACATACAAAAACATTAGACACTTAAATTTTGACATGAACTATTTTTTCGGGACAAAAATAATCTTTGCAATCCGCTGAAAATGCATATCTGCTGCAAAACTATTCTCCTTCCCCGCTAAAATACTTATCATAGAACCCGTGATGCCATATATCTTGGAAGAGTGGATTTCAAAGAATATTCCTGCTAAGTATTGTAGAATATTCCATCTAAGTTGGTGTGGTGTGGTAGTTAGGAGAAGGGGGTGCCAACTCAGGTGTCATCCACGTCACTTGACCATTGTTCAAAATTGCGTGGTCTGTTGGCAAAAGCCCTCGTGTAGCTGAACAGTGCGACGTTAATATTCACTCCCTCCAAAAAATACAGTACGGTAGTTATAAATATTTTTATAAAAATAAGACCAATTTCTTACCACCAAATGTGCATAATAAAATCATTACAAAAACATTCAAATAAAGAGAGATTTATAACAACCTCTCCCTTCAAAGCTTAGTTTGATTCTGAAATAAAAAAAAATTAGGGATTATGCTGTTCACAGGAATTAATTAGAAGCGTGTGCCTTGCGTAGCCAAAATAAAAAGGGTTCTTTCACAAACAAAAGATAGATATATGCTGACGTGGGCTTTTTTGTAGCGCACGCCAGAATTGCTTGCAAATGGCAGAATTTTTTCCTACTTACTTGACAAATATCGTTATATTTTGGACGCTTCTCACAATATCTTTATAAATTATAGCCTGTGTGTTATTCTGACGTATAAGCTATATTACTGTAAAGTTTCATTAAAATCCATTCAGTTGTTTTTGCGTGAAAGACTCCCAAACATCCTCACAAACTTTCGCATTTATAATATATATATATATATAAATTCCCCCTCAAATAAATTTCAAAATGAAAAAACTTTAAGAACTTGATATCTAAATTTAAAAAAAAAAGAGTCGGTGGGCCGCGTGATGGATACCCCTGACGTATGTTATGCACTGTCTACTAAGAATGATAGGTGGGGCCTACTTTTGCGCGTAGAGCCCAGGGCCTCAAGAGATCTTAAGATGCCTCTGATGATACGCTCTTCAGAACCAAAAATGTTGAAATTGCTACCATCCCAACTAATTTGCTATCGATGTTGAATTTTCTAAAACTTAATTGCATAAAATTGTAAATGTACGAACACACATTTGACAACCACTGTAGCTGATCATCCAAAATACTGTGCCTTGAAGGAATCATCTAATCTGAAATCTCTATCATAAAAATATCTGGATACAGTTTGTAAATTATTAGTATAGGCTAAATTCATGACGGTCACGAGATAAATGTGACTAGTTTGACTTCACTTGTTTTCTGTTGAATTCAAAGCTGATATTAGACTTGTACTTGTAGCTGAACTTGTAAAATTGACATGCAGATTCAAATTTGATTGGTAGGTAAAGATGTTCAAGCACAGTCGGACCGCTATATTACGAAGTTGCTAAATCCTGGAAAAAAGTTCGTTATATAAAAATTCGTTATACACAGGTTCATCTTTTAATATACTTTATAAACCACATAAAACAAATTTTAAATTCATAAACACTATATATTAAAAAAAGTAGTTAATCACACCTTTTTTAAAATTAATACATGTGTATTTTATATATATTACCCATCAAAAAAGAAAGAAAACCTGCAAGTAAAACAAGAAAAAAGAATGTTGAAGAATTCACTGCATATATTTTCAATATTAAGAAAATAATTTTGTACTAAAATTAATGAATTTTATGAAGATTTTATAATTTAAAGAGTACACAAGTGTAACATTAAACAAACATTATTATATAATTAGAACAAGAGGACGCGGGACAACACTGAGGGTTAAAGAGGATATCGAAGATGTTTCTAGTGAACTGGACAATGGGGGTTAAAGGTTGCATTTCTTGGATAAAACGTCCAGAACTCTATTGCTCTCGGCGAGTTAGGATCTAAAAAATCCAGTTCAAGGTTCATGACCACCATAAAATGTGTTAAAGAGAGAAAACTTGGAAATTTTTTCAGAAATACTTTAAAAAAAGGGAGAACAAAAATTGAATCACAAAAGAAAAAGTTCGTTATATAGAAAATGCACTTCGCTAAAGATTATTTTATCGAAATGTTCAAGGTTCCAGGAAAAAGTTCGCTGTATAGAAAAATTCGCAATATAGGGGTTCGACTGTATTAATATTTTTCAAAAAGTTTTTTTTTAAAAAAGTTATTATGTCATACGGGTATTTTTTGAGCCAAAGGTATTTTTCATAACTTTGTGAGTTACTTTTCATACAAAATATGTATGCAGTCGAACCTCCATATAACGAATCTCCATTTTATGCACCGTATTTAGCGAACTTTTTCCTGGAACCAAGAACAATTTAGAATTTTTTTGTAAAATAACCTCCAATTAGTTAAGAGCATTTTCTATAAAACGAACTTTTCTTTTGTAGGTCGATTATTTTTCTCTCTATTTTTAAAATATTTCAGGAAAATTTCAAATTATTCCCTCTTTTAGCACATTTTATCGTGATCAGTGACCTTGAACAGGTTTTACCAGGTGCCTAACTCACCTGGAGCAATGAAATGTCCATAATTTTTCAAACAAGAAACTCAAATAAAACTATCAGATTTTATCAATAAACAAATTTAAGGACGCATGTGGTAGTGTAGGCTTAAAATTACTGGTTTACCTCTTTCATGTGACCAAGTTGGTCATACTCATGTATAAAGTCTTTATACAACTTAAGGTATTGAGGATCTCTGATTAATCGAGTCCACAGCGCATTCAATCGCTTTAGAGCAATGTCCCTCGACTCACCGAAACAATTTGGTTTGTTTTTAAGGGGCATTTTAACCACATACCGACCCTCAGCATCTTTAGAATGCGTTTTTAGGAAGTGATCCTCACAGAAAATTGCTTCTTCATTTTTAGTTCGCTCTACCTCAAATTCCCAAAACATTTTTAAAGCATGATTTAAATATCCTTTAATTAATCCATAATGAACCCGTGCTTCAGTATCTGTAAAACTATTGCTCCCTGAGGCTACGAACCCAAACACAGTATTTTGTAAAATAAGATTGGAATTTTCAGAACGAATTTGCCCACTACGCAATAATTGATAAAAAATTTCTGCACCCAATAAACAATCAATGGGACCTGGCACATAAAAGGAATCATCTGCTAAATTTATATTTTTAGGATTGAATCCTTTCAAATTGATTTTTAACTGGAGTAAAATCAGTAATTTTATATACAACTAACATTTTTATTCTCTTTTTATAGCTGCCATCGGAATTCGAGATTTCGTAGTTACGCAATTTTTAACACTTACAGATGAGTCATTTAAACACCTGACCAGAATATTTACTTTTTCTTTTCTTAATCCTAATTTTTCTACGAATTTCTTAGTTATAAGATTAGTCATAGAACCGACATCTAGCAGATATGAATCTTTAACAAAACACTTAACGGAAACTCAAAAATACACTTCCTTCTTTTGATTAATTGCAAACACGGCGTTACTATCTTTCTCCGAAACCTCTTCTAGGATTAAATATTCGCATTTAACTTTGACTCGGTTGATGGATGGAAAGCATTCGACTTATGGTTTGTTAGAAACTTCGTATTTTCTTTTGGGAAATGTAACGAGACAAGGTGCCTGTTAAATTCACTTCTAAATTTAGTGAAAAACGATACTAATAGGTAAGAAAACTAAATTTTCTCTTACCTTCAGAATTTCCGGGGATGAGCCTCTTTGCCGTATATCCTCTCTGCTGGCGACGTGAAAGAGAAAATGCGCAATCTTCAAAAAATGAAACTTGAAAATATTTTTTAGTTTTTTAATTATCGACACACACACACACAAAACAAAACTATAAACTAACACTACGACATATGACAATTAAATTAAAAATTAAAGAAAACATTTATCCCATAAAATGGGCCGCAAAAGAGTTCTATCAGTCTGTACTCAGCAAAACCTTTAGTCCGACTGGCTTGTTGCCAAAAAAAAAAAAAGTTCTTTTCAATGAATTTCTGGGAGTGGTCGTGGACGGATTGATCGGAATATGACATCCTCCCATCTTTGAGTTGTTAAGGTTGACAACTCAAAATTTCTAAAGTTCAAGTCTCTTAGGAGGTCTTAGAGTTCGTCCTCGTCGAGAAGTAGAAATTTCTTGGTTCTTTTGATCCTTTTGAATTCGTTCACGAAAGTCACTTGCCTCAGGAAGATTGACTTCTAGAGGGTAAAGTTTCTGGATTGGTCTGATGAAGTTGCCAGAAGGTGTTTTTACCTCTACTACGCGAATTCTACCATCTTTCCTGGAAAAGATTTTATTATCTTTGCCATTGGCCAATTGATTCTTTTAACATCATTATCTCCGATTAGCACGATATCTCCATCTTTAACCGATGCTTCTTTGCGGACCTTTGAATAGTCTTTTAGCAAACCCAAATATTCATTTCGGAATCTGTTTCTTAAGTCTTTGCGTATCTTCACTCGGTAAATAAATCTTTCTAATTTCTTGGAATCTATCATATCAAAATCAGGAACTCCAATTTCGCGAATTTCTTGAAGGAACATGGCTGGAGTTAGGGCAACTAAATCTTTAGGATCTTCTGAAAGGTAAGTAATGGGTCTGGAATTAATTATGCTTTCTGCGTCACATAATAAGCTGTTTAGTTCTTCTTCATTTAAGCTTGCTTTTCCAAGAACTTTTCTAAGTACGTTCTTCAACATTCCCACTAGTCGTTCCCAAAATCCTCCCCACCAAGGGGCTGATGGAGGGCTGAATTTCCACTGAATTTTTATCTTAAGAGCGAAATCTTGAATCTTATCCCAATCAATAGAATTTAGAGCGTTGAATGTGCCGACAAAATTTTTTCCATTATCGGAATAAATCGTAGTAGGGCGACCTCTTCTCGCGATGAACCGGCGGAAAGCTAAGATGAAACTATCGGTCGACAAAGAAGTGATTAACTCCAGGTGGACTGCTCTATAGATCGCACATGTAAATAAAACAATCCAACATTTCTTGTTTTCCTTTAAAAAAGTGGACCACATAGGTCAACTCCGCAAACTTCAAAAATAGCCGCGTCTCTCACTCGATATTCTGGAAGAGGAATACTGACTGTTTTCTAAAGGGCGAGCCGAAAACCTCTTGCAAGTTATGCAACTTCTTACTACCTGACGAATCGTTTTTCTACTTTGATTATCCAATAACTTTCTCTGAGGTTTGACATTAACGTCTGAGTACCAGCATGCTCAAGTTCTATGTGTTTTTCCATAATCAGTTTTTTAACTAACTGATGTGTATTCGGTAGTAATATCGGATATCTGAAGGTTTCTAGGTCTTTCCTACAGGAAACTCTGGTTTCAACTCTAATCAATCCATCGTCTCCTTTCATTGTGTTCAATTTAATCTGTTTTTCTTCAGCTAAAGTCTCTAGTTGAATTTCTTTCAAAATAACTTTTTCTGCTTCATAGAGTTCAGCAACTTCTAATTTTCCTTTTTGGGATCGATCCGATTTTTCTTCAAGTTGTTACAAAATCGTAACACGTATGCCATGATTCGAACAATTTTTCCAAAAGATGATACGTCATTGAAGAATTTAAATTTGTTTGTCTCCGAATTGGTGGCGGAAGTGACTGTCTTTCTTTTTCAGCGTTAACGATTTCAAAGTCAGGATAAATTTCTTTGATCGGCCAGTCTTTTGGAGGACCTCTGAGCCAATCAGGGCCTTCCCACCATTTTGATTTTGCCAAAACATCCACGCTGCATCCTCGAGAGGGAAGGTCTGCTGGATTTTTCGATCCCGGAACGTAGTACCAATCATCCGGATTTGAGAGGTTCCGTATTTCCTTGACTCTGTTTGATACAAAAACAGCCCAGTTCTCCGATTTCTTTATCCAATAGAGAGCGTTAGTTGAATCTGACCAATAAAAAACTGGTAAAGATGGAAGTTTTAGATCTTCTTTCACAGTACGGGCAAGCCTTGCCCCAATTGTGCAAGCAAGGAGTTCGAGTCTGGGTATTGAAATGGATTTCAGTGGAGCTACTCTAGATCGGGCTTGTACAAGTTGACATGAGGCTGAATTTTCATTTTCGCTTCTAAGAAATATACAAGTAGCATAAGCTGCTTTACTGGCGTCGCAGAACACGTGCAGACTTAAATTTTGCGAAGTCTCAGGATCTTCTATCATGCACCTTGGAACAGCAATAGCTTTCAAGCGATCGAGCTGATCTTTCCATTTTTGGAATTTTGCCAAATAGATGCCGGTAGTTCGCTATCCCACTTGACTTTGAGTGTCCAACACTCTTGCAGCATTATTTTCGGTATTAAAGTTACCGGACAAGTAAAACCAATAGGGTCAAATATCTTATGTACCAGCGATAATATTTTTCTTTTTGTTAGGATTTCATTTTTAGATTCGTGAACTTTTATGTCTACAGAGAGTAAATCTTGATCTAAGTCCCATTTTAGCCCTAAGACAGGGACGCTGCGTCTTTCTGTAGGAACGGTGTTTTCTGTTTGTGGGTCAAGATTATTATGCTCCCATCCTCTTAGTTCGAATTTACCTTCTTCCAAAATTTCTTGAGATTCAACGATCAGTTTATCCAGCTTTTCTTTACTGTTGACACTGCATACTAAATTATCCACATAAAATGACTCTAAGAGGGTGTGCGCAGTTTCTTTGTAGTGGTCAGGGGCATTCTTTAAGTGAAATTCTATTGTGGCTCCTAAAAGGAATGGGCTTGAAGATATCCCAAATACTACTCTATTGTGTTGGTAAACAGTTATATTATCGTTTTTCCTTTTCCCGCCAAAGAAATCTCAGAAAAGGTCTATCTCGTTCTTGTAATCCAATTTGCAAAAATGCCTTTTATATCGGCAATCACCCCAAATTTGCCGAATCGAAACCTATTTATCAAAGAAGGTATGAGTTCGATAAGATTTGGACCTTTTTTCCAAACAGTCATTGATCGATGGGGAATTTTTCTCTTTTGCCGACCCGTCGAAAACAGGGCGAACTTTAGTAGTTGAATTTTCTTTGAATACCGGCCTGTGCGGCAAATAGTGTTCTTCGTCTATTTCTTGATGAGATTCAACCTTTTCAATTATATCTTCATTCTCCCACTCATTAAACACTTCCTCGTAATCGCTTAATTTTCCAACCTTTTCTAATGATTTGACGCAATTCGCGAGTTTTTTTCAGCTATCTTTCTGCAACTAGTAAGAGGGGGTGATCTTTTATCCACGGCAAATTTACCATGTATCGGCCTTCATGATCCCTTTTAACATTTTCAAGAAAATGCAATTTAGCGGCTTCTTCTAATTCCCTTTGACTGATTTTCCCCCTAAATCTTTAATACCTATTGTGTCCAATCGCCATAATTCTGATATATCAAATCGCTAACATGGAGAGAAAGCAATGTTTCACACCTACGAGTATTTTCCCCAGATTCTCCCATCAGCGTCCAGCCTAAACGTGTATGTATGGCGACTAGATTCTCAGTTATTTGTTTGATTTCACCCGTGAGTAATCTTCCTGCAAAGTCAGCCCCAATTAACATATGTATTTCATTCGGATCATTTTCGTACAAGCACATATTTTCATTAAAACAAATATCACTTGCCAAAATACCAGAGTTTTTAATTTTATTGATAATCTTAGGGTTACTGATTTTTGGAATAGATACACAAATTTTTTCTTGATCCATAACATCTAAATCAAAAGAGAAACTCTTATCTATATTATTCACATTTACGCGGTATTTTTTGTGATCTTCCTTTTTCAATGCCGCCAAATAATCCATGAATAATTGTATCTTCCCCTGTACACTCTAAATTCAAGGTAACAGCCAAGAATTTACTTAGGTAAGATTTTACAGACTCACTATCTATTAGCACTCTAACGTAATAATCTGATTTATTTACATTAATACACACAACCAGAGTTTGCAAAAACACTTGTTTCATAAATGATTTATTTACAAGTAAGCTACTACTAATTTCATCATTAAGCATATTACTGTCTGAAGATTTATGATCAGCAGTTTTTATTTCAGTAGCATAACATAAAATATCACAATGAAATTTCTTACAATTTTTACAAGTTATTCGCTCTGGACAATTTCGAGAGAGATGTGAACTTTTTTTGATGCATTTAAAGCAAAAACCATGTTTCATTAAAATTTCTTTTCTTTTGCAATGGTAACGAAAAACAAATTGACACTTGGAAGAGTCATGCATACTATTATCGCGCTTATACTCCTCACAAAAAATGCATGATAAAGTTTTGTCTTTCTTTTCAACTGTCAATAATTCAGCAGCAGTGAATACATTTTTTTTCTTTTTTATTGCTTGATACCGGATATGTGAGTCGCCGCGGCGGCGGCTGCTCTCGGAGAGAACATTTGTTTGTCTTTGAGGCCGAGTGTATTTCAGAGTGAGTCATGATTTGTGAGCGTTCTGTCGCATTTAATCTTTCAATTAAAAACTGTAACAACTGGTCTAAATCATATTCAGAATCACCAGTCAATTTGTTGAATTCAAAAATTAAATTAGGGGGTAGTAATTTTATCAGCATAGGCGTTAGAAAATTACCGTAAGTTTCAGAATTAATTCCCAGAGATTTTAAACTTCTGATTTCGCTTTGTACTTGATCAAAAAAATTCTGAATAACACAGGGTCTCTTGCATTCTTTAAAGGGGGATTCGAAATAAATTGTTCATATGGGTATTAATTAAAATATTCTTTTTTTTCCAAAACGGGATATCAATATTTCTATGGCAGCATCATAATTTTCGGGTGTTATAGACAAACCATCTATTGAATTAAGGGCACATCCTTTCAAATATGTTCTCAAATAATTAAACTTAGTAATTTTGTCTAGGGATTCATTTTTATGTATCGTGGTTTCGAATGTATTCCAAAAGGTGAGCCATTGAGAATTATCTCCATAAAAATGATTAATTGTCAGCTTCGGTAATTTAACATTAGCCTTTTCTTGAACGAAATTCTGAGTTAACACTTCAGGTGCTACTTTCGATGTTGTGGAAATTTCCGTTGAATTGTTTTTTGATGGCTCCCGTATTTTCTTTCCTGCTCGAAATGTCCATGTTATTATTTTGTCTCGGTATTCTGTAGCGCTTTTTAGTTCATTATCTAGCTCCGTAATATCGACGGCATTTTCTATTTCAGTGTTTATAGCGTTTAGATCCTCAGAATAAATTTTAATGTGTTCTAAAAAGTTCTTCCAAAGCATCTACAGAAACTTCAGGTTTATTGATTTCGGTTTCTATATTTTTCACAGTTTTTGTGATGGTCGTTCTACACTTGCGCGTTTCTTTTTAATTTATTCATAGCGTCGTCAGCCATTGTGTGTGTGTGTATTTCTCTTTTTCTTTTATGAAAATCATAATATTAGGAAAATAACATATCACATAGCAATTAGTTCAAAAATCAAAGAGCTCAAAAAATCCCGGCAGGGATGCCAGATGTTAAATTCACTTCTAAATTTAGTGAAAACGATACTAATAGGTAAGAAAACTAAATTTTCTCTTACCTTCAAAATTTCCGGGGATGAGCCTCTTTGCCGTATATCCTCTCTGCTGGCGACGTGAAAGAGAAAATGCGCAATCTTTGAAACTTGAAAAATATTTTTTAGTTTTTTAATTATCGACACACACACACAAAACAAAACTATAAACTAACACTACGACATATGACAATTAAATTAAAAAATTAAAGAAAACATTTATCCCATAAAATGGGCCGCAAAGAGAGTTCTATCAGTCTGTACTCAGCAAAACCTTTAGTCCGACTGGCTTGTTGCCAAAAAAAAAAGTTCTTTTCAATGAATTTCTGGGAGTGGTCGTGGACGGATTGATCGGAATATGACAGTGCCTCTTAGTGCATAATTTACAAGGTTTGGCTTTGCACTTCGACGCCATACAACCTACTCTTAAACACAGAAAGCATAGTCGCTGTTTTTAACTATCTCTATTCTATCATGAACGGAAAGTTGTTTAAATTTTGCACAAAAAGAAATAGCATGATTTTCACAGCATTATGAACATTTTGTTTCATTCACATCGGACAAAAAACACTAGTTACACCTTCTTACCTATTTTTGTCGACACTACTCTTAAAGAATTTATTTTGTCTGAAACCCGTATTTATCTCATTTCTACTTGAAAGTTTAGAAGACATAAGCAAATCCAATTCACGACCAAGCTTATTTGGCTTGTACCAGTTTTCGCACATTTTAATATTAACATAACTAGTCGGTTCTTGATCAAGGGAATTAATTATCTGATCTGCAACAATTAACTGGCATCGTTTCTCAATTTACAATAAAAATCAAACATTGCTTCAATTCCAGAAGCAAACTGAACATAATTCTCATTCACTAGTTTTTGGGACCTTCGAAACTGATTAAGCAATACTTGAGGTGTTGGTTGAAATTGTTTTAACACTACCTGCTTGGTTTTTTCATAATTACCCAGTTCCTCTTGCTTAACATAAATCATTAAAAATACAACAAAAAGTAATATTAACGTATTACACTTCCAGATATAAATTATTTATACTATTTTAAGCATTCATTACACAAAATTTGTAACAATGTGCTACTTTTGCTGAGCAGAGATCAGCTTAGGAAGGTGTTTTTAAAAATCGACTCACAAGAGAGTTACGGGGAGTTATAGATAAAAAAATCCTTTTTGTCAGCTATTAGATAGATCTACAGACTACACGAAAGGAGATTGAGCTTCCCTACAGGAAGCAGGTTCTCCAATAATCCATCAACTTATATATAGATCTACAGACTTAAAATTTAATAAACAGGATTTTTTTTGTTCAGCTGAGATATGTAAAAGCTTTTTTTTTGTTTAATTTGCAAATCACGTAAAATTAACTCATTAAAAACTTCTTTATCCTTCAATCTGTATTGCTTAATTTTTCAATTCACCCGTGCGAGGAACGGGTATAACAGCTAGTGTATAATAAAGTTGTATGCCATTCACATAAAGTGGGAAAGGTAAAATAAAAGTAGCTATTTCTAAGATTGTGTCTGTTTCTTTCTGGAACTCTCTAAACCGGCCTCTTCGGGCGGCAACAACTTGAGTCTCCCAACCGGTATAGTGGTTAGCGACGTTGACTGCGGTGTCGTAGGTACTGGGTTCAAATCCCGGAGAAAACATGGATGTTTGTAAATGTATACTGCCTTTGCGGCATGGGGGTTACTCTAAATAGCCATCGAGCCGCAAGTCCTCTCGTGTAGTTGGTGGAAAGGGAAGAGAGGGGGATGCTTCTGGCCATCCCCAGGGTTTTCCCTCCCTAAATTGGGGTGGAACCGAGCAAAATTTACTGTCACTTGCATGGTGCTCAAAGCTAAAGCTAACGACAGACGTAAAAATTCTAGCCCTTAGCCGCGATGAATTTCGCGAGCGTCGATCCGACTTCGTCAGGCAGGTGGCATTAGTCGCAACAACAAGATAAGGGATTTTTTTTATTAAAAAAAGACTATTTCTAGTATTTAGGACACTTCATTCTGCCGACGAGAGCTTGAATTAAATTAAATTAAATCAGGCATCCAAATTTGGTAACGAGGCCGCCACTAAATGGTACCACCATGAAATGGCGCTCACATTTGGGGATTTGTCGTGTCTGCATAAGGCCAAGTTGCTAAAATGTCGTCCCATTGGAAAGAAATTGATCTGTTTGTTGTTTTTAAATTTATTTTTACAAATCTGTTAAAATGATCTCAATCGAGGTTAAGAAATGTTTAATTTTTAATGAGTTTCATTTCAATCAACAGAAACCTTAAAAACTTTCATTTTTAAGATGAAAATTGATTCAAGAAGAAAATTATTAAGCCAGATTTTTTCACTTTGAATTGGATTAATCTCCATAAAAAATGTGTAAGCGAATAAATAATACGTATATTTTTAAACATGTGTATAATTGTTAATGTACCCTTTTTCCTCTTTCCTTTTTACCGTTTTG
The DNA here is from genome assembly GCA_019973935.1 of Trichonephila clavipes. Taxonomy (NCBI): domain Eukaryota; kingdom Metazoa; phylum Arthropoda; class Arachnida; order Araneae; family Nephilidae; genus Trichonephila; species Trichonephila clavipes. Next base: position 183,116 of record BMAU01018375.1, on the reverse strand, counting down.
ATTTTCGAAAATTTATTTAAGTTAGTGAATGTACTTCGGAATAATACAGACAAAATTTCTTTGTTTTCTTATTTCAAAAAATGGAAGAAAAAACTTCCAACGCTAATGTCTTTTTAAACATCGATTCAAACTGGAAACCATAAATAATACAAAATACTTTATTATCGCTACAATATTTTACATTACTTACTGTATTTCTAAATGTTGAGTAATCCAAATAAAACCGTTTAGAATTTTTTTTTCTGTGTAGAGTCTAACATTTTCTTTGTAGCTCGCTGACTTTAGTATATTCTATTACATCAGTTAAAGTAATTTATTTCTGGAAGAATTATTAGAACACATTTTTATCAAGCCTTTTTGAAGTTCAATTACTACGGTTATTACCGTAGTACAACAAATATATAAAAAATAGTTTTTCCACCAAACGATAATTTAAAACTAACGTTAATACGAAAGGCACGTTCGTTCATATATGACGTCATTTTAATGGCGACTTAATATTATCTAGTTCTCAGATAAAAAAAGATGATCCGTTTTTTATGATGCTTGCTAGGACGGGTCAGTATAGTTTCTCCTATATAAATCATAAAAACTATCTTTTAAATTCATTTATTATTTGAAAAGTAATTTTTTTTTCATTTGTTTAAAAAAAATCCAAAATTTGCAATAGAATTTGATAGCTTAATTCTAACTTCTTTGCTCAATACTTTCGAAAGAAGATTTTGCTTACTTTACATAATTCCTCTTTTTACTATTATATTGCAAATATATCTATATAAAAATAAGTTCAGTTGGGAAAAATAAAAGAAAAGGAGCCTTTTTTATTCACAAACTTCGAAAGAAAACATGGATACAAAGAAAACTTGATGGAAAATTCGTTTATTTACCGAAACATATACAAATAACAAAATTCTATTAAATATAAAATACAAAATTTCTTAAGTTTGGAAAAAAATTTGCTGCGATCTATTCAGCTCATGTTTATACTAAGTTATGGAACGGAAATTTTGAGCTTTATACTTTTATAAAAGTCTTTTTAAAAAATAGTTTTCTTCTGAAAAATTTATTTTTATTCTATTTCGTCTTTCAAAATATTTTTCTAAGTGTTTCCGAACTAATGGTTTAGAGACGTGTAAGTGTTCTGCAACTAGTAGTGCTATCAATAATATGTTTCTTAAAAAGTTTTTACTATTTTCTGAAATTTTTTACTGGAAATTCACCATGTTATATGTTGGTATAATGAACCGATAGATTTCTTTGTATACCGTAGAAAATTTTTTTCTAATAGTCACAATAAAATACTCCAGAAAATGTATTTATTTCTTTCATAGAAAGTAGTAAAAAAATTGGTAGGTTGATTTGAATTAGGATAGAGATTATTAAGAGTTCCAAGATATCGTAAACCTCAAAAACAGAATTTTCATTTTTATTTTTAAAAAATAGTGCATAGAATTCTGATTTAAAAATATATAACATTTATATGTTCGTAGATAGAGAATAAATAATTTCAAACAGTATACAAAAATGGAGTTGGAAAAAAAAATGTAAACAGAGGACCATGCTCTTTTTGAAACCTTTTAAATAGAGAGACTATCTTGTGTTTGATGCATTCAAATATTTTTTTTTCAATTATGAGAAAAGCAACGCTACTCTCTTTTTAGCCCAGTTTCATCATATGTTAATTTACTAAGCGGTGTTACAAAACTCATTCAAAATTCATTGTTGTTTTAATTCCTACTATTATAGTTCACTCTCTCCGTATATATATATATCTTGTTTATATTTTCAATTGTTAATAAAATACTTTTTATTCATCCATTGAAAGTCAAATAGATTTTTAAAAATTTGTATTAGACGTGACATTTGATGTTAATACATTTTCTCAATTGTTAATTCATTAATTAAGTTTATTTTTTAATTTTAAATTTATTCTGCGTTATTTTCGACAAAATTAGAACTAGCACCAACAGATGGCTCCAGGAAGTTTTCTAACGGAGTTTTTCTTGGCTTCAAATAGATATTTTTAACTTGTAGTGCATGACACTTGAGATGTTGATATAGTTTTTTCAAATATTAATACATTAATCGAATTAGGAACTAAGTAGAACTCGAATTAACTAAGTAGGAATTGAGACTTTTAATTTTTTTGTTACTTGTTAGTTTAGACTATTGCAAAGTTTTTTGAATCACATATTAGAGTTTTAATGTGATTTGAAATATATAACTATGTTCTACGTTTCTTTGTGAGTTTGTTTTCGTATTAAAAATTTCTTAGTGATCGTATTTGATTGATATTTTAAAAATTTAAAAATTGTTTATACCTTAAGGTATCCGACTACGTTCGGAACCGTGATTTTAAAAAGGCGTATAAATGGATAATTTTCATGATATTTAATGTCACTTAGATTAGAATACATGTATAAAATTGTTTTAAGGACATTTTGACAAAAAAATTATTTAAATACAATATTTCGGCAAAAAATTAACTTAGAATAACCTTTTTTCAAAATGTTCTCCTTTTGTGAAAAATGCTTCTATTATAATATTTTGCCTGTATACAGCTCAGACCTCTGTACAGAGGCTGAACTATGATTTTTGAAACAATCACATTATTTTCAGAGTAACAACCCATCGAAATAATTATCGGCGTTTTTTTTCTTAAAATTTCTCCCCTCTGTTGTCATAAAACATGGATAAACTCACTTATTTATATAAAGTTATATATTTAAAAAATTCTAGTTGAGCCTCTGTACAGAGGTTTGAGCTATATACAGGAAAAATATTATTATAATAGAAGCGTTTTTCACAAAAGAAGAATATTTTGAAAATGGGTTATACTACGTTCATTTCTTGTCAAAATATTGTACTTAAATAATTTTTTATTGTAATACTATTCTTAAAACAATTTTATATACATTTTCTTATCTAAGTGACACTAAATATCATAAATATTATCTATTTATACGCTATTGCAAAATCACGGTTCCGAACGTAGTCGGATACCTTAAGATGGCTTTGATATTTTAAATTTTCTTTTACCAAATGTATATTTTTACTGAAGTAAAATAAATAAATACTTCAATAAATTTTTATTAAAGTAAAGATGGGAAAATCGTCGGCATGTATATTATATGATTATGTGACATGTAAAAAATTCCTTGAGTATTAATGTGGCTCTTGTACTCTCGGCCAAATAAATCATGGTAATATTTAGCATCCGACGAGAGTTTGAATTGAAAAATTCAAGCTTAAAAAATTTAGCAGTGAGATCTGCCACTAGAGGGCACCACCAATGAAATACCTCTACCACTTGGGGACTTGCAGAATCTGCAAAGGCTATTCTGCTAAAATGCAGCCCATTTGAAAGAAAAAATCAAAATAAAAAAAAAAATCCGGATAATAATTAATTCACTCTAATTTGGAAATTCCTAAGACTGTATGAACCACTTAAATGCAGAAAATTCTGGCAGATACATTTGATTCTTCATTCTCTCTTTTCAAACAAAATGAAGTGATTTTAAGTTTATCTAACATTTTTGCAAATAAAATAAATCTATATAACGAAAAGAGATGATTGGATAGACATATAAAAATTCTACATTTAGAATTCTTTTTAGTCCTGCTAATAATATCAGAGCATTTTTTCAACCTAACTCAGAAGAAACCCGATAATTACGAAAAAAAAATCAGCTTTTAATACATTGATTTTGGTTTACTATTTTGGGTAACACAACGAAATTAATACTTATAAATAATTTATCTTTTAAGATACGTATATAAGCTCTGAAAAAATTTGATTTCTAAAAAGACAAATATTTTATAATCATTGATATAAGAGTGGATTACATACATTTCATAAAGTTCAAGCTGGAGAAAAATGCAAAAAGATAATTACGAAATTTTCGATTGTTAAATAAGTAATTTTAGTTACACGCAGTTTGAAATTTTAATTTGATGTGAAGTTTTAAATAATTTTTTTCATTAATACCTTTTAAATGCTCGAAAATTTTGTGAGGGATATTTATTAATGAGTGAATGATTTAAAATCCAAAGATAACGTAAATACAAATCCAAAGATATATGTAAAATAAAGCAATACATAATGAAATTTTTAGTATTAAAAACAATTCAAAAATGAATAAATAAATAAGAATTTTTTATATTTTAAAAGCTTACATTTTTTAAAAATTCATATGTTTATCGTGGCTTAATATAAATAAATGTTGCAACAGATCGTTTTAGTTAACCAATAGATGACACTGCCATGTGAACTTATTCGTAATAATAAAAGTTATTGCCAGTCTAGCCTTTGAACTCAAGCACCATAGAGAAAATAGTTTGGGCTTTTCTGGTTATTTCCGACTAATATATATTGTAATTTTATTATATATTATCTTTCTACTTTGTATATAAACTATATTTAACCGTAATAAAACTCTTATTTTTTCACCTTTCTTTTTTCTTGCGTCTTACAATGTTTTATAGTTATGATTAAAACAATGCATTTGAATTATTTTAATTCTTCATTTGATTCTTTTATTACTATGCGTTACTAAGTAGCTTTTTTTTGCAGGTGAATTATTTCAGTTGGGCACTCAATTTAGAAACTTTAGATATGTTTATGTATCAATGATTTAAAAGAAAGAACGGCCAGTCATCTCTTTTTCTTCGATTACACAACAATTTAAGGGATGCTCTTAGTGAGCGACGATAAATGAAATTTGTAATTACTTCGTGAATTGAATTAAAAGCATATCCTTTGGTGGATCATGATTTTTTATAGGGGTTGCACATTTTCAATCTTTTATGCGAACAATATAATGTCCCCAGGTTTTCCAAAAACACTAAACAAGGATCTGATTAAATTAATCCTGTTAAGCGTTTTTATTAACTGAAGGGATTTTATAACCGAGACATGTTATTTCGGGAAAGGTGTTTATATATATATATATACATATAATATTAAAGGTGTTTTTAATATTATGTCAAAACAAAGCTTTTTTAACTTTTTGTTGAAAACTCCTTTTCCTTGATCTAAATAAGGAAACGAAGAAATTTTTGAATTTTTTCCCTTTCGTACTTTTTAGTTCTGTGTATCATGATCCAGACATGTTAATATCCATATTATAATGAATAAAAATGGGGAATTTTAGTGATAAATTTCCTTTAGATTATATTTTATTAATATGAAGCGATATTAAATTTATTGGGAGTGTATAATTTTGTTCATGGTTAAGAAATTCTACATTTTATATAATGGATACATAAGTAACTTAATGAAGCATTTCTCAGACTTTTAAGGCATACCTTGGACTTAAGCTCAAACTTTTAATATTTCCGATCCAATATTCAATCATAATTTTCATCCCCCCACCCTCTCCATACAAATAATAATGCATTAAATTTAATAATACTATACTTTGATGCTAAAACTATTGTACAATACGACTTTAACCTTTTATGTGTTACTGGCGTATATATACGTCTCGCTCAACGTTAAATTTCCGGACGTATATATACGTCTTACCAAACTACGATCTTTTCTGTGCACTGCTATTCATAAAATTATTACGAAGGTTTTGGAATGCAATAAAAGAATATTGACAGTGTTTGTGAAGGATTTAAATGTGTATCAGAGGTTTTCCTTATTTATATCATTTCTTCTCCCACCCCCTCCCGCTAATACATCCCATACGCACACCTACATGGAAAACAGAGGCATTAGAGAGCGAGTTGCGTAACTTTAAATCGGCCGTTCAGGGATTATTTATATATAAAACGTACAAATTATCAAAAAAAGTTACTTTTTGCATATAATTTATATGACAAGCCCATGAGGTCACTTGTTCTTAACTTAGTATTGATAAATTAATTAATAAAATACATTGTGCAGTGCTAAAGCACTTAAATTATCCTAGTAAACGTTAATGTTATTTTTTATTATGTCGGAATGTATTTTGCTTGTTTACTTTCAGTAAATTCATAATTTTTAAAAATAATCTTTTGTTTCCGACTTTTCGATGTGCTCGAGCCCCCGCATTGAGTTACCACGCCCCTCTAGGGAAGCGCTCCCCACAGTTTTTCCATCACCCTTAAACGTCCACCAGTGTCGTTTCGACACCACGATACAAAATCTATAAAATAATTGTAATAACTAAATAATTGCAGGACTACTGTTCAGTAGGGCTTAGTTTTGAGACTTTTTAATATTATTTCATATAATTACAATATCTTATAACCCATTAGATCCGCGGTAGACATTAATTTGATCACGATTGACTGAGGGAGACCGCTAGGGTGACCGCCTTCACGTAAGACCCAAGACTCGCTTACTAAAATAAATATATTTTTAGAACACCAACACCAATTAGACTGGAGTATCCGCTCAACACAATGCATGCGACTATGCGTAGATGACACATGTACCATTATTGGAAGCACACGATGACGCTTAACATATTCTCTGCGACTATAGAGGGAAAATGCGATCACCGCGATGCCAGCCGTATAAATGCGTTTCCATACACAAGCCGACTAAAAGGGAAAATAAACATTGACCAGTTCTTTCCACTACAACACGGGATTGGCTACTGAAACATCACCCCATAGCTCACGCTTCCGAGGGTTTGGATTCTTGTGTTGATATTACGTCCCACGATAGAAGGCACCCGGCAGCGAAAGTATCAAGGACAACATCGGCTAATGGACGAAGTAAAATATCCTTATTTAAAATAGCCGCATTTTATTTAACATCATTCTCTTGCACTACTTACCTGTGTAAATCTGCATTTTCAGTAAGAAATATTCGTAAGACAGTCGTAGTTAAGACAACATATCCTCCCCGTTTCACTGACGACCACGTGTAATCCAGTGTAAGATTAGCAGTTAGTAAATCTGCACCAATATATTCAAGATTGGGGCGGACAGTATGCAGACTAAGTCTTCTACTAAGACTATAACATTCTACAACTAGCTTTGAATGAAAATGATTTATTTTTTAATGTATTTTGAGTTGTTTGATAATAAGTACATCGTTTGATATTATTAAATTTGTTAGTAGAATTATTATGTTTGTATCTTTCATTTTGCTTTAAAACGTGCTTTTAAAAGAGTAAGTTTTTTTGTATTGTAATTATGTAGATAAAAGTATATACTTTGTATTTATTATTGTTAGAATATAAATAGTGTTGAGCGTTTTTTGCAGCTTACCCCACCTACGCCACTGGGTGGACTGCAACACCTTAAAAATTATAAGAAGACCGTACCATATAAAAGTTTGCCCACCCCTGCTTTATATCATAAAAAACTAACGTTGACATAAGATTTCGCGAAACTTGTTAGACCACTGCTTATTCGCAAAACATTTCGAATCGCAAATCTGCCAGGAACGTTACTATTATGCGGTATCCATTCTGCGCCATCCCTAGCGACGTATATATCAGGATTTACTGAAATATTAGCAATTTCATCTGCATTTTCTTCAGATTCTTAGCAATCCCTTTCACTCAATCTTATGCAGTGCCGATTTAAACTCCTTTCGGTCCCTGGGCGTAGAAGATCTACGGGATCCCTTAGCACTGGTTGTACGAAATTTAAAACCAGAAAACCTTGTTAAGTCAGTGCTTCTCAAACTTTCAATATACGCGACCCACTATTCAATCATCATTTTCATCGCGCCCCCTCCATACAATAACAATGTATTTAGTTCAGTAATATTGTACATTGACACTAAAGCTACGATACGACTTTAACATCTTATGTGCCACCGACGTATATAAACGTCTTTCTCAGCCAAAGCATTAATTTTCTGGACGTATATGTACGTCTTTCCGAAGTACGAACTTTTCTGTGCACTGCTATCCATAAAATTATTCCGATGGCTTTGGAATTCAATAAAAGGACCTTGGTAGTGTTTGCGAAAGATTTACTTATTTCAGAGGATTTTTGCTAATTTATTTCTCTTTCCTCCTCCCCCCCAACCCCCCATCAAAATACGCTCGTCTTCGTGGTATATGGTGGCACTGGGGAGCGAATCGCGTAACTTTTAGTAGGCAGTTAAGGAATTTAATTATAAACCGTACAAATTATCAAGATAAGTGTTAATACAAGCCCATGGGGTCATTGATAATTACCAAAAACTTGTTCTTAACTTAGCATTGTTAAATTAATAATAAAGTATACATTGTACAGTATTGATACATTTATAAGTGTATTGATGGGAGGCGCGGATTCATTCAGGAATATTCAACAGAACTTCAAAATTGCGAACTCAGTTTGGCTCAATTCGTTCTCTTTCCCCAGCACTGAGGGGTGAATTCCTCAGCAAAGGGTGCCTACATTCCCACGCCTGGAAGGGGCATTACACCCATAAATATTGGGGTGTGTCATCGATTTTCCCGCGCTTCCCAAAGTCAACGAACTTTGTGCGGTAACTCTGTTTGGTTCCGGACCAATCAGAGGTAATTAAGTGGACAAGGCAAATAGTCCGCTCTAGAATTTTGAAGTGAAATGGCATCGAACAAAAAGGGGATGCACCGCGATTTAGAGACACTCGGACACGGAGAGACAGACTAATCAGATCCTGACTTTGAATCTAGACTCCGCGGGACTCCGGGCGGCAACCATGTCCACTCCATCCCACCTCCTATCTCTCTCAAAGCTAAGTTAAAATTCAATCTTGTTATGCAGTATATTTACAGTTACTTAAAAATATGTTATTCAATAAAATTAATTATTATCTCTATTCTATCGGACTCTTAATTTAGAGTACAGTAATTTGTCAATAGAACTTAATTTTAAACTAAGTTATGATGCGATGTTAACTTAAGAACCTGGAAAGTTAAGAAATTAGTATTTTTGGTTAAGAAAAGAAAGTAATTAAATAAGTTATCATCAGCGTCGCATCAGTATTATATCAGTGTAAATGTGTATTCTATATTTTATTATATCAGAAAGTATTTTGTTTACTTTCAGTGAATTAATAATTTTTTAAATAACCTTTTATTTTCAACTTTTCAATATGCTCACGCCTCTCTTGTAGTGTTATCATGTCCCCCAAGGGGGGCACGCCCCACAGTTTGAGAAACTCTGGGTTAAGCCCAAGTTATCCAGGTCTCTGGGCACCCGTCCGAAGCACCCAATGGATAAACCGGGACTGATCTTATGTCTTAATCGGAATCGAAATTAGAACAAGACAGCTCCCCACCATTTGATTGCTTTTCAGAAAGCTCTCGTAGCAAATTAGCAATTTAATCACGGCTTAGACTTTTTCCATGAGTCATTGTTTGCTCTGCACAAGGTTCGAAAATCGAATTGAACTTTTTTTATGAGCAGATAAGCAAATAACTATGTAACGGAACACTTAGACTCAACGATTTTAGTGTAACTGAGTCATTTCCGCTGTGAACCCAATAACATTGCATTCAAGGTCAAATAAGTATGTGAAATTACTCCGGAAGTTTGTTGTACTTATGGCATATACTTAGTGATTACAGCAGATATTTTTTACAATAAATTTCCTTGGTGTCAAAACGACTCCAGTGGATGTTTTAGATATATTTAGTAGTAAAATCTCTCCTGATAAACCAAGAGCCACAAAACTTTTCTGTGTAAGCACCATGGAAAATGATTAAAAGTCACGAAAATTTTTCAAATTCCCTGCAAAATTGTGGAAAAAAGAATAAACTAAACAGTCTTCGGTGTGTAATAGTCACCGACGGATGTTCCACTGCTAATGTAAAGTAAAACAAATTTGTCATTGTATTGATATCGATTGGAATCCCTCTTTGAGTGGAGCCTCTAGCCATGTCATTAACGTTTTTTCCATATTTTCCATTTGAACACTTCTTACGTATGAAGCTAGGCTCATACTCATAAAAGATTCATATACTACACTTTTTTAAAAATGGAATCTTTATTTTTCCTTATTGTTTTTAATGCAATTTTATTCATGGTGTAAAATTTAGCAACATCCATATTTCTTATGACATAATGTAGACCAGGGGTTGGCAACCTTTTAGCTGTAGCGTACCAAACCAATCTACCGATATGATTCAGTGTGTCACACTGTAGAGCCCTTTTCAAACAAGTGCCGCTATAAAGCATGCGCAGTTAGAGAATAAATGTCAATAATATAGATTTACAGTTTTATTATATGTTAAATTTTCAACACTTAAAGATACTTCTTTACATAAAAATAATCAGCATAAAACAAATATTTCTTCAACAAAAATAAAATATATACGAAATTGCACATATAAAGAGTGTTTTTTCCAGGTATATAGAAGTTTAAGTTGGCATTACTTTCCAAGATGGCAACCGATTTAACAGTTGTCAAATGATTTATTCTCAGTTTGGTTTGGCAATATCAAAACGATCATCAAGCAAGGCGTAGATTCGTCGAATGGGCCCAAAACGAGATTGCTGATGTTCCCGATTTTCATAAGCGAATTTTGTTTAGCGATGAAGCGCACTTTTTGAATTACATCAGCAAACAAAACTGCCGCATTTGGAGTGAAGCTAATCCACAAGTGTGTCGAAACACCGTTACATCCAGAAAAAACTGACTGTTTGGTGCGCTTTATGGGCTGGTGGAATCATTGGTCCGTACTTCTTCAAAAATAAGGCCAAAACGTTACAGTCAATGGTGATCGGTATAGAGCCATGATTACTAACTTTTTCATTGATGAATTGAACAATCATGATGTCCAGGAACTGTGGTTCCAACAAGACGGCGCAACATGTCACACAGCTCGTGCCACAATCGATTTATTGAAAGACACGTTTGGTGACCGCCTAATTTCACGTTTTGGACCTGTGAATTGGCCTCCAAGATCTTGTGATTTAACACCGCTAGACTATTTTCTGTGGGGCTATGTAAAGTCATTGGTCTATGCGGATAAGCCACAAACGCTTGACCATTTGGAAGACAACATTCGCCGTGTTATTGCCGATATACGGCCACAAATGTTGGAAAAAAGCCATCGAAAATTGGACGTCCAGATTGACTACATCCGAGCCAGCCGTGGCAGTCCTATGTCAGAAATCATATTTAAAATGTAATGCCACAAGATTATCCGAATAAAAAAATTCATGTCAATCGAATAATACATCGTTGTTTTATTGCAATTTAAAGTTCTATACCTTTTTATTATTCATTTTTGTTGTTGTTGTTGCACGCCCCCATTGGTCAGCAGTGCTAGACCAGGTCCATGACATCGTACACTTTCAGAAAGTCCTACACCAGCAAGGGAACGTCTGCTAAGTCCTGCTTGGTGAGCCCTAGGCACTCGAGGATGTGAGCAGGCGTGGCCGGTTCAGAAGAACAGTTCGTGCACATTTCAAAGCTCTTGCGTCCTTCGGAAAATTTCATTGATTTGATATGGCCACTTCTCGAAAGCGGGCTAGAAGAGTTTGATCCTGTCTTGTAAAACCGTGAGCCAGATAGCCTCCAGGACGAGAACGTTGATACCAATGGTGCTCTGGGGGGGAGGTAATCCAAGCGGTCTTATTCTGGTGTTTAGTTCTAGAGAAATCTCCAAAAAGGTGAGGGGTGTTGACGGCTCTGGTACCTCGCAAGAGCGCCAGCCTTTATAAATATTATAAAATTTAATAAATATTTTTAAAAATATTTATTAAAATAAGAAATAGACATAAAATAAAATAGAAATATTTCCCTTCATTACAATTAAATAAAAAGAAAAATACAAATTTTAATCTAAACTTAGTGTTTGCCCCGCTGAACTACAATATCGCAATATCAGGGGTATGATATGTGACTTTCAATTTGACATAATTCTGATCATTCTCTCTCTCTCTCTCAGTTGTTAAACAATTTCTTTGAGGACTCCAATTATTTTTCACATGAGGAACGATTTTTTTACTTAGATATGTAGAACCAAAAGCGGAAAGTAGAGTACTGCATTTTTGTTGTGGCTTTGTCCGTGTAGATGGTGCGTTGAAGTTCAGGTCGTCCCACGAATCTTCGAAAGACCGTCAGAAAGGCCATGCATCATGCATTGAAACAATGGAAAAAATTACTATTCACGCAATATTAAATAATTAGAAAAAAGTTTAAAGTAGAACTATAAAAAAGAACAAAATAAAAGTCACACGGATATCATTTAAAAAGAGTGCAGTGACCGAATCAATACTTTCCATCTTAAAATCTGAAGCAGTTACTTCAAATATTAAGCGTGATTTTAGAAGATTTCCACAGTTTCGAATAAAAACCGAATTAATAAATTAAACACAAAGTGGGGAAAAAATTAATTATGGAGAATAAATTACCAGAATTCTCCCCTTAAATAATTTATCTAGTAACTTTTTAAATAATAGTTAATTATATAAACACAGCTTCGTTATTTAATTAACTACACTTCTTTGGATTTTGTTAAAATGAGTAAAAATATGGAACATAAAAAGAGACACTGTGATAATTAATTTAGGTGCTTCTTAATAACTTATAAAAACAAATGAAAATCTTGAAGAAAAAAAAAAAAAAAGACCAGAGACCGGATACGTGTTCATTTTCATAAAACTGTGTTTAATAAAGTAAGGTAAGTATGTAGAACCAAAAACTGATTAAATATGTCCTTAGTTAAGAAATTAAAAAAAAGCTGTTATATAAAAATGAAAATTAAGCTCATGTACTGGAATAAAAAGAGCAAAAATGAAAGTACCCGAAAAATTTGACTTCATGTCATATTTATTTTGTCAGGTTTTTTTTTTTAAAAACTAATATTCAAAAGGAAGTAAGAAGTAGAAAAAATTGAATATGAAAACTTTTTAGATTTAAAATTAATTAATTTAACAAAGGAAAAAAAAAAGAATATATCCATTGAATATTTTAAATAAAAAATTTCTAATTTTAATTTTTTCTAAGCGTATATTTTCATTTTTAACTTAATTAGAACATAGCTCGACATATACGTTTTTCGAATATAAAATAATAAGGACATCGTTAGACTAGTTTTAAAATTGAAAAATTATATGTCGGCATAAATTTATTATTAACTTTGAATATTTTAAATTAAGAAAAATTGAATTCGAAGAAAAAAAAATGTGATGTTTCTACAACAACCTAATTTTTTCTAATTATAAATCTGTAATTCGTACGCAAAAATAAAATTATAAAATTTGTTCAATTTTTATTAATTTTTGTTCTCATAAAATTGCAACAAGATGTTTAAAATAATCAAATTACCTGTGATTTTATAAAGTTTAAGTTTGGGAGATCAATACAAAATCCTTAAAATAATAGATATATTTTGTTTTTTGTTTGTTTAGACAACTACTATAACAATATTTTCATTGCAATATGTTTAGAATAAGGATCTTCAACTTTTCACCCTCGAGGGTCAAATTAATAAATCTACAATGATCCATCGATAAATTCACAGTAATCCGCGGGTCTCACACGACAGTCAATAGATATTGTAGTCAGAAAATTTATGTATAAAAAAAAGGGGTTGTATATAGGGGTTGTTCCGTACTCCCGCTGAGGAGTATGGAACGTTTTACAAATACCGAGCTGGAAGGTACGGACCTGATTTACTTTCTGACAGAAGGAAATGCACAAGCAGCTGAAATATAGTATTGTAAAAGGTACCCACAAAGAGAAGAACCGGAACGCCGAATGTTTATTTTCATCACAGTTTGTATGAATATGGATCATTATAAGGACGGGATACGCATTCCGACGGGTCCTGCTATCCAACACATTTTGTTCCATGAATGGAACAAAATGTGCTGGGTGCCGTTCGAAGGAATCCGAGTACCATGTTGGGAGCTCGAGTCACTTGTAGACCGCCCTTACTATGCCTAGTACCTCGTAATGATTCATATTCACACAAATTGTGATGCAAATTAGCAAACATTCGGTGGTTCGGTGCTTCTCTCTGTGTTTACCTTTAACGATACTATCTTTCAGCTTCTTGTGCATTTCTTCCTGTCAATCAGTAAATCAGGTCCATATCTTCCAGCTCGGTGTTTGTAAAACGTTCCATACTCCTCTGCTGGTGATAGAAGCTCAAATAACTGCAGTTATACAGGTCTATTTCCTTATATTCTCTTGTGAACAATGTCGCCTATCGCCGAACGAAGACTTTCCGACCATGGCTTGCTATGTGAATCTGAATCCTTGTAATGTCCCCTACCTCCCCTTAAAGTTTGCCCCAATGATCCTGAGACACCCTATAGATGCATCACGGGTGCGTTTTTAAGTTATCCACTTTTAAATCCTAGCTTTAAACTTTCAAACAGAGCAAACCTTAACTCGAGTTGGTGTGAGGATTAACCAAATGAAGAGCATCTCTAAAAATCTACAAGCTTTAAATTTGTATCACTTTCAATTAATAACATTGCTTGCAATAGCCAGTGAGAACGTGCCAGTCTTAATCTATTCTATTGATTTTTTTTTGCCAAAGGACACACACACACGCACACGATAGATTGAAATATAAATTTTACAACTATGATTTAAACCATGGATAGCCAACCTGAATGACCTTGTGGTCAACTTTGGAAAAAAACATTATTATCTTGCTGGCCCATATAAAAATATATATCTTTATATTAGATTTGGACCCATTACAGACACGTATCGGAGGGAAAATTTAAAACGGAATGAATTATTATTATTATTTTCATTATTTTTCATATATAGAAACATAGATAGTTTAATAATAAAAATGCAATGATCATGCCTAGCTCCAGCAATAAGGAGCGCAATAAAGTTACAGGAATGAAGCGGGATGCTGCGGGGGTCACTGCAATGCAGTACTACTCCTTTTTATGTATGCATAAAAACAAAAGCAATGCAATAAATTTGAAACAGTTATGGGATATGTTTGTTACAAAACGCTATACTAAAAACAAAAATATTGCATGAAACAATCGTATTTTGTAAAGTTCTAATTAATCTCGAAGGCTGCCGGCTGGCTTACCCCTGATTTAAACTAACATCAAAACGTGCAACTGCTGTGTTCTCCTTTAACTCAATTCATTTAACTTGAAATTGTAATTCTCTCTCTCTTTTGCATAAATTACAGTTTTTTCACACAGGAAGAGGTTCTATCAAACAACGCATAGGAAGGGGAGGATTTGTGAATAAATTAAAATAACCCGTTAAAAGGAATTATTTAGAGCAGATGTTAATGCTGAGTAAATAAAACTAGAAATTGTATAAACTGAGCATTATTCATTTAAAGTGGACTATAAAAATGTTCCGAGAGCTATTTCTTAAGTAAATTCTAAAGCATTAAAAAAAGACATTTTTTTTTCTAAAGTATTTTTTAACTGTTGCAAAATAAAAATATTAATTGATTTCACTGGAATGTGTTGATAATCTTTATTGTTTAATTCTCCAAACAAACTTTGCCGAAATTAAGAGAAAATTTAGAATATTATAAAATAAATTTGCTTTTATGTCGAAAAAATAGAGCAGTTTTGTTAGTGTTCTCATATATATAAATTTGCTTTTCAAAACAAATCTTCTCTCTTTTTCAAAGTACAAAAAATATAAATTGATCTCATGTGTATATGTCTCCTGAGATATTACATAAAAAAATAAAAACAAACAAATGAAGTATTTCTTTGGGGATAAAAGAGAACATCAAAGCTTCCACTCGAATACTGTGAGTGTCAAGAAGGTTATCGATTGTTGTTTCACTTCACTTCTAGTGTGCTTCAGTATATTGATAGTTGCTCTGTCAGTATTGACTTCAGCTACTTGTAACAATAAACTAAAATAACACTGAAGAATACATTTATTTGATTGTTATTGTACATTACGGAATACAAAAATGCAAAATATATATTACTGTTACACATTTTTGATATTCTTAGTCATAATAAAAAATGACTAATATTTATGAATAAAAATCTCCTGTAAAATATAATTTTTGAGTAGGAATCTGAAACTCTGTTGTGAGAACCCCCCTGAGTTCCACCCTGGACAGTAAGATTGAATTGAGGCAAAGAATTACCAGACGCCATTTTTAGAATAACAAATTATATTTATTCAATTGATTCAATTAGCAACCTTCTAAATACAAATATTAAACAATATGTCTACGTTAAAAGGGATTTACCTTTAATATTACTTTAAATCAAAAAATATGATATTAATCAACTACTAAGCTCAATATCGAACGGGTTTACCGGAATAAGAGGACCGAGAAATATACGCACACAAAAATTATTAACATTCATTAACTTTTCCCTAACTTTATTATATATTAACTCTTGTGGTCAGAGAAACTAAGTTATAACTATCTCCTGGCTATAATGTCGTTCTCTCCAGGTAGATTAATCCTTCCAATGGTATTTCGCTGACTAATACCGTAAGACTCTAATCACGCAATCCACTTGAATCTTCTTAACTTCGTCACTACTTCTCTTGACTCAATTGCCTTCTATCTGCTAACTTACAACGCTCTCCTTAAATACCTTAATTCATTTGCATATCGTATTTTCTTCTTTCAGAGCTGGTTGGAAATATACGCGAATTTACAATTCCCAAAGCCACCTAAGAGTATTAGTGATAAGGTGCCGTATAGATTCGTCACACTGTTTATAAGCCTATACTGGTTCGTAGTCGGCTGGTTATCTCTATATATACAGGGTGGTCTTGAATTCATGGTACAAACTTTAAGGGTAGGATCATTGTGTGTGTAACAATCACTTATTGTTTTGTTTTGGAATGTATGGGTGCAAGTGATGCGGTGAGGTGCAAATAGGGGAAATAAAAGAAAAGAGAAATGGAGTTATCGGTTGGTTTAGTTGCCGGTAAGTGGCAGTATATATCTTGAAGCCTTTCAGTAAGATGCATTCTAGTAGGGGAAAGAGCCGTTCTCAATTATGCCGACATCTACGATGGGAGACTTTACGTATGCGAAGAATGCAGACATGCATTACATGTACGACCGTGGCCCGCATGTGGCCCACCAGGCTTTATTCAGTGGCCCGGTCATGGCTTATTACTCTTAGAAATTCATTTATTAATACAAGTTTGGTGGGAAATCCTTTGTTAAGAAATCAAATGTATCCTTTTTTGCTTTTTGCTGTCGGTGTCGCGTGGGTGCGAATTGATAATTTATTTCTGATTAGAGATAATAGACAACAGTGGAGAAGCGACTATTTTATGAGTGGAAATAATTTTTAATAATCTTTCATATCTTGCAAGCGAAAACATTCGAAGAAAATAGGTTGTTTCAAGATGATTGGGAAGTTGTCTCTTTTGTAGTGAAAAGCAAGCATGTGTGCATCGGTGACTGTTTGATTTGTCGCGAAAGTGTTGTATTTGAAAAATACAAACAAACAGGAATCGTTCAATAACACTTTTCCTCGAAGATCTCTTTCAAGAGGTGATAATAGGTTTTCTTGAATAATCTCCACAACAACAAAAAAGTGTTTTGTCAGTGGTAATGTG
Source organism: Trichonephila clavipes (assembly GCA_019973935.1). NCBI lineage: Eukaryota > Metazoa > Arthropoda > Arachnida > Araneae > Nephilidae > Trichonephila > Trichonephila clavipes. The sequence goes on along the minus strand of BMAU01018375.1, from coordinate 165,685 downwards.
ACAGCCGTAACAAAGGCACCCTATAAAATTTGTTTTATTACTGGTAATTGTATGAAACCGTTTACTAATGCAGGTATTGTGAAGGAGTGATTCTTAAATGCTTCCAATTTGGAAAAAATTCAGTGACAAAAATAAAAATAATAATAATTAAAAAAAGCAATATATATATATATATATATATATATATATATATGAAAGAAATATGTATTTTATATCAAAAACAAGAAATAATAGATAATGAACATAACAAGAAATATCGTAATAAAAATATAAAAGCTGAACATGAAGAACAAAATTATAGAGAAAAAAAAACTACAAAAAAGAACCTAGCGAGTCAGAAAGCAATTTCGGACTTAGGACCGAATAAGTGGGGTTAAACTAGTTTGAAGGCGCCAACCTTCCCCCTTTGCAACTCGGTAGGAAAAACCAAATAAAATAAAATAAACAAAAATTCAGAGTATGTAAAAACTCAGAGAATATGATAAAACCACTCACTACTATTATGTAACAAACTCTTCCCAACTCTTAATGCAGAAAAATCGCAAAACAAATACGTAAGAAAAGTAGAAAAATCCTAAAACAATTACATAAGATAAGTATTTTTCAAAAAATAATTTAACAAAATTTCTTTACTCACAGAGCTTTTACGAAGAGAATCAAGCAACTTGACATCAATGAAAATCAATTATTCCCCAAGTTAAAAAATTCGAATATACATAAACACATCTTTTGAACTAACTTTTAAACCAGCCAGCAAAGACAGATACAAAAAAAAAAAGACGACAATCAAATATGGTTGAATTTGAATTGGTTGATTGCCAAAAATGTAAATTTGCTAGGCTCTAATTTGGTTGGTTGTCAACAATGTGTAAGATGTTCAAGATGTGTGTGGAAAAAATGTAAACTGTGATATGAGTGTTATGATATAATCTTCACAGCAAGATCACTAACATGCTGACTTTGAAATCCTATTGTTGTGTGGTGGTTTTGGAATTAGAAGTAGAAAGACGGTTAATGTATTTGTGATGAATATAAGTTCTTAAGAAATTAAAAGGGTATTCATGATCTAAACAACATTGAAATTTTTTTTTTATTATTGTATTTATCTATTTTGTGGGTAGTTAAGTTATCATTTCTAAATAAAAAATTCAAAATGATATTTCTGTAAATTGATATATGCAAGTTACTATTCCATACAGGAATTTTAATTATATGGAACTTAAACGAATCTCTTTTGTCAAAAATGTTACTGACTACATTATTGTTAATAAGATGCAAGTCTAAATCCAAGAATTCCACCATATTAGAGTTGAAGCTAGTTTTAAGGAGCTTGAGATAATCAAGGTAGAACGTAATATTTGGTCTGTATTCACTATTTTTACCAAAAATTATTAAATCATCTATATAGCGATAAATCAAGTAAGAATCATTTACAACATGATCAATTTCAAAAAAATGTTAATATATATATATATATATATATAGGAATTTTTATATTTTGATCAAATTTCCACATTTTAAATTTTCTATATGTCATTTTGATCTTAAAGCCTTCCTACCTCCCCCTTCCCTTTGATCCTCATGTTGGGGCCCGAGCGAAATAGTTAACATATGTATGCGGCCCGGCAGAAAAAAAAGGTTTAGTAGCTCTGGTGTAAATGGCAACGGCATAGCAGTGCTAGGAATGCATCGCGCACAGTTTCCTGATCGACGAATGCCGGATCGTAGAATTTTTTCAGCGGTTACATTGTCAATTTCGTGAAATATGTTCGTTCCTCTTTACCAGGCATGATGCTGGTCGACGAATAGCTGTACGCAGTCCAAGCTTGGACGAAAGCATCTTGAACGTTGAGGCTGATATATCCGAATCAAGTACAATAGCTATTGCTCATCACGTAATTGCGAGCCATCCGACCGTTTATAGAGTGCTAAACGAAAATAGCTTACACTAATTGTCAACGAGTACAAGTTTTGAATCCGGCAGACTATCCTCTTCGACTGCCATTGGGTGGTGCAGTAATATGCGCTGCAGCTGGACATCATAGCTCATGTGCTGAACAGTTATTATAAGCATTACACTCTTATAATTTATTATAAGCATTACACTTATAATTTATTATAAGCATTACACTTATAATTTATTATAAGCATTACACCAAATTCCGAGGATGGAAATGAAGTGAATAATGCAGCTCTTGTTCCCACATCCTCCGAAATGAGGAACGCCATAAAAAGCATGCGTAGTTATTTATATTAAATATCAGATCATTTTCCAAAAACTCAATATTTGTTTTGTTTTTCAAAATATTTGAAAATTTTGTATTAAATTTTTTTAAGTCCTTGCAAACGTTTTTGTTTCATTGATTTTTATTAAACATATGCACATATACATATCTATGCGAATTAAAAAAATATAATGAACTTAATTTTGTTGATATATGGTTTTATTTCGATATCTTTTAACACGAAAAAATGTTTGAGTCCTTTCAATTTCGTGTTAAGCGAGTTTCACTACATTTTAATTGCTTCTTTTCCTAAAAATGATAGTATTTTTCAATTCCTACTATTAACTCACACTCTCTATTTGTTTGTTTTTGTTTGTTTATTTATTTATTTATCTTGGTGGAATTTTCAATCGTTAATAAAACACATAAAGCGCTCAATTAAGCTGAAATTTAACATACATAATTATTTTGGATGACAATACAATAATTTAAATGTAATTAATATAAATTCATTGATTAAAACTAATTATTTAAAGAATTACAAATACAGCCACGTTGGTGACTTGTGTCAAAACTAGAAAATGTTTTTTTCTCACGTTTTAAAGCATTCAGTTGAACTGAAATTTTATATACACGATTGTTTTGGATGACAATACGATACTTTAATGATAATGAATAAAAATTAATTACCATTTAATGTTGTGCTTCTGTCATATGTATATACATATTTATATTAATTGTAACTGTTTAATAAAAAGTAGCTAAGATAAAAAAAATTTTTGTTGATCTAAGTAGGAATTGGCTTAATTTTTTTTATATTACTTGTTTTTATCTCTTCAGCTGTAGTATATTAAAGAATTTGGCGAAAAAATGAGCCATTCTTGAAAAAAATTATGCCTGGGGAGGAGAAGTGGTTATCTACTTAACATAAAGCTTCGACGGACAAAATATCGCCCTTCTCAGCCGCCAGTATTGACGTTGAAATAAGAACTTTATCTCAAGAAGGTTTTGTTGAATGTGTGATAGATGCAGGGAAGAATTCATTTGCGGTCTTGGCACCCACCGAAACCATTAATACCTTCTTCTGCTGCCTTAATCGCAACAGACTGTGATCCACATCGATTGTGAAGAAGCCCAACTTAGTCAATCGACCTTCCAACGCGATAACGCAAGAGCTCATGCTGCTGTCATCACTCACCATAAATAATGTTAGTCTCACTCACCATTGATAATGTAGCTCTGCCTTCCTTTTCTTCTGAATTGACGCATACTGACTGTTACCAAATTCATGCATAGATTAGCATTTTCACACACTTGAGAAATCTTTGATGATCTTAGTGTTGTGGAACTTGCCATTCAAAATTTTTAACTCAAAACTTTTAACCCTTTACTGACGTAGGGCTCATCCACTGTCGAAACGAAGATAAGAAGCTTTAGATAATAATGTTGATTTTTAGGTTATATATACGAGGGATATTCGGAAACTAAGGTCCGTTTACTTATAAAACATAAAACATTGCAGGTTTTTTCAAAACACTTTATATTTTAAATTCCTTACATGTGTCTCTATTTTTCTACATACTTTCCATATTTGTTTAAACATTTGTCAAAATGTTCTACGAGCTTCTGTATGCCTAAGTCGTAGACGTCTGCCGCCTGTGAGGATAACCAGTCTTGAACTTCTTCTTTCACCTCGTCAGCTGTGTCGAAGCGCTTGCCACCGAGAAACTCTTTTAGGTAGCGGAATAAGTGAAAATCACTCGGAGCCAAGTCTGGACTGTACGGTGGGTGGTCAATTTGTTCCCATCTAAAAGATCTGATCAGATTTTGTGTGTTAATGGCAGAATGGGGTCTGGCATTGTCATGCAGCAACAGAACTCCAGACGTCAGAAGACCACGTCGCTTATTCTGTATCGCACGTCTAAGTTTAGTTAGGGTAGTGCAGTAAGCGGCTGCATTTATTGTTGTTCCTTGCTGCATAAACTCGACTAACAAGACTTGACATCGACTAACTATATTACTTGACCTTGTTTAAGGGGTGTTGGAAAGCTAAAATCTTATTTTTTTTTGACAATTTGAGATTTTTACATTTTCAAATTGTATAGATTTTAAATTTTCTAAAAATACCTTACTTTAACCTCTAGAATAATTAGAAGCCCTTAAAACCTATTTTTAAATAATCGTTGAAGCTGGGCCACGCCTATTTGAACGGCGAAAAATGTAAACAAAGTGCTTCGTTTTTGCTTAAAAGTTGAACTTCTGATATGAACCAAAACATATATCTTTTATTGTAAATTGAGCCTTTTTTTATTTCCTAGCCGATTAGAAGTCTCACTGTATACATTGAAATCAATTTATCTCAAAATGCAAATTTTGATGTTTGATGTAACTTTTCGGAAAAGCTACTGTTCACAGGTATGTAATTTTTTATGATACTTTTATTATGATGCCAAATATATATTGAAATGACCTGTTTGTAAGAAACTCAAAAATTTATTTTTTTACAAATTTTTTATTTAAAATATGGGTCAAATTTCACTATCTTTGATAAAATTTTTAAAAATTATGAAAAAATTCAAAATTCGCTAAATGCTCATTTTATTATAATGATAAAGGTGTGCTTTAATTGCATGAAAAATTTCAAAAATCTACATATATCAGATTTTGAGACACGGTGCAACGAAAACAGCCAATTTAACATTGTTGGAACAGAGATAGATAGATAGAGGTTTCCTACTCTTCTTAATTTAAATCCTTTATTTATCCATTTCCTTTTAATCTGCATTTCAACTTTAAATTTAATTTACTTCAGCATAAATTTCCGATATGCATTTCGACTTGCTTAATTTCCATCTGTTCAACATATAATCGAGGTTCTATACCCTAAAGTAAACTAACTAACCTATCTGATCAGCCAATCGCAGAAGCTCCTCTTGACACCAATACGTCCTAACCTTTTTATCTAAAGTTTTTCCCAATCTATTTTGCTGCAACCAGATTGGCTAGTACTCACTCCACCCAATTTTAAACATGTCCAGAATTTTTCATCCATTTTTAACCCTTAATTACTCAGTAAATATGAGAGAATATCAGAATTCTTCTTAATTCTTAGAATACAGTAATTGTTTTATCGTATTTAATTATTTTATTTTAAAATGGGTAAAAAGTTAAGTTCACTGAAATTCTCAATGGTTGGAGATAAGGGTTTGGAAAAACCAAGGGCTCCTCAACCAAACAGAATACCAGTACTAGTATATATTTTTTGCAATGTATATAAGTTATTTCTTTTATACAACGATCACATATAGATATATTTATAATTTGGTACTTCAAGAAGGGACCGTTTCAAAAAATTATTATTGACCTTTTTCATGAAATATTGAACTAATTACTCCGTTCTAGATAATAATTTGAATAAGAAAAATTCTGCTCACACATCCGCAGGAAGGAAAAGAGATTGATCAATATATTTACTCTTTAGTTCTTTTGATGATGAAATTGAATTGAGTATTGAAAAATGGTGTTGTTCGAAGCGGAATCATTTCATTTTTGTATTTATATTCAACTAGAAAAGAGAAGTATATTTATGAGTGTCTGGTAGTTGAGAAATGATAGAGTGAATTTATTAAAGGGTTTTTGTTTTGAAAAGAAAAAGAATTATTATTATGGAGTAAAAAAGTTATAAAAATATATTTGTATTAAATGTTTTGTAAAGAAGACAAATCTGCAACAAAAATTACTAATTTATGTATGGAGATTTTAAAAAGAGAGATTTATGAGAAAGAAAGTTAGATCTAGGACTGAATTTTAATTTCGGTGAAAGTCCTTTCAATGGCTTCTAGGTTAAGATGAAGTCTAGGGTGCACATCAAATTTGGCAACTTTTCAATTGGGTATCGATTTTATTTCTGTTATCTGTATGTCTTTTTATACTTTATTGGTAACTCATGTGATATTAATTTCTTTGAAAGCTTGTAGGCTAATTTGGCAACCTATTTTGAAAAGGTATACCTACAATTTGCTAAAGTCATTTAATTCAACCTTATACAAGGTGTCCGGACTTTAAGTATCCAAAAGTTATAGCTTATTATTACTAAACTACCCATCAGAATGTAATAAAATGCTCATCCGTGGATTGGAAACCCCTTCGAGGATTTTTGGGTCTAGTCCGATCACGTGCTCGCATTATTCGGCAATAGCAGACGATAAACTTGTTACACTGACTTCATTAGTTAAGATGTGGATGCCACAGCAAAAGGTGCAGTGCGTACTTTGGTTAATGGAATTTAAACCAGTCTCGCTTGTACAGCGACGTGTTTGAACAGAATGGAATGTCGATCCTCCGACATCAAAATCTATCTCTCTCCACCAATAGGATAGAACTTTAGAGAAGACGGGAACTTTGGTATCTCAAACTGGCAAGCATTCTGAAATTTTTGTGATAGAAGACACTGTTGATCGTGGGCGTGATTCAGTTTGTAGGTGTCTTTAAGTCTATTGGGAAAGCCAGTAACGACCTTCCTTTCCGTTCAAACACGTCACTGTAAACGCGTGACTGATTTAAATTCCTTTTACCAAATTACGCACTGCACTTTTTTGCTGTGGCATACAAATCTTTACTAATGAAGTTAGTGTAACAAGTTCATCGCCTGAGATTGCTGAGATAGCGCACGTGCGGCCGATCAGACTATACCCAAAAATCTTGGAGGGAATTCCAATACACGGATGAACATTCTGATGAGTAGTTCCGTAATAATAAGCCATAACTTGTAGATACTTTAAGCAGCGACACTCTGTATTTCATTTCAATAGACTTCTATTCATTTGGACATATAATCTACTGCAGCCTTCTAACTTGCTTGAAATGTATTCTTACCTTTGAATCTCTTTATGCCGGTTTCATACGAGGCAACTATGTGCCAGTCAACTTGTTTTCTGTAGCTAATCCTCTGTTGTTAAGAGGGGAGATAACTCCTTTCACATGCGGATGCAAAGCTGACTGAAATGGGAAGGCCGTAGCGAAATTTACAATCTCAGTGATTGAGTCTAGAGTAAAAAGTTTTCCCCATTTTTAATACACAATTAACCGCGTGTGAAGAACGTAGCTTCCCCAGTATTCTTTTAGTTGAATCAACTAATGGGAGAAGAAGCGGATTTTTGAGTGCTTGAGGGACAGGCAGAGTAGTAACAGTTGACCACCCAGGAGATTTATATTCATAACTAGCTCCCGACTATCTGCTTCTTTTTTTATGTGTGGCACAAGTTGCCTCGTGTGAAAAGATCCCTAAAAGTTTTTAAATTCTCACTAAACAAGTGATATAAATTATTTTAAAAGATAATTTCTATTTCGTTGGAAAAACGTACTGGCGTCACCTGTTGCAGCCAGTTGTAACTTCGACAGAAATAACGCAGAATAAATTTGATTTAATTAAGGAATTAATATTTGAAAAAACTGTATTAACATCAAGTGTCATCCACTTCAAGTTTAAAAAATGTATTAGAACCTGAATAGATGAATAAAAATTATTTTATTAACGATTGAAAATTTGAACAATATATATATATATATATATATATATATATATATATATATATATATATATATGTAGGATTTTCCCTTTGAAACATTTTGTTAAAAGGCTGAGTCATATCCTTTTCAGAGGACCATTAATCTCAATTTTATTTATTATCGCATTCCGAAGCAGCGCCGTCTAGTGAGCTTTCGTAGCTCCGGCTTTATTAATTTTTCGGCAGAGGCCTACTAACCACCGCCGGTTCAACACGTCACGTTTTTAGCGCATTTCGCGCCCTGCGCGATACCCCCAGTCCTAACGTCCAAGCATGAGAAAGGTAATTAATTTCCCCGTCTTTTAAAGGTATAACTCAACTTTCAATCAACCTAATTCCTGCATGTCTTTCTCTTTGTAAATACTCCCTTTTGTAAATATTTCCCTTTAACTTTAAATAAATTCGTTTTTACTTAAATGAAATATCTGTGTTTAAATGACTTTGATTCAATTAATTTATCACTCACCCTTAAATACTTATCCTTAGACAACCACCTCGCCAATATAAAATCCCGCCTTCTGAAGAGTCTGATTTTTATTCGAAGATTTATTCAGACTTCCTCAGAAATAATTGGGGGATCGCCTGGGATTTGATTTCGAAAATCTTCTCTAAATAATTAGTTGATGAACTCCTAACCTTCTTCTTCTTTGAAAAGAAAAAAAATCCATTTTTGACTGCACGCCTAAATTACAAACGGACTGAATCGAAAATACGTGGATTGCCTCTCATAACATACTAACATTTAGGTGAATAAAATGACTCCCGGAGTCACAACTCATAATTCAAGATCTTACAAGATCGCTCGTCGAAAACACGTTATTTTCTACAGTGTGCAACAACTAAAAGAGCTTCATAAGTCCAGTGTCTATTTCAAGATTATCAGTAAACACGTCGTCCAGTGAATCAGGTGTGTACTGTTTTTTTTTTCGTTTTCCTTGCGACAGGAAAAAAACCCGGTAAGGGCCGAATGGGTTGTATGTCATTTTCGCTTGCAGCATCGCCATAATTGTGTCGACCAATTTGTTGAAATACACGCAACAGGTTACCGGATCTTCATTAACAAGATGGCTCCGCTGAGATCGATTCAAGTTAACTAAAGGATCTTCGACATGAATATCTTTGAATGAGTCGCTAAGGCCATGTAGTATTTTCAGCAGTTTTGGCCACTTGATCTCGTTAGCACTGATAGTAAAAAAGACCGTTGGTTTTCCAAGCTGGGGCAACATTGCAAATAGGTCTTTTTTGCGAGTCATCCAATATTGAATGGAGTTTGGTATCGACTTTAAGAAGACGAAATTCTTATCAATACATTCATCCACAAAGTTTCGGTCCTCAAGAATCTTGCGTGTGATTGACTCAGTCTGTTTTACACAACGAAACATGTTGTAAATACCTTCGACAACGCGGATACGAAGCATCTTCATGGCCATGTAGAGAACATGATCCGGAGTTGCACCGCGTTGATCAGTACGTCGAATCTCGCTGGTTGCCATCATATACGGAGTCACCCGCACGTTGAGGTCGAATTGACGAGGCACGCCGTAGTATATTTGAGGGAAAGGTAGTTCCTCGCCATGAACATCATAAATTATGTTGATCGGAGATGAGTTCTGTCCCGGAGCAATATCCAAACATTGTTCCTCATTCCATAACAAAGTATGTTGTCGAGCCAGCAGGATTTCAGATTCTGGGGCAAAGTCGGGGTCGACAGACTCAATCTGAAATTCGAGCCCAATATAGTCATTCATATCTTTGTCAAACACACTCCAGTCGATCTTTATGTCATAGTGTTTGTACAGCGGTTGGTTTACCAAATAACGCAACCAGGCCTTGATAACCGATTTACGTACGAAACCACTCAAGTAATTCGATTTGTGAATAAGTTTCTTTTTTATGTTGACATTAAAAGCAAAATCGTCGTCTATCCGCCTCGGTAGTTGCTGCACCATGTTGTTTACATCGACAGGTACATTGATTACCTGACCGACTATACCATAGTTACCTTCGTAGCGTAATCGACGAATCTTTTAAATGGTAACCGCGGTGAAATCAATCGAATGCTGATCGGGTCAAGCAGTGGCAGTCCGCTCGGCTTTGGAGGATAACGAAAACCGTTTGAGCGTGACAGCGTCGGGATTTTATTGGCATCTATCAACTTGCTACAGGTACTGCATAAGCGAAATTCCGTCACATTTTCATCGGGGAATTTTGTTTGAAGAAAAGAAATGTTGCGATGTTTCACTTTCTTTAAGTCTCTTTCGAACCAAAGTCGATCACAAACGCTGCAAGATAAACCAAACGGATTGGCTTCAAATACCGTTTTGAAGCGTTTGTCCGCTGAACGCCAATGATTTTGCATTGCTTCACTTGTACTGATATTAAGATCTCTCAGTTCCGTGGCAGATCCAATAGATATATCGATTGTCTGTTCATTCGTTACGTCCATAAGTACAGGTATTCCAGTGTTAGAGGTGCTCGCGAGGTTGGCGGCAGCAGAAAAGTTCCTCGCGGCGTCGGCTTTGCGACGTTCCCGAAACCGTCTCGCTCGCTCGGCGCCGGACATTGGGGTACCTGTGTGGGGCCCATAGCCCCCTCTTTCCAACGATAGCCGTGATTTATATTTCTGCCTGGCTCTTGCACGAGCTGAGGCCGACATAGCAAATGTTTATATATTTTTTTATCACTTTCTGGTTAATTTTAATGTAAATACTGTCGAAATTACACTTAATTTTGTATGAATCAATCGGTTTCAATAATCTTGATAAACACACGAAAGAATCACCGCGCTATAAAGTCGGAGTCACGAGTTACACTGAATAGAAACGAGCGAGAGCGCCGGTTTCGCTCAGTTAACGCAGTACCCCTCCCCCGCCGCCCCGCTCGACCCAGACCCGGACTCAAGGTCATAACAGCGAGCTGACTATATAAGTGAAATATTCACACCACATTTTTGTTTCTACGACTAATAGTTTTGTAATTATTAAGGTACGATGATAAAGACCTTTTCGTTACGGTCCACTTTTTGAACCTGGTACCCGTGTGTTTCGGCGCGATTTTAAAGACGTTTTACGTTAAAAAGGGAATCTTCAGAAAGGAATACGTGAGTCACCGTTAATTTGCTTATGAAAAAATTGTTGTAGTCGATTTCATGAAGTAATTTATATTTTTAAATATCATGTGTGTTTTTCTGAAATACTATTTTTCTATTTGTGTATAAAAATCGTATCAATTAAAATTTTCTACAAGAATATCTTTTAAAATATTAAGAAAGTCGTACGTAATATTCGTTTTTTTATTTGTATCTCATTTAATAACGAATTGAATTGCATTTCATGTGTGTACGAAAAGTACGTCATTGACCTTAAACTAAGAAATTAATGTTTTCCATTCCTAAACATTTTGTAATTTGGATGACTCATATAGTTTAACAGCTTTTTCCCACAGCTGTGATGTAATAAATTACTCATTCCAGTACTTTGAGAAAAACTTTCGACTAAATCATTTTGATTTTCATTCAAAAGTATCTTTATTTTTAGAATTGATGAAAGATTATACATGATCTTATTTTCAATGGTGTATTTTATCATTCAATATATAAGTATTTTGAGTTCATTTTTGACTGAATTATTATGCTTTCTATTGAAACATGTGTTTATCCTTAAAATTTGCTGAAGAGATCCTAAAAAGATTTTATTTTTATTGGTGTAATAAAAAATATTTATGAGATTTTTCTTAAGTGACTAACTTCTAATTGTTTGCTTTTTTCAGCAAAGAACTTTACATTCCTAAATTCTTTTTCATATCACAATAAATTTAATCGCAGTTCCTAAACAAGATTTATATTAATTTATTTTTTCTTTCAAATTTTTTTTTGCATTTATTATAACGAATTGAGGTAACTGATATATCAAATGGTTTAAAAAAAAATTAAAAAAAAAAGGTTTTGTTTTTAGTTGAAATTAATAATTTGACTATTTTAAATTAAGCATTGCGTATTTTAGCTCGCACTGTTGTCTTTACACGTTACTGGTTTAAAATATTTCTAAATGAACAGAATTTGAATATGTATTTTGATGCAATATCATTTTAACTTGAGAATTTTTGTAAATGCAAACGAGAATTGCCAATAGCAACATCATTGTTTTCGTTTGAACGCGGGACAATTTTGTTTATTCCTTTGGTTACTATCTAAACTTAAATTTAAATTTTAAAATGGCATATCTTGGCAAAGGTCTACGCGAAGATTTATTTGTCTTAGCCACGGAATTAAATTTAAAATTCGATAAATCGATGACCATCGCCACACTCAAAGATCTAATTATTGGTAGTGAAAATTATGACGAAGAACTGACCAAAAACATACATTCAACGATTGTTGAGGATCGCAAAGCCAGAGAAGAAAATTTACGCATTGAAGAAAGAGAAGAAAGATTACGCTTCGAACAATTGAGGTTAGATGAGCAAAAACGCAAAGATGAATTTGAGTTGGAAAAGTTTAGGATCCAAACACAATCGAAGTTAGGCGCCGATACATCCAAAGAAAGTGATACTAAATTTCTCGTCAAAGAAGTTTCAAAGTTTATACATCGTTTTGATTTGAAAGAAGACATCAGTCTTTATCTAAAATTATTTGAACGTCAAGCGCAGAGATTAAATATTGATCAAGAAAACCGGGTTTCTCATCTGTCAGGCTTGTTACCGACGGAAGTATCTCACGTCATAGCGAGAGAGCCTGACGATGAAGCCAACTCTTACAAACACGGTAAAGATTTACTGCTGAAACTCTTTAAACTAACTCCAGAAAAGTTTCGACAACTATTTGTCACTCACTAAAAAACACCTGAAAGAACATGGATTGATTTTTACCATGAGTTAAACACTTACTTCAACGGATGGATAGATGGATTGAAGATATATACTTTCGACAAGTTATCAGATCTAATCATAACAGATGAACTAAAACGAAAAACTCCTTTTGAATTTAAAGAGTATTATCTTGATGTGTGTGTGAATGAGCACATATAAACTCCCCTGTTCAATTAGCAGAAAAACTAGAAGAATTCGAAGACTTTAAGAGGTCTCTGAAACAAAAATCTAGCATTCCATTTGTGAAAAAACAAGAATTCAAATTCACAGAAAAGAATCGCAGATATGAAGCACCGGGAAAATTCGAGTATAACAGGAAAGATAAGAAGTTTCCAGCGTCAACGAATTACAACAAACATTACGAAGCCCTTGTTACCAAGTATGAATCTGTTCAAAGATATCAAGACAGCGCGCAGAAAAAGGGTATTACAACAAAACTTACGAGAAACACTCAAATCACAATGCTTCCAAGCATATATGATCAGACGAACTATTCAAAATCGCAGAAATTCAAAGAACCTCCAAAAGAAACTTGCACACTCATCGTTAAAGAAGGGGTTTTAAATCCTATTTCTAAGGAAAGCATTCCTTTAAGTACGTACCATGTTGACTTCATTGGCCCTTTACCCTCCACAAACAAAAGTTATCAACACATTTTTACCGTAGTAGACGCATTTACCAAATTTACTTGGCTATATCCCGTCAAAACTGTGTCCGCTGAAAGTGCCCTCGAAAAACTAAAACAACAGCAGAAAACCTTTGGCAATCCCATCAGAATTATGTCTGATAGAGGTTCAGCGTTCACTTCAAAATTATTCAACGACTACTGTGATAAAGAGAACATTCAACAGTTACAAATAGCGACAGGTGTTCCTCGAGGAAACGGACAAGTAGAACGAATCCATCGAACATTGATTCCAGTTCTCACCAAGCTATCATTAGACGACTCAACAAAATGGTACAAATACGTCGACAGATTACAGAGAATATTAAACAGCACTATATGTTGCAGTACAAAATGGACATCATTCAAACTATTAGTAAGAACCAAAATGCGTAACAAGGAAGGCATCCTAATCAAAGACTTACTGCTAGAAGAAATGGTGAAAGAATTGCTAGAACAACGCGAATTTTTAAGAAACGATGCAAAAAAGAACATCGAAACCCTACAGTCTGAAAATAGAAAGACATATAACAGAAGAAGAAAGAAAGCTTCGTTATACAAAGAAGGTGATTTAGTTGCCATCCAAAATAGAAAGACATATAACAGAAGAAGAAAGAAAGCTTCGTTATACAAAGAAGGTGATTTAGTTGCCATCCAAAGAACCCAATTTGGAGCTGGACTGAAACTAAGACCAAAGTTCTTAGGCCCTTACAAAGAAACGAAAGTGAATCCTAAGGATAGGTATAAAGTGGAAAAGGTTGGTCAGCACGAAGGACCGAACTCAACCACCACCTCAGAGGATTTCATGAAACATTTTTATGCTTAATATAATTTTTTTTATTAGTTATTATTTTTAATTTTTCTCAAACTATATCCCTCTTGAGAAATTAATAGATGTTCTATGGTAACACTCGTTTCCATTAATCATTTTATATTCACTTGTAACATTTATTATATTTTCGTATTATTCTTTATCTTTCTATTGATACAAAGGATTTTTTTCATGGTTTAGTTAATTGTTGATCACAATGTAGAATATTTTGTTTTATATGCTTTATTTTAAATCCGGAAATGTGAATATTAGGTATACATCTTTTCATCTGTAATATTTTATTTTATTATCTTTAAGAACCGTATTATTTGTCTTTATTGCATCCACATTCCAATAAACATCAAATTTATAGTTGTAACTAAAAAACAGTTTACATTTAAAGTACTTATTTTGTAAGAGCTGCGAGACCAGCTCTGTCAGGAGAGGGTGATTTTGTAGGATTTTCCCTTTGAATCATTTTGTTAAAAGGTTGAGTCATATCCTTTTCAGAGGACCATTAATCTCAATTTTATTTATTATCGCATTCCGAAGCAGCGCCGTCTAGTGAGCTTTCGTAGCTCCGGCTTGATTAATCTTTCGGCAGAGGCCTACTAACCACCGCCGGTTCAACACGTCACGTTTTTAGCGCATTCCGCGCCCTGCGCGATACCACCAGTCCTAACGTCCAAGCATGAGAAAGGTAATTAATTTCCCCGTCTTCTAAAGGTATAACTCAACTTTCAATTAACCTAATTCCTGCATGTCTTTCTCTTTGTAAATATTCCCTTTTGTAAATATTTCCCTTTAACTTTAAATAAATTCGTTTTTACTTAAATGAAGTATCTGTGTTTAAATGACTTTGATTCAATTAATTTATCACTCACCCTTAAATACTTACCCTTAGACAACCACCTCGCCAATCTAAAATCCCGCCTTCTGAAGAGTCTGATTTTTATTCGAAAATTTATTGGGACTCCCACATATATATAGGGAGAGAGTGAACTTATAAGTAGGAATTGAAAAATAGTTTGCTACATAAAGAGTTCGTCGATTTTTTTACCAAAGAATTGTAATGTAAATTTTTACTTGAAATCTCGGGCTTCAAAAACTAAGGCTAGCTAAAGAAGGCATTCGTGGAGTATGTTGGATGGAAGAAAATCAGATAAACTTATCTTTTTTAAAGTTTATATCTGACAGAACTTTCTAGAATACTATTTTACTAGATTGAATTTAATTTTAAGTTCTCTTTCAAAGTTAAATATTCCTCAATGCTACGGCAAGACGATTGAAATTCTACACCTTGCAATGATTTTTTAAAATTCACATGCAATCATGAAGATGGTTAACACCTTTTAATAGTATTTCTGCTATGGAATCAACAAAAAAGAGAAAAGAAAGGGCGGGGGGAGGGGAAAGAAAAGGCATTAGAAAATTCCAAAATACGTTTCTCTGAGATAATTTTAATTTTTTTTTTACTTTTTTGCAAAATCTTTTCCAGCCTAATAGAACTTTGTCCACATTTCAACGCCTTAAGAGAGAATGTAAAAAGAATATTTTTATGGTAAACTTTTTAAAGGACGCCTTTTTCCCAAATGCAATTCTTTCCACACACGTAGGGAAAGCAAATCCTATCGGAATGGATTTCTTTTCAAGAACAAAACGAAATATCTTTTTCCTCCAATTCAGCAAATTGAAAATAAAAAAAAAGCCCCTGGTGTTTGTGTTTCGAAAGAAAACAAAAAGCCCGGCAGATATACAAAAGAAATGTAATGAATTCACGTGCTTTGTTTTCCCTTTTCAGAAGCGTGTGAATATGTGCTTTGGATATTTTAATGCATTATTCCATTCACACATTGTCCGTAACCTTGTTAAAGATTTTACTGTTCAAAAGAGAATTTTTGCATTCTGTTGCTTGCATAAAATGCTGTTAGTTGTAAATAAGATTCAGTTAAGAATATTCACACGATATACAAAAATTTACATCTTTATTATGGAACATTTTATATAAAGAATTTTTTATAATCTATTTTTTATAGTGCTTAGCTTGCAATTAAATCGTTTTCTTTATAAAATAAAATTTCTCTGTAAAATTGTTTATTAATCCATAAAAAAAACTATGAAAGTGAAATATTGATGAGCGTTTTTTTTTTAAAACAGCCTTAAATTATTAAAATGTTTTAAAACAAATTAGGAAGGGGGAGGGTGAATCCCCTATCCTCTAACAGCGAATTAACCTCCATTGTGCAAATTATACAACTGTTCATTCTCATTGCTCAAACTGTAAAACTGTAATCTACATGTATTATGCAGATCAATTTTTTTCAATATATTGTAACCAGGAAAAAAAATAATAAATTTTAAGTCTTCATCTCCGCATTTTAATTGGTACTTCAAATTGGTGTCATTTTGGGCGACTTGGTGACCATATGGATGCTTCTGGAAATTACAGAAAAATCTATGACATCACGTAAGCAGAGTTTTCGAAAAAGTGCTGGAAGGTATGGAGAGACCCCCCAGGCAAATCATTCCTTGCGCTCCTCTTCAGTTAAATTAAACTTTTTACGACCCATTTTTACTATATATAACTATAGCTTATTAAATAAATTTATTACAGAACCACATGTAAAACCTTTTTTTATATATAGTAAGATGTCAAAATCCCCATCTAGTAATCATTCTCAAGCAATACCTACCTAATTTGGTTATTCCGTAGTCGGAATAGCTCTGTGTTTATTATGTCACGTATTCTCTTTTATTGCGCAATATTTATACGACGATACATTTCTGAGAGAATCAAATAAGTTCCATGTTTAGACTTCACACTTTAAGTGCGACTCGCACGTAGTTTGTCCGTAGAAATGAAATAATGTTCGATTAAAAGGATGGGTGAAGGCTCAGTGGTCGAGTGGCAGCGTATTGCGCTTCCACATCACATGTCCGGGTTCTATTCCCAGGCTGGACAGGGTCGACTCAACCTTTCAGTGGGTCGATAAATGAGTACAAAGCTTGCTTGGGGACTAAATACTGGGGTTTTCGCTTCAGATTGAACACCTGATCGGGACATCGGCTCATGCATCTCAGAGCTTAATGGTCACGAATACTGGGATGGGTACAGTAGGCTCTATCCCTCATGGGCTGCTGCGCCACTGAGTTTGAGTTGAAAGGGTGGATGTCAAGTAATTACTCCAACAAAAAAGTGAGTTTACCAGTTTTGAGAGTTTTTCTCCCTCACCCTCTCTCTTTATATACAGGGTGATTCTTTACTAGACAGACACACTTGCAGGATGTGTAGAAGGTACAGATATGACTCAGAATGCAATAGTTTTGAGATATGGCGAAAAGAAGCAGAGAAACATAATAATATTGGACCGAAAACATTTTATTGAAAGGTTGTACTACAACAGGGACCAGAAATAGACAAGAAGTCCTCTGGTAAGCCTGACAGTGGAGCTATACGGAACTCCTTACGTTCTAGAACAGTGAATCCCAATGTAGCCTATATGGACCCCCAGGGGTCTATGATGACCTGCAAGGGATTCACGTCAGCGAAAAAATAATTTGGGGGTCCATGAGGTGTAAATGGGGGTCTACGATAGCTTTAACCAGAGTGTGACTTTAATTTTAAAAGAAAATTTAATCAAATGTGAACCAGATTTACCTATTTAAGGCATCCAACTACGTTCGGAACCGTGATTCTGCAAAAGCGTATAGATGGAAAATATTTATGATATTTAGTGTCACTTAGATTGGAAAATGTATATAAAATTGTTTTAAGGGTAGTATTACAGTAAAAACTATTTAAGTACAATATTTGGACAAAAAATGAACATAGAATGACCCATTTTCAAAATATTCTCCTTTTGTGAAAAATGCTTCTATTATAATGATATTTTGCCTGTATATATCTCAGATCTCTGTACAGAGGCTCAACTAGAATTTTTGAAACATATAATTTAGAAGTGGGTTTATACCCATGTTTTACGATAACAGAGAGGAGAAATTAAAAAAAAAAACGCCGATAATTCTTTCAATTGGTTGTAACTCTGAAAATAATGTGAATTTTTCAAAAATCATTGTTGAGCCTCTGTACAGAGGTCTGAGCTATATACAGGCAAAATATTATTATAATAGAAGCATTTTTCAAAAACGGAGAACATTTTGAAAAAAGGTTATTCTAAGTTAATCTCTTTTGTTGAAATATTGTATTTAAATAATTTTTTATGTCAAAATGTCCTTAAAACAATTTCATACATGTATTCTTATCTAAGTGACACTAAACATCATGAAAATTATCCATTTATGCGCTTTTTTAAAATCACGGTTCCGAACGTAGTCGAATACCTTAAAAGCTTTTATTTATTAATTTTACTGGGATTAATTTTCAATTGCATGGCGACAGCATACATTTTATTAAAAAATGACCATCATTTCAGTGTTTCTTGAGCCAGAATTAAGCGAAAGGAGTATGAAACTGGACGTCGAGAATTTTAACAGTTTCTCAATTTGTCACAATCTGTCAGAAAAAGGACGTTTTAACCTATGTTCAACATTTAAATGCCCTTTATTCAGGTTTTGAAATTAGGTTTGTTAATGCTCTGACTATGGTAATATCACAGTTGGTAATGAAATCATGTTGTCACAATAAGAAAAAAAAGCAAAAAAAAAAATGTCTGATTACAAAAGGAACTGATTTTAATAACCCGAACGAAGATCTTAAAGTAAAGTTTGGAAACGAATTTCACAGCAATTTTGGCTTTAAAAAGATATACCTGTTATTTTTATCCTGAATTATTGAACATCTTAAGAAAGTTTTTAATTTCTTTTACCTAGAGAGGAGGAGTTTCAGCGTTGTTGCCTTTCTCAAAAACAGAAAGAAAAAAAAAAGGGAAAGATTCGATACTACAAACCGAGGAGATTGAGGGTTAAACCTGAAAAGATTAAAGCTAAATGTTGAAAATTTGTAATTCCTCCCACCCATCCCCATTGTTTGTTGCTCAGTTATTTTATGTAACAATTATTTTATATATTAATTAAGTTTTAATTTAATTCATATATATATATATATATATATATATATATATATACTGGTGTGCAAAAATTAAGGACGAAGTCGAAAAGTTAGCATATCAGCTGAACGAAGAGGCAGAGCGGACAGAAAGACCAATCAGGACATTAAGTAAGGTGATGTACGGTAGCACATGCGCGGATATGCAGGTAGACGTAATGGGGGAAACCCTGAGTGGTATAAAGCATGTTGTCGGTGTAAGATCAGTATTTCTGGCAAAGAGATTGCACGCCGTATAGCAATTAAAATCACACCGAGTTGCTGCCTCAGCGAGAAATGGCGAATAATCAATCTGTTAGATGACATCTGGATGCTTTTACCCGAGGTCGAATCATTGGGAAATTGGAGGAAGGCCGCAGTGTGACAAGTGTGGCTGCAGAGTTCGGAATTGCTCACAGCATCGTTTCACGACTTTGGAGACAATTTCAAACTACAGGAACAGCTATCCGGGGTTCAGTAGTGGTCGTCTACGAGAACCACACCCGAAGATGACCGGTACATTGTCTTACAGGCCAGAAGAAACAGGCGGCAGACAGCGGGAGAAATCGCTAGACACACGACACAGGCGACTGGACGACCGATATCGCGTTTTACCGTGGCCAGAAGACTGCACGGTGGTGGTCTGTTGCACGACGCCCTGTACGGTGTGTACCTTTAACGCCTGCCCATCGGAGAAGGCGTTCTCTGTGGTGCCGGGAACACCGGCATTGGAGAGACAATGAATGGGGACGAGTACTCTTTACAGATGAGAGCAGATTCAGTTTGAGTAGCGATTCTCATCGCATACTCATCTGGAGAGAGCGGGGAAGCCGCAATCATATCTCGAACATCATTGAAAGGGACAGGTATGGAGGTCGCGGTGTTCTCGTTAGGGAGGCATCATGCTTGGTAGTCGTACAGACCTTCACATCTTCGACGCAGGTTCAGTCAACGGGACCCGTTATTGTAACGAGATTCTTTTTCATATGTGCGTCTTTTTTAGAGGCGCTATGGGTCTGCAGTTCCTTTTCATGGACGACAATGCACCACGTCATCGCACAGTAGCTGCCGAACAGCTCTTAGAGAGTGAGGATATTGAACGTATGGATTGGCCGGCACGATCTCCGGATCTCAATCCCATCGAGCATGTATGGGATTTTATAGGCAGACGCTTGGCATCTCGTACCTTACCACCAGTAACGATTCAGGGAGCTTCGATTGGCGCTGCAAGACGAATGGGCAGCAATGCCTCAACAACTCATTGACACCCTCATTCTCAGCATGGGCAGACGCTGTGAAACCTGCCTAGCAGTCAGGGGAGACCATATCCCCTACTAAAGACCGGATGTTTCTTGCTGGACACCCATCACAGGGATGTTTCGGACTTCAGTCGCATTGCGCTCCATGCTACTTTTTCAATCAATCTTCTTTTTATCCCATTGAATTCTCTTTTAGTAAGTGTTGCTTACATTACACATGTCCTTACGTATTGGGGATCTTACGGTATTAAATGTGTTGATTTGGAAAGCTTTTGTACAAAGTTATATTGAAAAAACCGTCTCGTCCTTAATTTTTGCACACCAGTATATATATATTATTTTGTTTTTGCTATATTATCAGGTTCATCTTCCGCGTGTTGTTTTAGGTTTAACTTTTCAACTTGGTTTTTTTCCTATTATGTCGAAAATTTCTGCTGTACGGGGAAGGTTGGGTCCATAAGACATTGCTAATCCTAAATCACTGGCCTAATTCAGTTACAGCTTTAGAAATCATAATAGGTCTCCAGTTTAGTCCAAAGACTTTTTTGTATCTACATTTGTTGTGTCTGGTGAATTTTAATTTTTTCCTTCTTCAGCACTGTAGGTTCTAGTACTTCTTCACTTTTATTTTATTATACTATATATATATATATATATATATATATATGCGTGTTTGTGTTTCTTAAGTCTTAAACACTCTACATAACTACAGTTAGAAACATAAAACTTTTAAAGTAAGTAGTGCTATACCAGCTGTGTTGATGAATTCACAAAAATTAAAAATTAGGTAAGTGGGGGTCTTCTGAAAACCGAAAAACATGGCAATGGGTCTATGAGACAAAAAAGTTTGGGAACCTCTGTTCTAGAAGATACTTGGTGTCCCACATATCCTCCCGGCTGCTACAGATATTCGAGCTATGCCAAGGCCCTTACCTTCAACTGAAGGAACTGGCGTCTCTTACACCAAACTCTTTATGTGAACTCAGAAGTAGTCCATGCACTTTGGAACACCTGCTTTGTACAACCTTTGAACAAAATGTTTTATTTCCCATTAACGAGTTGCTGTTTTTGTTCTATTTCTCTGCTTCTTTACACCATAGCTCGCAACTATAGTATTTAAGACCCGGCATTCCTGTGTGCTTCCGAGTAGTTTTTGTACATTCTACACACCCTGAAAGTTTGTCAGTTTAGTAGCGAATCACCTTGTATATATAATAGCCATTATTTACCTGATTCTCTAGGTATTTTATGGTGTTGTATGACTACATATTTTGTTTTTAAGTTATTTATATCTAAATCCTAAGATCGAACTTTTGATTCTATTCAAAAACATTAACATAGCCCTGAATTCTTGATTTAAAAGAGGCACGATAAGAATTTCTGAAACGGAAAAACATTTTATTCATTACACCTCACAACTAGTCGATTCCTTCAA
Source organism: Trichonephila clavipes (assembly GCA_019973935.1). Classification (NCBI taxonomy): domain Eukaryota; kingdom Metazoa; phylum Arthropoda; class Arachnida; order Araneae; family Nephilidae; genus Trichonephila; species Trichonephila clavipes. The sequence continues at coordinate 143,814 of BMAU01018375.1, read as the reverse complement.
AAGCTGTTCTTAGTGGGTTTCAACTCAACAAAAGGGACATGCTTGCCAAATTTCAAACTTATAGGTCTAATGCAGAGGTTCCCAAACTTTTTTGTCTCATAGACCCCTTGTCATGTTTTTCGGTTTTTGGTAGACCCTCACTTACCTAATTTTAAATTTTGAAAATTTATCAACACAGCTGGTATAGCACTACTTACTTTAAAAGTTTTATGTTTCTAACTGTAGTTATGTAGAGTGTTTAAGACTTAAGAAACACATATGAATTAGTTAAATTTATAAACTTAATTAATATATACAATAATTGTTACATGAAATAACTGAGCAATAAACAATGGAGATGGGTGGGATGAATAACAAATTTTCAACATTTAGCTTTAATCTTTTCAGGTCTAACCCTCAGTCTCCTCGGTTTGTAGTATCCAATCTTTCCCTTTTTTTTCTTTCTATTTTTGAGAAAGGCAACAGCGCTGCAACTCCTCCTCTCTAGGAAAAACAATTAAAAACTTTCTTAAGATGTTCCATAATTAAATTATAAATAACAGGTATATTTTTTTAAAGCCACAATTGTTGTGACGTTAGTTTCCAAACTTTACTTTAAGATCTTCGTTTGGGTTATTAAAATCAGTTCCTTTTGTAATCAGACATTTTTTTTTGCTTTTTTTTAATGTGACAACATGAATTCATTACTAACTGTGATATTACCATAGTCAAACCTAATTCACCCTCATTCGCAAACCTAATTTTAAAACCTTAATAAAGGGCATTTAAATGTTGAACAAAACGTCATTTTTCTGCCGATTGTGACAAATTGAGAAACTGTTAAAATTCATGACGTCCAGTTTCATCATACTCCTTTCGCTTAATTCTGGCTCAAGAAACACTGAAATGATGGTCCTTTTTTAATAAAATGTATACTTTCGCCATGTAATTGAAAATTAACCCCAGTAAAATTAGTAAATAAAAGCTTTTAAATAGGTAAATATGGTTCACATTTGATTAAATTTTCTTTTAAAATTAAAGTCACAATCTGGTTAAGGCTATCGTAGACCCCCATTTACACCTCATGGACCCTCAAATTATTTTTTCCATGACGTGGTCCCCATGCTGGTCACCATTGACTTTTTGGGGTCCATATAGACCACTTTGGGAATCACTGGTCTAATGGTTCAAAAACGGAAATTTTTCATCTATTTCTAAGGGGACCTATCTCATTCCAACCAAATTCTCCCCAGATCACTAATCCTGTACCTTCAGCCGTCAGAGCTGTTTGTATGCAATTTGGATGAAGAGCTTTATGTTTTTTGCTACGAATTCTTTGTCAGCCATCATTTGTAAAAACTGTAAAACTTCTCTGATCGGTCCATACAACTTTTTGCCACATTCTAAGCCCCAGATTTTCTATTCTTTAGCCCAATCATAACAATATCATCGAATTAAAGCTGGTAAATAAGGATTTCGTGCTGGTGGTCGACTTTCAAGCCGAATTGATTTAAGCTCTCTTCGTATTGTTCTGTCAGCGTTCATTGTGTTTTCGAGTTTAATATGAAATCCTTTGTAATTTTCAGAGTTGTCAATTGTCTGTGTGCTTTCCCTATTTTTCTCCACAATCAGCTTTAATTTCCTCTAATCACGTCTTATCATTTTTTGGGGTCTGTGTCCTTTAGATAGTAATATCTTTGTGTGTGCTACCTCTAGTTAAATATGCTTCATATATCCTGATTACGCTTCTGTTTGATATTCGAAGTGTTTTGAAATTTCGGATACTTCCAAGCCATTTTGTCGCACAGGACAATTCGCCCTCCTTTAAACTCATTAATAGCTTCTTTTAAGTCATCTTATAACAAAAACAATCAGTTTTATAAAATTAAAACGCTCTTAACTTTAAATAATATAGTCAATTACTTTGACACAAGTACTTTTCACAGATATATAAATGAACATTTTCTGTAGTTGCAATTTAAGGCATCAGACTACGTTCGGAACCGTGATTTTGCAAAAGCGCATAAATGGATAATTTTTATGATATTTAGTGTCACTTAGGTTAGAATATATGCATAAAATTGTTTTAAGGGGACATTTTGACAAAGAAAATTGATTTAAATATAACATTTTGGCAAAAAATTAACTTAGAATAATCTTTTTTCCAAATGTTCTCCTTTTGTGAAAAATGGTTCTATTTTAATAATATTTTGCCTGTATATAGCTTAGAACTCTCTACAGAGGCTCAACTAGAATTTTTGAAATATATAACTTAGAAGTGGGCTTATTCATATTTTACGACAACAGAGGGGAGCAATTTTAAGAAAAAAACGCGAATAATTATTTCAATTGGTGGTAACTCTTAAAATAATGTGAATTTTTCAAAACTTCTTGTTGAGCCTCTGTAGAGAGGTCAAAATATTATTATAATAGAACCATTTTTCACAAAAGGAGAACAGTTGGAAAAAAGATCATTCTAAGTTAATATTTTGCCAAAATATTATATTTAGATAAATCTTTTTTGTCAAAATGTCCTTAAAACAATTTTATGCATGTATTATAATATGAGTGACTTTAAATATCATGAAAATTATCCATTTATGCGCTTTTTTAAAATCACGGTTCCGAACGTAGTCGGATACCTTAAGGAAGAATAATACTAAAAATAATTGTAAGGTGTTAAGTCACATTTGGCCACTATGTTTATATTTATAAGTATATTTAATTATCCAAATGAATTAATTAACAACATAACTTTTAGGGGGGGTGGGGGACTTTCGAGTAGTTAAAGTTAAAACTTACCAGGATTTACTGTTTCAATTTTGAAGTTTAACCCAAACTATTTGCTTTCATTAAATACATCGTACTATAGGGATTTCTTTGTTCTGTATAATTGCATCAAATAAAGCAAATTAAGATAAAGTATGTATCATTAGCATCTAAAAACTCTTGCTAATCCATGAGACAGATTCGCTTTTGTGTATATGCTGATTCATTTCTTTCTTTTCTCTGGGTCCGTACAATTGATCCCTAAGGTTAAACCGGGAACATTATTTAATACTTGTTTATGCAAAAACTGAAGAAGAAAAAAAATGCTAACTACATAAATTTCCCAAGTTAATTAAAATAAAGCTTTTTAATGTGTTACGCTGAATACTTTATCTTGTTAACTTAAAACAGAAATAATTACTGTATTAAATTACAAGGTTTTAGAAAGGAAGCACTCAATTGATTTTTTGTGATTGTTGTTTTTTATTGAGCACACAAACAATCAAAAGTTAAAGATTTCTTCTTATATAGTTTAGATCAGTGATTCCCAAAGTGGTCTACATGGACCCCTAGGGGGTCTATGACGACCTGAAAGGGGTCCACGCCAGCGAGAAAATAATTTGGGGGTCCATGAGGTGTAAATGGGGGTCTACGATAGTCGCTCTCATTCAACCAGATCGTGATTTTAATTTTAGAAGGAAATTTAATCAAGTGGAAAACAGACTTACCTCTTTAACAGATTTATTTATTAAATTTAATGAGAGTAATTTACAGTTTCTAGGTAACAGCATAAATTTTACTAAAACAAGGATGACATTTCAGCCTTTCTTGCCAGATTTAAGCTACAGGAGTAAAATTTTGGATTTTGCAAATTTTCGCAGTTTCTCAATTTTCATAGACAATTTGCCAGGAAAAAAAAAACGTTTTAACCTACGTTCAACATTATAATGCTCTTTTTTAGATTTTGAAACTAAGTTTGAGAATGTTTTGACTATTGTAATACAACAGTAGGCAATGAATTCATGTGGTCACTTGAAAAAAAATGTCAGATTACAAGAATTAGCCACTAGGAATGGGTACTAACGAAGATCTTAAAAGAAAGTTTAGAAGCACATGTAAACAATTTTGGCTTTAAGAAGATATACCTGTTATTTTTTCTATATTATGGGATATCTTGAGAAAGTTTAGTTGTATCTCTGATGAGAAGAGTTTCAGTGCGCTTGCCAATCTCAAAGACTGTTAACCGACGAGATCTTTAGTGTTAAATCTGACAAGATTGAGAGAGAGAGAGATGCCAAATGTTGAAAATTTGTTATTGCTTCTCCAGATTCATCTCTCTCATTAAAATCATTTGTTTGTTACTCCGTTATTTTATGCAACAGTTATTTTATTCATTATATTTTAATTTAATTAACATGTGTTTTCTTAAGTTTTAAATACTTTACTTCACTACAGTTTAAAATTTAAATATTTTAAAGTAATTAACACTATACCTGCTGTCAAAAACCCATTTAAGCTGATGAATTTGCAAAAATTTAATATTAGGTCAAACCGAAAAACATGTCAAGGTGTCTATGAGGCAAAAAAGTTTGTCAACCCCTGTTTTAGATTTAACCGTAAATAAACATATAACATTGCCAAATGGCGATCAACATTGCAAGTACGCATATGTCGACTGGGAATGTAGAACAGCAATGTAATTATAAGGACATGGAGTTTTGAAAGGAATTTATTTAAAATTCTAATTATGAAGGGACGTTCTGAAAGTAAATTTCATGACTTTTTCTCACATGACATATTTTTTGCTAAAAAAGACACCATGACATCATGAACTACACATCTACATAGTAGTCACATAGACATAGTAGTCACCGACATAGACATAGTAGTCACCGACATTGACCTTTCCATTTTACACATTTTAATAGAATGTCCAAAATATTCATCTAAAAAAAACACCTTTTTTTAAAAAAATCTTTTAACTTTGACTGATTTGGTTGGGGAAACTCTCCATCAAACCTTTTTGCATTTTTACACTCAATTGATAGTTTACACGAAATATAATTTTATTATATATAAGGATTTTATTGTATCATTAGATTTTATTTATTTATTTTGTTTAAAAAAAGAGATATCTATAAAATTTTGCATTTACGCACATTTAAATACTTTGCTCAATTTTTATATTTTTCTTCTGACATTTTAAAATACATTTATATATATATTTATTGTGTGTATATATTTTTAAAATTTTAATATACTAACGAATGTGTGGTGCAGTATAGCCAAACTTGGCGCTTGCGCCAAAAAACCAACAATCAATCAATCACCGACAATGAAAAATTTCTCGTAGCGTGCAATCAGTTCAAAGAAACCACTCTGGTGAAACCTGGTACCCTGCGATGAAAGGAATTGTCTCCCAGCATCTGCTTCACCCTCCATCTGTTTCTGTTACTCCTCAGCATTATTTTGGGAGTTACGTCCCGAAAGTGTGAATTTCTATGTAGGGAACAGGTAAAAACCGATGGGGGGGTGATGTTGTTTACATTCGTGGATGGGGAGGATGCCCACTTCGACATTCCTTCTCTCAACATGAGACACTAGTGATATGACATGGTTTTACGAGAATTTCAATTAATCCTCTTGGGGAATCTTTGGGCCAGCAAATCACTTTATTTCACAATTATCTCTCTCAAGAAGAAACCTTCATATGCAGATTAGCTAGTATATATATATATACTCTGGTGTTGGATCAAGAATCGATTGGATTGACATGGTTGGATGTTATGAGCAAAATATGTGTATTTGATATATTAAAATGAAATGTCGTGCAATAAGAAATGGATCATATTCTTGATGGGATACTGTTTGGTGAGTCTTTAATGTTTTACTCTATTCATTTGTGAATATACTGTGTTTTTAATGTGAACATTCGGTTTTTTAGAAATTTTTAGTTTGAACTTTCGGATTTTTTAGCTTGAACTTTCGAATTTTTAACTTGAACATTCAGATTTTTTAACTTGAACTTTCAGATTTTTAACTTGAACTTTCGGATTTTTTAACTGGAACTTTTTGATTTTAGATAATTTTTGATTTGAACTCTCGGATCTCAAATATTTTTGATTTGAACTTTCGGATCAGAATTTATTTTTCTACCTTTACAACTATTTCAAAGATGGGTGCATCATCTTGGAAGTTTGAGGGTTCATTTATATTATGTACTAAATTGTTTTTAAATTTTAATATTGCAATATCTTTCGGAATGTGATGGCGAATAGTTTTATTTTTCAAGTATAATGATTTAATTTTAACTTTTTAATTTAAAGTATAATGGTTTAATTTTAACTTTTTAATTTTTAATTTTTTTAAATTTTTTTTTCTGAAATTTGAAAATTTTCCAATTAAATTACCAAGTTGCAATAGGGGAAGGTTGGCGCCATCAAACTAGTTTAACCCCACTTATCGGTCCTAAGTCCGAGATTGCACTTGGATATTTTATAAATTTTTATTTTATTTTATAATTTTTTAATTTTGTTTGAAAATGATGGAACATTATCTTTTATATTCGCCATTGATATTCTGAAGTGTTTTGGTATTTTGGGATTCATATATTTCAATTTTTAAATTGATAATTGTGATTGTTTTTATATATTTATATATATATATATATATATATATATATATATATATATATATATATATATATATATATATATATATATAAAAGGGTATTTTTAGAGGTATAGAACTTTAAATTGCAATAAAACAACGATGTATTATTCGATTGACGTGAATTTTTTATTCGAAAGATAATCTTGTGGCATTACATTTTAAATATGATCAAGCAAGGTGTAGATTCGTCGAATGGGCCCAAAACGAGATTGCCGTTGTTCCCGATTTTCATAAGCAAATTTTGTTTAGTGATGAAGCGCACTTCTGGTTGAATGGCTACGTCAACAAACAAAACTGCCGCATTTGGAGTGAAGCTAATCCCTAAGTGTATGTCGAAACACCGTTACATCCAGAAAAATTGACTGTTTGGTGCGCTTTATGGGCTGTACTTCATTGGTTCATTGGTCCGTACTTCTTCAAGAGCGATGAAGGCCACAACGTTACAGTCAATGGTGATCGGTATAGAACCATGATTACTAACTTTTCATTCCTGAATTGAACAATCATGATGTCCTGGGCTGTGGTTCCAACAAGACGGCGCAACATGTCACACAGCTCGTGCCACAATCGATTTATTGAAAGACACGCTTGGTGAGCGCCTAATTTCACGTTTTGGACCTGTGAATTGGCCTCCAAGATCTTGGGATTTAACACCGCTAGACTATTTTCTGTGGGGCTATGTAAAGTCATTGGTCTATGCGGATAAGCCACAAACGCTTGACCATTTGGAACACAACATTCACCGTGTTATTGCCGATATACGACCACAAATGCTGGAAAAAGTCATCGAAAATTGGGCGTCCAGATTGGACTACATCTGACCCAGCCGTGGCAGTCATATACCAGAAATCATATTTAAAATGTAATACCACAAGATTATCTTTCGAATAAAAAAAATTCATGTCAATTGAATAATACATGGTTGTTTTATTGCAATTTAAAGTTCCATACCTCTAAAAAAACACCCTTTATATGTAGTTGAGAAGTTGAATAATCATGGAGCAGAAGGAAAAGGAGCTGAGTCGCTGAAAGCAGTGCTGTTACGGTAAGGATCAGAATTTAGACGCGCGACTAAAGGTCGGACATTAACTATTAGAATAAATTAAGGAGTTAGGATTCTTTAGATATAACTTTGAGTAAAGTTAAGCTATTAGGATTTCGTGCGCTTATTCACATAGGGTTTTGAGATCTCGTTATATCACTTTGAAATTTCCCTTTATAATTTGCTTGTCTTGGTTGATTGATTTATTAAATATTAACGTCGCACTGTTCAGCTACACGAGGGCTTTTGGAGATGGACCACGTAATTTTGAACCATGGCCAAGTGACGTGGACGACACCTGAGCTGGCACCTCCTCTCTTAACTACCACACCACACCAACGGGAGGACGTTTCAGCTCTCGGCAGATTTAACGTGCATCGCTGCTCTACACAGCGGGTCTTCAGTGGTACTGGGTTCGAACTCGTGACAAGGCAAGCCACGATCCGATACCTATACCACTCGGCTACCGCGGCCACTTGTTTGTCTTGGAATGTTATCTTTGGTCATAATAAATTGAATTTATCATGGTTAGTCTGAGTCATCATTCTTTACATTTCATAGATTTAGGTCAATTAGATGAGGAGGAGGCTTCCCCAGGGGAGGGTGGCCATTACATTGACCAACCATTTGACATGACCTCTTCTCCTTACACGGTTTGTAGACGTTCATGGATGACTCACACTTGAATCCCACATATTAAATCATACCAGATTGGCGACCACGTTGTCAGCCCACGACTGCCTTCCATCGGTATTTGTACTGGAATAACCTCGGGCACGCCAGTCTGCTCATACTCTCTCTTCTTCAATGCTCTGTGCAGGGGTCATTACTCCAACTCTAGAGCTCTTTTTTGAACCGAAAACACATGTGGTATCTTATGGCGATTGTTTTTTTCACCTGGTGTACCATCTGTCTTTAAAAAATGACAAAACTTACTTCAGGAACGCCCCGTGACTTTCCTTATTTAATATTTTATGAACGAAGAAAATCTAAATTTTTTTTTCGTATTTCAGTACTGTGCATTTCTGCGAGCTTTTCTATTTGCTTTTCTTTTCGAAGTTAAACTTATTTCTTGAAGACATTAGTAATTACTACTGTCATACATACCACAAACATACATAATACAAACTGCAGATAAATTCTGCATTATTATTACTTTCGTATTGTTATTCTTATCAATAACAAGCTTAATCTCACCTCAAACGAGAGCTGAAAATAATAATCTATTTACAGTTCTCAACTTTGAAAACGCACATTATGTAGAAAGTTTTCAAATCTATTTTTCTGACTACCAAAAGGAATGGAAGATTTTATGTGATACTAGAATTTTTATCAGGATTAAACATTCTCTGACGAATCTTTCATCTGATTGGCAAACTCGAAGCTGTATTGGTATTGTTTTGACTAGCGATGTCAGTATTGATTTGACCGTGAAGAGTCAACCAGCGAATAGTTATTACTTCTGCTGTTGAATAGGATGAAGGAGTGCTTGCGAATAATCTTTGAATAATCTTTTTGACACTGATAGTTGTATCTGAGCGCCGTATAAGGTGGAAAATCTTTCTGATATTTACTCAACAAATTTGAGTACTGTATTCTGTACTCAAAGGATTGTTTTTATACTATAAATTTCCATCGCTCCTGTCTAGCTCTTTGAGATATATTGCATAAGATCCTATCATCCCGATCTACGTTACAATATGTGTAAAATATCTTTTTCTACCTCTAACGAATAATTCAGAAAGAAAAAAGAAAAAGGGTGGTATTAGTTTATGTTCAAAGACATATATTTGAAGTGTGGTTATGAACTGTGCAGTTTACAAAATAGTTCATCACTAGGTCTTTTAAAATATTTTTGCCTTAACAAAAGATTTTTTTTAAAAAATAGAATCAAAAATTATAATTTTTTAAACTCTTTATGTTCAAATAATGGAAAAAATGTTGCTTATGCCACCTGTCTGGCGTAGTCAGATCGAGGCCCACAAAATTCATCGTGGCAAGGAGCTAGACGTACTCCTGTCGTTGGTCTTAGCCTTGAACACCATACAGGTGATAGTACGATTTAGCTCGGTGAAATTCCCGAAGAGACGATAGAACTTTACGATAGATGGTGACACCATTGGTCTCCCCCTCCACAAATTAGGCATGCAGCTGGAGGGGAGGGAAATATTCTCTAGTCCTCTGCACTCGTGGTTTCAGCTGCAACTGCCCACAAGACTTTCGGACCCACTGATTTAACGAGAACGTACCCCGTGTGTACTCGAAGGTTATTTGGGGGCATCGAACTCAGGCCTTCAGGTCTGGAGTCCGATGCTCTAACCACTAGGCTACCCACGACCTGGAAAAATGTTATTACTGTAAACACACATTCAAGTCTATGTAAAGAAGTATGCATTTACAATACCTATAAAGATAAAAAAAAAACCTCAATCCCTCCGAAGGAATATAATTAAATTGATAATTGATTGTGGTTAAATTAATTCCCTGATAAATAATTAATTGTAATAACTTATTGATACTTGATTATATTTCTCGAATTTTGCGTAATTAATGTTTAAAATGGTATAAATATTTTATATCTGGATACGTTAATATTACGTTCTGTTGTATTTATTTTAAGATAAAAATTGTAATATTCGCCGCAACGCCGTCAAGTTAAGTTAATTAAGTCAAGTTAGCATCATTTCGCGACCATTTTTGGCGAGTTGGTGACCATATGGATGCTTCTGGAAATAGCTAGAGAAATCTATTAACATCAGACTGTAAGTGGATCTGTCGAGAAAGTGCTCGAAGGTACCCCCCGCAGGTTATAAATAGCAGCCATTCGTTGAAACTGAGTCAGTCTCACTTTAGCCATTGAAGACATCAGTTGCTGCGATCGAACCATCACTTGCGAATAATTTTTATCGTTACGTATTTGTATTTTTAGACATTAATAGTTATCTCTGAGCCTTGTAGAAGGCGTGTAAACCTCTTGGGATTTATTTTGTGAATGTTGCTGCTTGATTCTGTACTTAACGGATTGTTTATTTACAGTAAATTTCATCGCTGTTAAGGAACTGTTTTGCTCTTTGAGACTGATAGCATAAAATCAACGGACTCCGATCTACTTAACAATATTAACAATCAATTATTAATAACTGAATCGATAAATGATCCGTGGTTCTTCGTGGAGTATTTTAAATGTATTAAATATATATATATATATATATATATATATATATATATATATATATATATACACTCTGTCGCAAAAAATATATGCACCCAGAAGAAATTGAGCTACATTCACGAAATTTGGTATGCATGTAGTGTATATGAAAATAAACAAATGATTAAAAATTCAGAACAAAATATCATTTTATTAAGCGATTACAGCTTGCAAAAGGTTAAAAATCAGTAAGTAGTAAAGCCACCTCTGGCAGCTATACAAGCCGAAATTCGGCGTGGCATCGATTCAATTAGATCACTTATGACCCCCTGTGGAAGATCCTGCCATAGTCTTTGCATCTGCGCAGTTAATTCTCCTGTATCTCGGGACGGCTGCAGTTGTCTTCCCAGCGCGTCCCAGACATGCTCTATTGGCGAAAGATCTGGTGACCTGGCAGGCCATGGTAGGACGTCATATCCTTGAAGACATTGTTGGGAGAGTCGCGCAGTATGTGGACGAGCATTATCCTGTTGATAAATGGCACCGGGGGCGACTTGATAGCATGGGTAGCACAATCGGCGTTAAAATATCGTCCACGTATCTGTGAGCTGTCAAAGTGCCTTGAAGGACCACTAAAGATGATCGTGTGTCCCAAGAAATTGCTCCCCACACTGTCACACATTGTGAAATTGCTGTATGCCGCTCGACAATAAATGCCGGATCGGACCGCTGGCCGGTGCGCCTCCAGACACGTGTGCGGTGGTCATCAGCACTGAGACTGAATCGGGATTCATCACCGAAGATGACACGTCTCCAGTCTGTCACACTCCAAGTTGCCCGAGGTCGGCAAAAATCCAGTCGACACTGCCTATGATGTGGAATCAGTGGTAAGCGTCTTAGCGGACGTCGGCTCCTCAAGCCAACTTCGGTCAGTCGTCTCCTTATGGTTTCTCTGATGGCACTGGATGTCTGGAAGGAGGTAAGTGGCGTTGAATCGATGCTAGCGACGTTGTTGGTGCCGAAGTGGCCACTCTTCTGATTGCACGATCCTCGCGATCATTTGTGTTCCTGGGACGTCCTGACCCTCCGCGACGGTACACTCTACCTTCTGTGATCCACTGTTGCCAACACCGAGCAACTACCATATCGCTCCGACCGAGGTGGCGGCCGATACGTCTATTCGACCAACCTGCTTCTCTGAGGCCTATTATACGGCCCATATCAAAGTCCGTCAGCTGCTCGTACTGCCGCCGGTTACGTCTTAGAGGCATCCTAAGTCTCAATTTCGTCTATCAAAGTCATCAGATTCGTTTGGATAGCTGTACGGCGCTCGTACTCATGCTTTTAAACTCTCCCAGTTGCGCAACTAATATGCGCATAGCACACTTAGCCTTGTCTCATTGCCTTCGAAATTTTAATCATTTGCATATCTTTTACCAGACTACATTCTTGCCGAGTTTCGTGATTGTAGCTTGATTTCTTCTGGGTGCATATATTTTTTTGCGACAGAGTGTATATATATATATATATATATATATATATATATATATATATATATATATATATATATATATATATATATATTTATTTAATCTCTTTCCATCCGCTTTTATTACTATTCTATCTAGAAGACAATTCAAAAGAAGCAGTCTCGTAATGATATGCCAATCTTATAAAACATATTTAATGAAAGCACCGTTTCATATTTACTAAAAAACAGATCAAATCATAGAAAAAAAATAACATATTTCTTTTTGTGCAGCCATTTAAAACAAGCAATAAGCCTTTTCCTGAAAACTATATTAGCGAAACAAAGAAAACCGCCATGCTTCATTAGATCACATATCAGAGTATGAAGCAGGCAAGGCATAATGACGCTCCTTGACGTTTATTTGATGCTTCTCCGGAATTTCGTCAAGAATCATGAAAGGCCTGTTCTCGACAGTTATTTAATTAAATTTCTTAAGATATTAATTAACACGAAGGAAGTAAATTGCCGGTTTCTGGAACAGCAGGGGGGTTGAGTTGCTCCTTTCTTTTATTCGGAACATCAAAAGAATTTACTGAAAGATGTATTAACGGTTCATTAGCAATTCAGTGAGAATTGAAAGAAGATAAGTAGTCACACACACAAATGTTCGCTGTGAGTTATCTTTAGTAAAGCCAACAGCATGCAAAAAATGTGTGATTTCTGAAGAATTGTATTTAAAAATATATATATATATATATATATATATATATATATTCATAAATTGAATGAAAAGGTCACCATGCTTGTCCAATGATGAAGGGCTCTAGTTTTGTAGTCAGTAATACTTAATTTGAATGATTTGTTCATGTCCCTATTCTATCAAGTAAGAGTTTATTAACGCCACTCTATAAAACAACACAGGGCTATTGGCGACGGACAAAAGTCCATCGCTACTCGTTCCCTTGACCATAGTTTAAGTCAAGCGATGAACACCTGAGCTGGCATTCCCTCTCAAAACCTCAACTCCACGTCAACAGTTTTAGATTCTATCTAAGGCAAGTCATGTGGAATAATGAGGGTTAATGTTTGAAGTCTGAATCACGCAAAGTACTTTCTTGTTGGGAGTGGAAACTTTGGAGATGGAAATACCAACTCAGAGAGATATCGTTTGATTGGGATTTAAAATTACGAGATACATAATCAATGATTTTCACGTCAAGTGGTATTACAACCAAACGAATAATTGTTGATTGTAAGTAATCTTAAGAAATATTCTCACAGTATTAATTTGCAAATTCCGTTTGCTAGAAGGTTAACACCTGACCACAAATATCCCAAGTCAGCAAACATGGTCTGCAAGATATGCAGAAACTTCCTTGGCCTCTTACTTTATCCTGATTTATCTCCAATCAAATGCAACTGGGGCGTGATTGAACACAGCTTGCACACACGCCATACCGATACTACATTCAGATGTGAGGAATTGGGGAAAACGTTTAAAAAAAAATGTGTGTGTGTGTGGGGGGGTCCTCGATCACATCTTTGTTTTTGTACTTAGAACTTTTGTTTCATTAATTCCCAATCGCAGTGATTTTACAATATACTGAACGGATGTTGTTCTCAATCTGTGTTAGGAGTATTACTTCAAAATAAATATACCTTATTGTTGTTTATTATATCCTGTTAAAACCTGCAATAAAAAATAATAATTATGCATGATCGGAGTCTGCAGAGAGAATAACTTACGACATATAAAGTAATGACGTGAAGGATACTTGTAAATATCTTAAGAAGTAATTAAACTTTATATTAATCATTACATGAGTGAAGAATCTTGAATTATATATTTGATAAAAACTCAACGCGACACAAAGATTAAAAAAATTAAGACCTTAGCTATTTTTTCAGTTTTGAGAATTACTGGTCACTCTTTCTTAGTTGTTGTTGTGGGGCCTGCTAATAGTCTCAAAGTGGCAGGATGATGTACTTGGGTGGAATGGGCGATGTACGTTTGGAGTCCTAATGACTTCATAATTGACCTTATCAGGGCTGGATAATTTATACAAACGGTATCCTTTTCGGATACGGGTAAAGCAGGGAGTGGTATATCTAGTAACACTCCCGGAAATGATGTTAAAATTAGCATCAGGAATGCTTACCACTGTTCGGTCTTTAGATCGAAACTCATTGCTATCAGTGGTGCTCTCGACCATGCTCTCAACTCTAATAAGGGCAGTATCTGGATTCTAACAGACAGCGGGAGCTCCAGCCAATATTTGAAGAATTGGCCAAAGATCATGGACAGTACTGGTCTGAATATTATTTCCAAATTGGTTAGTCTTGATCTGAGGAAACAAGTGTGTCTCAGTGGACACCGTTGCATGTGAGTGTGCCTGAGAACGAGATCGCTGATGAGCTAGCTGTTAGGGGTTGTGATATCTCTAACCCCAGTTCCTATCTCTCGAGCCATTCTGAAATTCATTCCCTCAACAGAGTTAAAATGAATTTGACTTGGCGAAACCCTCCTGCTCACCACTGGTACGCAGCTGAGAATCCTGGCCTATCTCTACAGTGCAGAAGGTCCAGGGCTCTCTTCAGATGGCATTGGCACGTTTCAGAAGCAGTCATCTGCGTTATATGACTTTTGTGCAAGGGGTTAAGTATTTCTATTCTAGTCCTTGCTTTGTCCCTGCTTCTCCTGCTCATCTTCTGGACTACTGGGACATGTCCCTGAGACATTTGTTTGATGAGCAGGATCTGGTTTGTGGCATTCTTCTGTGAAAAGGTCAAATGGACTTCGTGTAGTCTCTCCTGCTTCAAAGGGCGTCGTTTTTTTGTTATAGAGTGTATATTTTTTTAAGTTATTGATATCTAAATCTTACTACAGAGTTTTTCAATTAAATTGAAAAACATTCTCATACCTTTTGCCCCTTGATTTAAAAGCGATGGAACATGTAATTCTAAAACCGAAATATTTTTATTTTTTATGCCTCTGTAACCTCCCAAATCGAAGACGATTTCTGCAAAATCCAGTTTTAGTGGATTTCTGCTCAACAAAAGAAACATGCTGACAAATTTTAAGTCTCTACATGAAATAGTTAAAAAACTAGACTTTGTTTAGCTATACCGCCCTCTTAACCCTCTTAGGAGTAGATTAAATACAATCCCTTTCTTAGAGAATCTCTACTCAACAAAAGAAACATGCTTACCTATTTTCAAGTCAGTTAATGGGATAGTTTAATAATGGAAATTTCCCAGCTATATTCTATTTCCCAAAAAGTTTTTCATAGCGGATCTCTATTCAACAAATGAAACGTGTATGCCAAATTTCAATTTCGTCGATCTAATAGCTCTTGAGATCTTGTGATATATGATTGAGTCACTTTTCTTAATCATATATTAGGCGTGTTTAAATGAAAGTGATTCGAAGCTTCGCATGTAAACAATTTTCAACGTATTTTCGTAAAACAAACGCAGTAGTGAAGGTGGATGTACCACGCACATGCTTGCGCATACAGATTTGTGACAACTGCATTCGTAAGGACGTGACATTAATTTAAAAATGGCTGGTATGGATTTAACTGCGCACAAAACGGATTGGCAAGCTGTAATAAAGTTTTTAACATTGGAAAGGTGTAAGCTGGAATGGTCCTGAGTTAACAACATTTGTTGCGTACAGGAATGACGTGACGACTTTGTGCAGCATGTAGTGGAAGAGGATATAAAATCTGGTTTCTCCACTTCCAGCCGGAAACCCGTCAGCTTGAAATGAAAACATCTTGACTATCAGGTCCTAAAAATTCAAAGTTCAGCAGTCAGTCAGCCGGAAAGGTGATGTTGACAGTCTAATACAGGGTACTCAACCTTTTTTTCTGCTGGGCCACATACATATGCTAGTTATTTCACGCGGGCCGCAACATGATGGGGAGGGGGAGGGAGAAATACTTTAAGTCCAAGATAACATTGGAAATTTAAAATATGGAAAATTGTTCGAAACATTATAACTCCTGTTAACTTTTTTTAATTATTATTTTTTATATTTTTTCATTTTTGTCACTAACACTAAATTAGAAGCCTTTAAGAAACACCCCTTCACAATTTCTGCATCAATAAACGGGGTTTCATACGATTACCAATAATATAACAAACCTGTTTAAAGAGAACTTGGAGGAAAAGCATGATTAAATGATTCCTGTTTATTGGTATTTTTTAAATACTGCACTTTCGTGACAAATCAAATAATTACTGATCCCGCCATCATTGTTTTTCACTACAAAATAGTCAACCACCTAATCATCTCTCCAAACGATTTATTTTTTTCGAATATTTTTCGCGTACAAAATATGAAAGTTAGTTAAAAATTAGTTCCACCCATAAAATGGTCGCTACTCCACTGTTGTCTGATATCACTAACCGCAAACCATTCCAAATAGAAAAAAAAGATATCAATTCGTACCCGTACGACACGGACAGAAAAAATCAAAGTTGATATAATTGATTTCTTGACAAAGAATTTCCAGTCAAAAATTTAGTACAATGTTCTTAAATGAGTAAATTTCTCAGATCAATGGACCGGGCCACTTAAAAAAGCCCGGTGGGCCGCGGGTTGAGTATCGCTAGCCTAATAGCCAACGATTTCACTCCGACGACGGAGTAAAGGTTTCAGTTCTCAACTGGTTCCATGATCAACCGACATCGTTCATCGCGAACGGAATTCATAACCTTCCAAAGCAATGAGAGACGCTTGCCTAAACTCCATGGGCGATTTCTTTTAACAAACTTTGTCTATGCATTTCACTCATTTAATATTGTTGTTTCTATCTCTGTATCTGTCTCTTTTCTGACCTTACGCATTTCATAGATCAGGGAGGGCGAACCTTTATGGACCAACGTGCCATTTTATTCTAAAAAAGTATTTAATGACGTACAGACGTGCCGTCGAATAATTTTGACTTGTGATTATTGGGAAAATAGTACAACTAAATGCTAACAAAGCAAGACTCTGTATTTATTATAAAAAATACCTTTTGCACTCTATAGTAAAGAGTGTTTTTTTCCAGGTATAGAAGTTCAAGTTGGCATTACTTTCCAAGATGGCGACCGATTCAACAGCTGTCAAGTGATTTATTCTCAGTTTGGTTTGGCAATTCATCCAAACGATCATCAAGCAAGGCGTAGATTCGTCGAATGGGCCCAAAACGAGATGGCCGTTGTTCCCGATTTTCATAAGCGAATTTTGTTGAGCGATGAAGCGCACTTCTGGTTGAATGGCTACGTCAACAAACAAAACGGCCGCATTTGGAGTGAAGCTAATCCACAAGTGTATGTCGAAACACCGTAACATCCAGAAAAAATGACTGTTTGGTGCGCTTTATGGGCTGGTGGAATCCTTCTTCAAAAACGATGAAGGCCACAATGCTACAGTCAATGGTGATCGGTATAGAGCCATGATTACTAACTTTTTCATTCCTGAATTGAACAATCATCATGTCCAGGAGCTGTGGTTCCAACAAGACGGCGCAACATGTCACACAGCTCGTGCCACAATCGATTTATTGAAAGACACGTTGGGTGACCGCCTAATTTCACGTTTTGGACCTGTGAATTGGCCTCCAAGATCTTGTGATTTAACACCGCTAGACTATTTTCTGTGGGGCTAGGTAAAGTCATTGGTCTATGCGGATAAGCCACAAACGCTTGACCATTTGGAAGACAACATTTGCCGTGTTATTGCCGATATACGGCCACAAATGTTGGAAAAAGTCATCGAAAATTGGACGTCCAGATTGGACTACATCCGAGCCAGCCGTGGCAGTCCTATGCCAGAAATCATATTTAGAATGTAATGCCACAAGATTATCTTTCGAATAAAAAAAAAATTCATGTCAATCGAATAATACATCGTTGTTTTATTGCAATTTAAAGTTCTATACCTCTAAAAAAACACCCTTTATAAATGTTTTAGTTATAAGTGTAATTCAACTTAAAGTAAACATTAGTGTGACTTCTGTTGTTGCAGATTGTGGAGATAAATAACTTATATTAGGATTGTGTGTGTGAAAGATGTTACTTTTAGTAGAATACTTGCTGAATTTGAGTCATCTGCCAAACGGCTTTTATGCCATTAATTATTTTTGCTCTGATTCACTTTTTTCACAAGAGGATTTGTGATTTGTTTCAAAATGCCGTTTTACAGACGATGTTCCGCGTACCACTGTTCCAGAACATAAAACGCACACCGCTTTGTCTCCTGTACTAATGATACCATATTTCTAGATTCACCAAACTTGAAATTCTCTGTTACGCTTACTATCTTGCACTTTTTGTTCTTTTGTTGAACTAGCCATGTTAAATAACAGTTAAAAATCGTAAATATATAACACAAATAAACTTTAAAATACAGTTGTGTCAATGGAATTGACCATGCCATGTGTAGACAAACATTGCGCCACAAGCAGTTGTAGTCCACGTCATAACTAAGGAAAGACAAAAACAAAGGAGTGGGATCCCTGTTGCCCCGCAACCGATCAATTGCGTTTGTTCGTAATACTTCACAGTGAACTTTGTTATTTTGAAATAAAATGCAAAAACCATTTTGATCGCTTGCGTGCCCAAAATATTGTGTCGCGTGCCATCAATGGCACGCGTGCCACTGGTTCACCATCCCTGTCATAGATACACACCTCGAATCCCTTTCCTTTGAATACCCCTTATATAAATATATAAGTTTATGATGATTTTTTGTAAGTTTTATATGAAAAACTGATTTATAATTTTTTCTCTCATTCTATCTCTCGTTCTATCCTTTTGACATACGTTATATGTCTCCACCTTCCATATATATATCACAATCTCATATCCTACTTATATATATATGTAGGGGAGAGAAGGAAAAGAGAAATATGAAGAATTAAAAAAAAATCCATCTGAAAAATATGTGAAATGAGGAAGAAAAGTCAAACAGTGAAGTCAAATAATCATTAGGGAAGTAGAAAACTAAAAAGAGACTTTGAGCTTGAGATCAAATATGCGAGGTTCAATTAGTTTGATGATACTAATCTTTCCCCGTAGTGGCTCGGTAAAGTTATATGGAAATATCTGTAAATTTTCCATACGCAAATATTTAAAATAAATGAATGAGAACTGCAACGCAATGTGCAGATTTGAAAAACATCAGAATATCATAGAAGTAATGCTTAATTCGGTTAATGTGAAAAAATAGGACCAGAATTTGGAAAATTTTTTCAGATACAAAAAAAAAATGAAACATTAATATGATATATTCTGGCTTCACTATCCTTTAGAGATCAGAATTTGTTATTATACTTCCCGTTTTTAACCGAGTTTATTCGTTTTCTTCTGGTATAAAATGTGTTTCGCGCATTTTCTTCTATACTGTAATGTTAAATGGGCTATGTCTTCACGTATTATAACAAAAAAGGAAGTATTCATGGAATATTTTGGCATTTTTAAAAACACTATATTGTGTTAACAGATGTATGGGATATAATATTGCAAATTTCTATAGAAATAGAGGCATTTTTTCTGTCTGAAAATGTGCTTCGCGTTTAGCTCAAGCTCTCGTACTTTTACCGAAGACAGCCTTAAAAATTATATCTGCAGAAGTACTCAAAGAAATGACAATAATGAAATCAAGAAAGAAAAAAAAACCCTGATCGACTAACAGAAGTAAAGATCTTAAATATTCAAAAAAAAAAAAAAAATAACATGCTGCCATATCAAAATGACATAAAAATTGCGAAGTAGTAGTACTTGGTTGGTTATTGTGTGTGTGTGTGTGTGTGGTTAATTTGGTGAGTAAAATGTTGAAATTTGAATGCGGAGAGAATGTTCCAGAATCTGTGTCAGAAAAGTGGAAACTGTACAAAAAATAATCTTAATCTTCACAGTCAGACTAGAGACAGGTTAAATATGTGATCCTATTGTTGTGTGACGGATATGGGAAATCATTCACTATTCACAAAGCCGATCAATGTATTTATGTTGCATATGTTTTTGGAGAAATTTGTGGAATAAACATGTTTTAAACAATAATGGGAGAATATTAGATTTTATTATTGAATATGTCTATATTGCTTGGCTATAAACTACTGTTTGGAGGTAAAAATGTAATTTAATATTTCTATAATTAGATAGATGTAAAATGCCCATCCAAAGGTATTTTAATTATATGGAATTCAAATATGTCTCTTTTATTGTAAATATTACTAAACACTTTAAAATTATTAGCAAATTTAAGTCCGAAATTCAACTTTGTTTAATTGAAATTGTATTTTAGTAAGGTATTCTGTGTAGTTTTAATGCATCTCTGTTAAACAAAAGAAACATGCTTGCAAAACTTTGAGACGAGAGCTCTAAATAGTTAAAAAGCTGAATTTTTCTTTAAAATTAGGCCCTCTCAAAACAGTTTACTGCCGCAAAACGGACTCTTAACTCTCTACTCAACAAAAAAAATCATGTCTTCCGAATCTCAATTTCCTAATCTTGTCTTTCAAAAACAAATACTTTAACCTATAATATATTATGATATTTATTTACATGCATTTAAGACATTTTAAAAGATACACCAATTGTATTTTATATGCCAAAGAACACACACACACAATTCATGAGTGTATTCTGTTTTCAGATGTGTAGTAAATTACTTGACAGCAGTAACATTTCTTTGTTTTTTTCCCTTTTCTGAAAAAAGAAATCCACTTTTCAAATTACGTGGTCGGTGGCTAGCCACGGCGTCGTATTTTGTAAGCGCATACATTTAGTCGTCGGCTATTGAAAAATATTGCGTTTGTTGAGCAGATAAGGAATATAAAGTTTTGTGTCAATTTGTGAAAAAATGCTTCGTAGACTTTCGAAATTTTGAAGCATGTGTAAGGCTGTGATACATTATCACAAACGTAAGCTTTTGAGACGCTTCGAGGTTTTAGGGAAGGCAGAGAAAGTGTCGAAGACGGCAAATGCTCTGGACATCCGCAGACTTCCCGCACCGCTGAAAACATCGAAAAGGTTTCTGTGGCAGTACGTAAAACAGGCTTCAAACAATAGCAGAATCAGTTGGGATATCCTCGGCTACATGTCATTGGATACTGACTAAGCATCTTAATATGAATAGGGTATGTCAACATATTGTTCCCCACATGTTAAACGAAGATTAATCTGCAGATGAAGCTAAAAGTGTGTGGCAGGTTGAATTGAAGGACAAGGCTGAAAAGGGATTCCAGAAAAGTTTCAATTGACCATGGCAAAACTGTATTCTTACTCAAGGGTCTTACTTCGAAGGAGGATGTGTTTCAGCAGCTTAATTGGTAATATTTTTTTAAGTTAGAGACTCGATCATGGAACTTTTGAATCCTACTACGTATAACGATTGCACCCTTCAAACTAATTTGAAATAAAAATTATATTCCAGTCATTATTTTAATGCATTAAATGATTTTAAATAAATACATTTATATAACTCATTATAAGTTATTGTGAAGATCTCAATCGAATATCTCGGATTGAAATTTATAAAATTTAATCCAAAATTACAATTATTTGTTTTAATGTGACTCTTTTATGGAAGCACAAAAGCTTTATTCGATTTGAAATTTATAAGTATTCCTTTTGTCAGCGTTTCTGTCATATATATATATATATATATACATATATATATATATACATATATATATATATATATATATATATATATATATATATATATATATATATCTGCTTCGAAATTTGATGACATCATTTGAGGCAACAGATAAAAGTCGCCGAATACAGGTAAAAATAAATTTAAGTCACAAAATATTGTCCTCATAGTAGTTTTAAAATTTTGAAGTATCAAATTATTGAAAAAAATCAGATCTTAATACCGCAATGCAATAATGTTGTGAAAGTATGTTTAAGTAGACATTTTTTTTATCAAGACCAAATCAATATTATTCTAAAAAATACATATTTTTGTCATAGAAAAATGGAAAAGAATCTATTTTGTCATTCTTTATCTGGAACAAATGTTTGTACATCAATTTGAAAAAAAGCACGCACAGTATTTTGAATCAATACACTTCAAGTCGAAGCTTTTGAAGATCGATTTTAAAATACATAAACAAAGAAAAAAAAAGGACAAATAATTTTTATAGCTTATCATGAAATCTTCTTTCTTACTTTTTGAAAAACTTAAATACAATTTTATGATTACATAAGTATTCTATTTCTTATTCATCGACAACTACATGGAAATAAATAAATGTTTAAAGCCTTTTTATATTTTCTAAAAAGAAACAGAAAATCCGTAAAAAGAACAATAAAAAAAAGCTGAACATTTTGAAAGCGTGGGAATGTATTAAACTTCATCCAAGTGAAAGCTATTTCTTTTCTATCTTCATAAATCTTTTATTTAAGAATATTTGGTTATTATTGTTTTAGTATTTCAATATATATTTTTTAACGTTTTGTTTTTCTTTCGAAAGAAATACTAAGCGAATAAAACAATAAAAGATTACAATAGTTTTTTTTATAAACACTTAAAAAAACCCATGAAATGTTGCATTTCTTATTTCAAGAAAAACAAGATAGCAGAAAACTATATTTAGTTAATTCCATTTTTTTAAATTCATGCATGGAAAAGTTTTGTTACTTTCAAAGTTTTTTTTTTAAATTCCTTATCCTTATCGAACGATATTTTTCGCCAAATTAAGCTCCAAATAAAAATATCGAAGTTTTTTCTGTGCTTGTTTTAACTATGATCTTCTTTTTTGATTTCATTTTCTCTCTTTCTAACAAAAAAATATGGCTACATATTTTTTTGAAAGAAATATCTTTTTCAATTTTATTAAGCTTTATTTTTAACTTTTCCTTCTTGTTTTAGGAAAATCGAGAGTATATTAAAGACAAGAGTATTTTCGAATCATTTTGTTTTCATGTCTAGTCTCAAATTATTTGATACATAATTTGAGGGCGTTTAGCAACGCCTAATTCCATTTGCTCGAGTCCAATATAAAAGAGATACAGTGAAAATCGTTTAACACGAAAATGAGGGGACTGAAATATTTTTTCATGTTAAAAGAATGACAAAAAAACTTATACTCAACAAAATTAAGTTTATAGGAGTACATTTTTTGTGTTTCTTTAAAGTTAATCAGAGTACATAATTTGCAATCTTTTTTTAAAAAAATATTGTTTATAATGTAGAGTTAGCAATATCAAAATTTTTATAGATTTCCGTTTTTGTCTTTTGTTTTTGATCAACAGCCTCAAGATGCTCCTTCTTCATTTTAAGCGAAATAGCAATTTGCTTTCCGTCTGAGCTCCTTGCCAAAGTGCCCGCAAAAAAAAAATCCTTTAAAATAAAATAAGATAAAACGCGAAACCAAACTTACTCATTTTTACTCATACTGCGATGTACTCGTCACCGAATAAGAGATGGGATATAACTTTGTGGCAATTGTTGAGATGTAGGGTTAGAAGCTTAGATAAACAAAATTCGCTCGTGTCAAGGCTATTCTGAGTGTATTTTGAAGCCAAGTTAACCTCCTTCCTACGAAACATATAAACCCCCTCTCTTTCATTTCATACCCTTCTTAAATCTCGCCCACGCAACTGGTGTTTTGCGAGTTTTGCTCATTCCTCAAAGGGAAATCTTTTCGTGTTAAGCGATTTTCGTTTCTTGCATTTCGTTTCTTGAAGAAAAAATGCATCGAAATACATAGCAACTTGTCGGGACCATTATAGCATTTCGTGTTAACCGATATTTCGTCTAAGTGTTTTCGTGTTAAACATATTTCACTGTAGTTGGTTGCAAGATTAAACATAATATTAAAACAAGTTTCAATAGAAAAACAAGAAACTTATTAACATTTCTAGTTTTTTTTCCTTTAAAAATAAAAAATAAATAATTTATTATTTATATTCCTTCTTTCTTAACATTTATTTTATTCGATTACGTGATGATAAATGTCACCATCAATCACAGTTGCAACGGGTTCTGTTCGGACTTTCTACTAATCCTCTTGTGTAAAATACTCTTTGTAACTGTGATTTCAGTTGAAAACCGCTTTCCGTAGAGAGGACTTAGTTTTATGCAAATTAGAGCATCTATTTAAGTGCCAGTAGTACAGTAGGCGGGATGATGGTTGAAAATTGAGATAGAAGAAAGCGCAGCGTTAACGACCGGTGGCTGTTTTTAATATTGTTAGTTCAAGTGGAAGAATTAAAGAATTGTTGAAGCAAAAATGCTCAGGATAACAGATATAAGTACTCTTATTTTTATTATAACTTACTTAATAAGTTTAATTGCTCCTCGGATTTAGTTATTTAAGTGCATTTTCGTTAAGCTGATTAAAAGGGAAATAGGCAATAAAGTTGTTTAAATTGAGAAACGGTTGATCTTTACTCGAACTATCTCACACTCGCGGTCGTAGGATCGCGACGCAGTTTAACATCTTTTTCGCCTTTAGAAGAGTTTACTCAACATAGTTGTATTTTAGACGATGCATCCATTTGTTTGATTGTATACTATAATTGATAGTTTTTTTATATTGTTACGTAGTTGTACCACGTTCAAATACAGGAAAGGTCCATGAAATGGACAAGTAGGGTTTTTTGGAGAATTGAATAACAGGGAACAATTAACGCACAATAGTGCAGATTCAAAAATCATACAAACATCGAACACAACAATTCTAATCCGTAATTACAATATCACTAATAAAACACCCGATAGACATTCATTGTTAGACACCAATGCTGCGTGGCCGCAGTAGCCGAGTGGTCAAGGCATCGGATCATGACTGGCCTTGTCACGAGTTCGAGCCTAGCTTCACTAAAGACCCGCCGTCTAGGGAAGCGATGCACGTTATATCGAGAGCTCATACGTCCTGCCGTTGGTGTGGTAAAGAGAGAGGGGTGCCAGCTCAGGTGTCGTCCACGTCACTTGACCGTGGCTCAGAATTACGTGGTCCGTCCCCAAAAGCCCTCGTGTAGCTGAACAGTGCGACGTTAATATCCACTCACTCACACCAATATTGTTTCCCTGCTTCATTTTTATATAGGCAGTGTGAAACTCTTCTTGAAGCGTTTTAGTTCTGAACAAATAATCAACCTAGAATCGTCAGGACTTTTGTAAGGGAATGCATTTCTGGGGCGAAATTTCGTGATTTGGAGACCTTTGGCTTCCAAATTTATCGCTATGTCTCTCGCCAAGGTTATTCATTCATTATTTAAGAGTATTCCCTATTGGCTTACAAATTATCTTTCAGCCGTAATACTCTTTTGAAAAAGAACCGAACAAAATTTAAACAATACAATCGTTCTGGCCCTATTAATATTTTATGGGAAATTTCATTAAAAATTGACATGATCATTTAAATTTATTAATATGCACTTAAATTAATTTTAAAATACGAATAAAATTGTTTAATTTTTTACAGTGGTTTCAAAAGTAATTTTCTTACATAAAATACAAACATGCTATCACAACTATGAGATTATATTCCATAGAAAATTATGTAAATTCAATGAAAAAATTGTTTTGGTACAAATAAAAGTTTTTAGAAACTTTAACGTATTGTCAATTAGACAACTGATTACAAAAATTGTCGAATTTTTATCGCTGTTTTGACTAAATATTCTGAAAATACATTAGTTTCTCATTAAGTTTTTCATAAAACTTTCCCCAAATAAGATATTTAAAAATAAAATGCGTAAATTTATTCTAATATTTTTAAAGATTTTTTACTTAAATTAAGATTTTTTATTAATTTAATTGTGAGAAAATAAGTTCTTTCAACTTGAAAAGTAAAAAATAGATGTGATATTTGATTTATAATATATATATATATATATATATATAATCACATTTTATTTCTTAAATCCTTAATATATATATATATATATATATATATATATATATATATATACAGTGCACCACAAAAGTGATCGTACACTTGCAATTTCTTATAAAATTTGATGTTTTCGTCTAATAAAAATTAATACATTGGTATTGGAATTTTTTTATATCTGCAACATATTCTTAATGGAATGACGTAATCAATTTTTTAAAAATAGAATAACTATTATTTTTAAAAATCAATAATAATAAAAAAACTAAAAATTTACGCCACAAAAGTCTTTGTACACTTAAGTTTCATTATAATATAAAAATAGCACAATCGAAAGTAATTCGAAATCAAAATTATATTCCAGTCATTGATCCAACTAGATTCTTGGGAATAAGTTTCAGAAAATTCAAAATTAACAACAAATATTGTTTAGGATGACAGAAAATTCACAATTTTTGGTTCCGATGGGCATATAATAGTTTGTAAATGAAAAAATGAGGAATTTAACCCCATGAATTTATGTGGAACAAGAACTCCGCCAATTCCATGCTGAGGCATGGAGGTGGAGGTGTTCTGGAGTGGGAGTGTAAACAGACTTCAGGATTAAGGAATTTGGTATATTTTGATGGTATTGAGAATCATGAGCTCTATTCAAATATTTTAAAGGGAAATTTTAAATTCTCTGCTCAAAATTTGAATATTGGAGACGAATTCACTTTTTAACAGGATAATGATGCCAAGCACACTGCTCTCCATGTACACCGCTGGTGTCTCTATAACCGTCCCCAAATTTTGAAAACGCCTCCTCAATCACTTTATTTAGCCCCGTAGAATAGTGCTTCTCAAGCTTTCAATACTGGCGACCCAATTTTCAATTATAATTTTTATAGCGCCCCCCTTATATAATAATAATATATTGAATGTAATAATAATAACGTACTTCGACGCTAAAGCTATAATATGATCAAATTACAAATTAATAAGATAAGTATTAAATTTTTTATATCTGTGTTACTCTTAAGTAACATATATTTTAAGTAAATTACTTTTAAGTAATATAGGTTAATTATGCTATTTTTAAATTGAAACAGATTGAGAAATGATCTTTAATTAAAGATTTATTTTCTTCATCATCCATTTCTAAAAGTACAAATATCATTAAAAAATAGTCTATAATCTATGTTGCTCTTTATCATATCCATTACATCTGGCAATCTCGCGAACGTTCACGTGAGTCTGGGCAACCTAACGGACGTCGGCACACAAAACATGTAAAAAAAATGCAGTATCTCGTACAATTCCAGTCAGTCTTGGTCAAGTCGATTAGCTACCGAATCTATCTTGAATGTACATTTCACAATTCACGCGTTAGTAGTAATTCACGGTATTAAGTATTTACGGCAGTGGATTAAAACAAATTCATAGATATATTTTTAAATCGCAGCGAGCAATCGACGATAATAAAGCATCAAGTACACAGACGAGGGCAAATTGTTATCAAGTTACGAATGGGCTAGGGATCCCTTTAGAAATACTTCAGAAGGGCTCTCAACTGCCGAAAAAGAGATCTTCATTAATTTCACATCCAGTGACGAAATTAAATGATAATTTTGTAATAAATCACTCGTTGAATTCTGGATAGAGGGGAATGCTGAATTTTCTGCACTGAAAACAAAAACATTTCGTATACTATTATTATTTTCAACTCCATACCTTTGTAAATCCGGATTTTCTGCGATGGCTACTTGGAAGACAAAATATAGAGATCTGAGCTAAATATCAAAAAATTACTCAGAGTGTCAATTTCTAATTTTTAGCCTTCCTTTGAAAAACTTTGCTCTGCAAGACAAGCTCATGGAAGCCACTAATAATTATTAAACTTGTTCTTATACTGGCTGAAGTACCCACTCTAACACGAGTTTAATTTTTTTTAAAAATGATAATACATTATTCTTGATATAATAGCTTAATTGCAAGGAGAGTAAAACCAAGTGCATGACTATGTATACAAAAATGTAAAATGATTTATTGAAATGAATGCTCATATTATAAACGGTTTTGAGAACGAACTGTAATTTTAAGCCTCGCAGAATTATGATTTAGAATAAATGCTAAGTAATAAAAAAAGAATGTAAAATTCTAATGAATAACAATTGTGTTATTTTTAATATTTAAAGCGAGAGAACTTCAAAATGTTTTTTAGCCCGGTATCAGACGTGCACTCGATACTAACGTTAATGGTCACGGGGAGGACTTTCACCCCAATATTCTTCTTTTTATAATTATTTTCAATATACACGATGAAAATCACAATTTCAGTGAATGATTTAACTAAGAGAAAATACACACTTACCTATTTCAAGGATTTTTCAATTTTTCTTTCATAATTTGAGAAAAAATCCACTAAAACTGAAGTAAATTGTTCCAAATTTGCGTGACCTTAATAAGGGACACAAATCACAGACACTTTTCGCTAAAATTACAGGAAAGTTATTTGCAAGCAAAACTGTCACATTTTGTTCACTTTAGTGTGGTTTTAATGTTCCTTGATGATCAACAAATATCCCGTTGAACTTTTTCTTGCTTGTGTCTTTTTGACAGGGCAAAGTGCATTTTGCGGTACACTTATGGCTTAATATTTTCTTGATAGAGTTCTTAATGTAGCTATTGAAAATTTTCCTTTCGTTTCATGTTTATTGCTTTTCTCAAATTTACTTTCGCTAACATGATTAATATGCATTATTTCAGCAAGCGTTTCCCTTGTTTGATCAGCTTCAATTTCCTTTCAGAGAGATCACAGATGCCCAATTCTATTTTTATATTCTGCTCATTTACATTTATAAACCATAATCAGGCGTACCACATCACAATTAAAACCACTAAGTTATTCATAGGGGAAAATGCAGCTGTTCAAGAAAATATTTTTGAGCAAAAGTGGTCGCGCCGGGAACTCGGTCAAAATAAGTACCTTAAGATTTTAAAAAAACGTTTGCCACTCTCAAAAAAAGAGATATGTGATCAATTCATTTTTAGCTCCCATTAAGACTGTCATATTGGAGGATTCTCTGTCAAGGTCATTGGTAACAAATAAACAGTTTTCCCAGAATTGACGATTTCGTGTGATCCTGGGGTGACTATACGTTTAACTTCCGTGTTAAAAGTCTATTCAAAATAAAAAATGGGAAAAAGTTCAAAAAAGGATTGTGCTAAACGTTTTTCATTACGTATTACATGTTTCAGAATACTCATAAAAATAAATCTTGGCCAATTAATCCTTCAAAGTGCTCAATATGCTTATCCATGTATTATAAAACTCTTTCACATTAAAAACGCAACCAAATTATGTAATTTACAACTTCCCTAAAAAAAGGACGCAGATAACCATACCAATAAGCTCGAAAGTCAGCAAAAGTAATATTTTAGGTTAAAAGAAACGTAATAAAAATCTCTCATCGTAGGATTACAGCAAAGCAAACAAAATATTTTTTTAAATTTAGTTATATTATGAAAGATAGCTAATGAGCGTTCAAAGTAGAATCTTTTATTTTTGATGACCGTTTTTCACCAGATGATATATATAAATCATATCAATGTAAATCTGTATTTATTTATTTATATATCTCAGAAAGTTTTTTTCTTACTTCATTCCAGTAAATTAAATTTTTTAACCTTTTATTTTCGATATGCCCGCCCCCCTCCCAGTGGGGAGTGCCCCACAGTTTGAGAAACACTGCAGTAGAACATATTTGATGAGGGTTTCATGTAAAAAAAGAAAACATGACATATATATGAACACACAATGTGAAGTAAAAAAAAATAATCACAGAAGCACGTGGGAAAATCGATGCAGAAATTACAAAAAAACTGATTACATCTTTACCAAGACGTTTAAAAGTTGTGAACACTAAAAGATATTCTATTAAGTACTAAATTAAGAAAGAAATACAATATTTAAAGCTATGTTGAGATTTTTGTTAAGTGTACGAAGTCTTTTGTGGGGTGTAATTTTTTAGTAGTTTTTTGATTATTAATTTTTAAAAATAATGGTTATACTATTTTTTAAAGAAGTTGATTGTGGTATTTCATGAAGAACAAGTTGAAGAGATATAAAAAAATTACAATTCCAATATTTTTTTCTTTTTATTAATCGAAAACAATAAATTTTATGGGAAATTGTATTTGTATGAACACTTTTGTGGTCCACTGTAAATAAAAATGACATTCTGTGACTCCTGTTAATTTGTTATTTCAAAACATTAAGACAATATGGTTTATCTTAAAACTTCTTAAGATCTTAGCGCATTTTAATGAGCTAAATTTTTGAACAAAATTAGAGTAGTTAAGAATAACCACGGTTTTATTTAAGCGATATATGTAAATAATATGATCAAAATGACACAATAAGATTTTCTAATCGTAAATGGAAAGATCTAGAGTAAAAAATTTCGATGAAAAGAAATAATAGTTGAAGATGAATATTTAATCTAACTCACAAATGCAACCTTTTTAAAAAAAGATACTAAAATTGAAGAAGAATGACATGATTTTAATTAACGATGCTTAAAAAATTTAAAACAATTTCAGAATTAGGTTTTCTATATAAAAATCATAAAATTAAATATTTTTAAGGATTTAAAAAAACTATTTGCATGAATTAATGTTAACGAAATATTTCACTTATTGCCAATCGTCTGCTTTAAAAAAAAGGTTGGACATTTCATAAAATTAAAATCTTAAAAATGTTTGCGAATAATTTAATCGATTCAGAATATTAATAATAAGAATTTTACCGATTCAGTAATAATAGATTTAAAGAATATAATCGATTCAGTAAAAATGTCCATTTTCGAATTTAAAAAGATATTAATAATTCTCTTAGTGTACTTATATATATATAATTCAAAGGATTTATATAATATATATCATTAAGTTATATTTTAAATGAAATTTGTCTTTTATCATTTAAAAATTTTTTAACCTTAATTTCTCTAAATTTTCTCTTCAAAGAATTTTAATTTCTCACAAAGAAATTTCCTAGTAAATACTTACCAAGTATATCTTAAAAAGATAAATAAAAAGTTAGTGGCATTTTTCTTCTAAAACATTTTCCCGGCGATATCTTGAAAGTATAAGAATCCCGAAGCATCCATTTTTATTCACTTCTTTCGTTGTCATGGCAATCGTATTTGCTAGAGACCGTGGTCTCTGATTGGTTGACATGGATCTTACGTCACAATAGTGATAAGCGACTAGGACGCCCATCACATTAACTGGCGGGCACAACTTGGGATATCAACAGTTAAGTTCTCTGGCTCGCCG
The DNA here is from genome assembly GCA_019973935.1 of Trichonephila clavipes. Classification (NCBI taxonomy): domain Eukaryota; kingdom Metazoa; phylum Arthropoda; class Arachnida; order Araneae; family Nephilidae; genus Trichonephila; species Trichonephila clavipes. The sequence goes on along the minus strand of BMAU01018375.1, from coordinate 112,561 downwards.
CGAATGCTCGTTGTGGAAGTTTAGTTATTCTCTGAAACTATTTCGAACTTTTGGAATCATGTAATGCCGATTTGATTTGATTCTTAGTTGTTTTGACAGTGTTATGGGGAAGAATTTTATTGGAAAAATGGAGGATTTGTTTTGTTTCTTATTCTAAAATGTAATTTGCGGAATATTTGTTTGAAGAGAGAAAGGAGAAAATAGAATAAAAATTGGAAAATCGTCTGCCCAAAAAGTAAGTAAAGTTGAGATATTTTTATTCTTATATTAAAAAAAAAATGTTTTCTTTTGAAAATATTCTAAATTGAAATTAAATTATTTTTAGTGCGATTGTAAAAATTAAATATGCGCTACAACTATACTATTTATTGAATGTAGGAAAAAATCTAAACAAATTTAGTTAAATTTTTTTCCTGTGTGATATTTTAGGTTTTAAGATATTTTTAGACTGTTTCAATTTTTTATCCATTTCTTATTGGTTTTTAACCATTAAATTATTTTACTGAAGAATTTTATCCAAGAAATATTAAGTAAGTATTAGTTTTTTCTTTTATTTTTATAATTTGTATGTTAGAATGAAATTTTTAGAAATATTTCGTTTTTATAATGTACTAAATAATAATATAATAAGAAGGCGTAGCTAAATATTTTAAGTAGGATAGTTAATTTTTTAAGGCAATTCTTTTTTAAATCAATGAGATTTATGCAAATAAAGTGCTAATTAAACACATATTTATTGATTCAGTGAATACTTTTTTCCATTTTATGAAATTTTAAATTTTACGTTAACGATTTTGTGACTTAGATATCTGAATTAAACTCATCTAAAATGCGCAAGAATGAGAAAATCAGACGGAACGAAAAGAATTATGACGATTTTAAATATAACGATTTAAAATTATGTTGAAAGTAAGATACACATATAATTTTCATTTTTTGGAACTAAATAGCGTTATTGAGAATTGTTTTTGAATTTATTATGCATTAATTTTTTTACATTATACCAACTGTAAAAATTGTAGAAAACAATTATAATAATACGGTTAAGTAAATCTCTTTCACAAGTATAGTTTTAATAACAGAAGTATAATATTTAAAATTTAATTTTGATTTAATTTATTTATAGATCATGAAAGTAACATTGAAATTGAATGTTTGTTCGTGCATAGTTATCTTATTTGTTATATTGTCACATTATCATTGCAAACAAAATGTGGTTTACTCTAACCGTCAACAATGCTAGTATTTAATAAATTAAATTGAATCAGACTTATAAATAATATGAATATGTGTTTTTAATAAATTTTTATTACTTGTGATAGAACAACCTATTCATTATGATATATTGTAATTTGATCATTATAATATATATTTTTTCTTTAATCTTAAAATAATAATTAAATTATTTCACATTTTTCGCGTCTTTATTTTTTAAAGATTAGAAGATAAGAAACAATTTTATTCATTTTTCGAAAAACTTTGTGTAAAACTGTAACTTAATAAGAGGAGGGTCTTGATTCTGTCCAAATTTATCAAGTGGAATATAATGGAAGTATTAAAAATAAACTTCGCGCGTTATTGCATAGATTTGAAGAATAGAACACTTTTTCAGTTATCTTTGTTTTCTATTGTATCCCACAGGCTCCACCACGAATAGTCTGCGTATAGTTATAATGGGGGACATTAATAAAATGAAATAGAAATCTCTCTGCGTACGAAAACAATCAAGTCAGTTGCTCGCTTTTGTATTTGTTCTTGTCAACAGCTGTCGTGTGTGTTTGTGCTGTACAAGAAAACTAATTCCTATCCGCGAAATTCTGATTGGCATATGTCGCGGTAGTGTCGCGTAGGGCGAATTTGTTTTGTATTTAATTTAATACATTTTGTTTTTGTATATAATTTTTACATGTAAGATCATATTGACATTACAATATGCAATCGAACCTCCATATTACGAACCTCTATATAGCGAATTTTTTTATACAGCAAACTTTTTCTTGGAACTAAGAACGTTTTTCGATTTTCTTCGTAAAACAACCTCCCAATAGCGAAGTACATTTTCTATTTAATGAACTTTTTCTCGTGTAATTCAATTTTTTCTCTCTCTCTATTTCTCAAGTATTTCTGGACATTTCAAGTTATTCTCTCTTTTATCGCATTTTATGGTGGTCATAAATTTTGGTTTTATTAGGTGTCTAACTCGCCGAGAGCAATAGAATTCTAGGTGTTTCGTCAAAGAAGTGCAGCCCTTAACCCCCATTTCCCAGTTAACTGGAAACATTTTCGATAAATAAATAATGTTATTAAATAATGTATGATTAAAATCACTTGTATGCCTTAAATTAGAAAATGTTCTAAAAATTATTTTCTGAATGTTGAAAATACTGTACATTCGACGTTCTTTTTTCTAGTTATACTTGCAGTTTTACTTTCTTTTTTTTGTTGATGTGTGAGATATATAAAAGAAATAGATATTAGTTTACAAAAAAGAGAGTGAATAATTACTTTCTTTTTAATATATAGTGTTTATGAATTTAAAATTTGTTTTATGGGGTTTATAAAGTATATTGAAAGATGAACCTCTGTCTAACGAATTTTCCATAAAACGAATTTTTTTTCGGGATACAACGACTTCGTTAAATAGAGGTCCGACTGTACTTTTAAAGGACCTTCTGCAAAATAATCAAAAAGGAAGTGAGAAGTTCTAGAAATAGGACAAAAAAAAATTACAACTAAATAAAGTAGCATTAAATAGGATGTGAGAATTAGATGGGGAAAATGTTTACCCATTCTCTCTTTTGAAATTTTGATTCATAGAATGAGAAATTCTTATGAGAAAACGTTTATACGGAATAAGTCATTAAGTAATGGGGTATAAGTACACTATATCTAAATGATTACTTTTATATACAGTAGAATCGTTAAATACGAAATTAAAGAGACTGAAATGTTTTTTTCTTGTTTAAAGGATTTCGTATTAAGGGATATTATATATTTTCGCGTATTAAGGGGTTATATATATTCAGAAAAATTATTTTTACTGTAGTACATTTTATATATAGATGTGTATAATGCAAAGCATTTAATAAAAATCAATGAAACAAAAACTTGATGAAATTTAATATGAAGTTTTTAAATTATTTGAAAAACAAAACATTTATTGATTTGAGTATTCAGACAAAACATTTAGTGAGGTTTTAGAAAATAATCTGATCTTCCCCTTTGTGTTGTCTTTTTTAGCATCAAATATATAGTCGACAAATTGTTCGATGCCGTCCGTTTTGTTATTCAATTCACCTTTGGTATGTGCTTCTAAATGACTGACCATACTTTTCGTGATGTTTCTCATTTCGTATGACACGGGAAAAGCAGCGGCATTACTCATTTCATTATCGTTGTCCTAATCTGCATCAATGATATTTTTTGAGCTTTGAACAAACTCCAAAATGTCTTTGTCTGTCATAATTGGGGAAGTACGAAGATTATTATCCTTCACTGCAATGGATTTTTCCGATGATATTGTAGAAAAGTCAAATAATACAGAAATTTTCTCAAACATTTCATTAAGTGTCGGCTCAGTTTCAATATTCTCCCTATACCAGAAAAGAAATCTTTTCGTGATAAGATATTTTCGTTTCGTGTTACGAGAAAAAAGGCAGGAAAATGCGTTGTAGTTTGTCTGGACGTTTGTATTAACCGATAGTTCGTCTTAAGCGTTTTCGTGTTAAACGTATTTCACTGTATGTTTCATTTTTTTCTTTCTAAATCGATCATTCATTGGTTGCATAAGTATGTGGAGAAGATATAAGAATGTGCGACCTATGCATCCGTAGCCAAGTAACATACCACTAGACAAAGGTGATCACCGCTGTCCGGAGGCTGTTACTGGATTATGCAGATGATATCGCTACACTATTCCCCTACCACTGAGTCGGTGGATAGGTGAACGCACGAGATATTTGTTACGGGGGGCGTGTGAATTTTTGAAGTTGCGTCAAGTGTGTCTGACGGCTTTGGTTGCTGTGTGTCTAATGGCTTTCGATTGCTCTTGCGGTGGGTAGATGGTACTGCAACAGCTGTGCGAAGGTTGCGTGTTTCTTAATTCAGTGTCAAGGTCACTAATGAAGAGGATAGAACTCGGTACCTTCTTATTCGTAAGCACGTAACATACCACTGGGAAAAAGTGACCACTCTTGTTCGGAGGCTATTACTGGCATATGTAGATGATATTGCTACAAGTACTTTAATGCATTTTTAGTAACACATATTATTGCTTTAAGAATTAAAGTCAAGGCATTCGCTGTCGTAGAGCTGAAAACTTCTATCTAAAAAAATTGGTATTTAGTACATGTAATTAGGGTTGTCTTAAATTTAAGTTTAAAAATTAAAAAGTAAAAGATTACGAAGAAAAGAAATTTTTTAAAGGTATGAGGTAAATGAGTGTTTATTAGTTGCACTATAAATCAACATGAAGGCTATTGGCGACGAGCATCGTAATTTTGAGCCATGATCAAGGGAGGAGGATGACACCTGAGAGGCCTCCCTCTCCAAACTTCTACATCCTGTCAACAGCGGGGACTTTGAGTCTCGACAGGTTTACGTGCAATAGCCACTTTACATGATGGGTCTTCAGGGGCACTAGGCTCAAACCTGTGACACACCGGTCATGAATCCGTGACCTTGACCATTAATCTACCATAGCCACATTAAAACACGGTAAATATATTTGTATTAAGTTTATTTATTAGGCCAGCTGGGTGGCGTAGTTGGTTGGTCACTGACCTTGTACGCCTAAGGTTGAGGGTTCGAGACCGGCACAAGTCGGTGTGTTTTCATGATGCAGAAAATCGACAGCGGCATGTCGTATGATTATGCGGCATATGAACGATCCCTTGTGTGCCTGTTTGGCTTGGGTGCTCTCGGCAAAATTAAAATCCTAATTACGGTTTCGCATCTCCAGAGCTCATGTTGTGACGTCTCACGCGTCTTTTATTTAACAAGTCCTTTTGGGTTCTCTTGGGCCAGAATTAAAGGCAACTCTTTTCCAACCAAATCCAAGAAATAAAATGTGAATAAAAGATGCAAATGAACGGACTTTTAAATATCGGATCTTAGAGTAAGCGCGATGGCAATGTAAAGGAATGTTAGACAATTGATGTTGGTTTGTGGCAGTTGATGGTTATTACAGTTCATGTTTCAAGTCTTACTGAGTTTTGCGTGACGTGAATTCAATTTATTAGCGATCAAATAGATAATTAGCCAAGTTGCATCCCATTGCATATAAAGACAAGATCTATCGTTACTACAAGCTGTAATAAGGCAGGATTGATTATTTAATATTAGAATCGAGGATTAGGCAGTTCACTTATAGTGGTCTGAATTATATTTCTGATTATAAATATATATATATTGTGTGTTGCGTATTTCGTCATCGTAGATTCTCTCATATTAATTATTATAATTGAATTTGTTAAAGAGTTTAAGTTCAATATCTTAATAAAGTCATATTAAGATAATGTTTGATCCTAGTTCTTTCGCCAATCCTACACCTCTAGCTCACGCTGATACTTCGAGAGATGTACTTCCAAGGGGAGGAACATCACAATGTGCCTTCTTTTGGGGAGGTAACTGGACGTCAAAATTACCTACGGCGATTGGTATCAGCCTGTATGGTGTCACACTAAAAAGAGATACCAGCTTCCGAAGAATGTACTAGGTCTGCAATGGACAATCCTCCAAACCAATCCTCAGCTCCAGTAGAAATAAAAATGTTTACTTAAAAGTATATTTGTGTATAAGTTTTTATCACACTTATGTATCTTTAATTTGTGTTTATTGATGATGAATAAAATGTTATTTAATTTTTAATTCGTAACTGTAAATAGATTATTCATAATATAATTTTATACTGTGATGTATATAGGTAATTGTGATAAATTAAGAGAGAGAGAGAGTGAGAGAGAATTGCCATTTTAAATTTCAAATTCTGATATTTGCTCTGGTTAAATTATCAATGTAGTGTTGAATTAGTAATTGTATTTTTCAAAACTTGTATAAACCTGCATCCTCATTAGATGTGTGTTCATTACATCACTTTCTGATTGTGTGATAGTTGTATATTTATTGTTGTATATTTATTTCTATGTTTGTTATAAATTAAGTGCACAGAAAAAGAAACAGTGCCATCTATCTCTTCCCAGTGCCACCATTTTACGCAGGTGTGCATACTTATGTGGTGCATTGGAGAGGGGGAGAAGAAAACGTATAAATAAATGAAAACTCCTCTAAAATAAGTAAAACCCTCGCAAACATTTTCTCAAGGTCTTTATTATAAAAAAAAGCATCCGGAAAAGTTTTACTGATATGAGCACAATGCATAGGATCACACTTCGGAAAGACGTATATATAAGCCAGGGATAGTTAACGCACTGGCTGAACGAGGCGTATATATGCACCATAGTACCGGGGCTAATCACAGTGTTAAAGTTCTGTAGTATTAATTTTTTGTGATTTTGAGCACTTGGAAATCAGTATCTAGAACTCAGAATGGTTTATTATAATTCTTGATAGTTTTGTATTACAGAACGTAAAAAGAACATGATTAAATGGCAACTAAATATTAAGAAAATATTTTGTTGTATAATTTAGTTTACAACAAATACTTCATTTCTTTTTATGTTCTTCTTCAGTAAGTAAATAAATAAAAAGTTAAGCAAGTAAATCTTCCTAAATAAATTTTTCCAGGCTTGAAAATGTGCAGTACGGGTAAAAACTTTTTGTCGTTAATCTAGAATTTATTACCATTTTCCACTGGAAATAATTTAATACGGTTTGAAATTTCTATATTTTATCCAGTTATTAGCAGTTATAAATACACATGCTTTTCTTTAATGCTTTACAGTATATTTTTCGTAAATCTTTGCAGGCATGTGATTTTGTTTTAGCCACTACATACAGGTAACACCTCAAAACTTAAAAAGTGTAATATGGGTTAGTGAAAGAATAAATATTTATTTCTACACATGTTAGAACTTATATTCATTCATTATATAAATCAATCGAGAGATCTCTCACTCTCTCTTACACTCTACAAATATTGTTATGGAAGTTTCGGATTTTGTTTGTTTCCCTGCCGAAAGTGTATCGTGGTCGGAAAGATTGTTTATGAGTCAGAAAGAAAACTCAATAATGTGAAATAAATACGAATAAACTCTGCGTTTTTTTGTGGTGATATGAGGATTTTGCCTCATATCGCCTCATAGGATTGAAAAACCTGTGTTTTTGGTAGCCCAATGTTACCAAGTCTCTACAAAGATGGATGATGGATGCATTTAGAATCCAGAAAAGATTAAAACAGACATGGGTATAAAGTCCATCGCGATCGACCTGTGGACCGCCAAGACATTTTGGAGTGACCGCCTTTACTAAGACCTAAGACACGCATACTAAAAGAAACATATTTATGGAAGATTGACGCAAGCTAGACTGGGAAATCGGCTTTCACAATCGAAGCAATTGTGTGTACTGAAGCAAATGATTTAATAAATACGTAGATGACACATGTACCTTCATTGAAAGCGCACGAGGACGCGCTTAACACGTTGACTGCTCGCTGTAGGGGAAAAAAACTATCAATGCGATGCCAGCCGTATAATGGAATCTTACCCCACACGCCAATTAAAGTGGAGAAAAAATACTGATGATCAGCTCTTCCCGAAATAGCACGAAATTGGCTACGGAGACATCGTATCATGGCCCGCGCTTGTATGGGATTGGGTTCTCGTGTTGATATCATGTCCCACGATGGCGCGAGACTTGGTGCAGAAGAAATTAAGTACATACGTCGGTTTCAGATTCATCAGTTCAGGTATACTGAATGTTCCACTTCTAGCAGTCGCTCATAGTTGTTCAAGCATTCAAGTGGACAAATTTGTGTTACTTGTGTTTTTGCAGTAAAAATAGCTATCTGTCATATTTGAAAAGCAAAGTACAATGTCGAAAACAAGTGTTAAGAAAAGAAAACATACAGTTTTAATGCATAATAGCTCAACCTGAGCCAATGGATTGACCGCAACACCTTAAAAGCATTCGAAGTAGACCATACCCTGGAAATGTTGCCTCACCCCTCGCTTAGGATATATTGTTTGAAGTGAAAACTTTAGACGATTCAAGAAAAATCTTGTCGTCTTATACTAGGATGGTACAGAAAAGCATAATTGTGAGTCAATTATTGAAACATGGTTGGATGATGAAAAGTTATAATTACGGATTTTTACTGTCAAGCTCAATATTTGTCTGATTTTGGAATCTGTGTTTTTGTGGATTTATACGTGTGTGTTAATTGTTTATTGTTAAATAAATTCCACTACAATTATTAGAAAGTTTTAGAATAAATTACAATTTACTCTGAAATAATCTTCTGAAGAACTTTGGAGGGTTGTTTATTTGAACCATCAAACTCCCACTCCTAAGCTGCACCGTGCATTCCGTAGGCGACTAGGACGAAAAGGAATTTCCCTTCGGGCTAGTCGTAAGGGTGTTTTTATTCTTGTACTTTCGTTGCTTGAGACTTACGGAAGTAGGGGTCTCTGTACTGCCTTTTAATCACACGGACTTTCTGGAAACTTTCTCTGTTTATATATATATATATATATATATATATATATATATATATATATATATATATATATATATATATATATATATATATAAATTATATATATGTATATGTATATATAATATATGTATATATATATGTATATGTATATATAATATATGTATATATATATATGTATATGTATATATATGTATATGTATATACACTGCTGGACAATTGCTAAGGACGGATCACAAATTGCTATGTAGCATAACATTAAGCGAGACATGAGGCCTAGTAGGATAAAATATAGTTGCCACACTGTTCAGACATCAGAATAAAGAATATTTATTGTTCTGGAAAGTACAAAAGCTGTGAAACATCTGAAAGAAAAAAAATGTTCATTTTATCTGCGTACGGAGAAATGGAACAATGCATCTAAAAGTCAGCAGGCACCTTAAAGAAAGGTATCAGTACGGGATATGTCCACCGTGGAGTGTGATGCAACATTCCACACGTCGTACCATACTTTGCACAACATTATCCAGCAGCTGTTGAGGCAATTTATCCCATTCCTCTGTGAGTGCACGGATGAGGGTGTTCTTGTTTGTCGGAGGATAGTTTCGACCAGCAACTTGCCTCCCCAAAGCATCCCACACATTTTCAATGGGGTTTAGATCTGGAGAACGCGCTCACCATACGAGACGTTGAATACCCTCGCTGTCTAGACAATCCTGAACAGCGAGTGTTTGATGACATGTTGCGTTATCGTCCATAAAAACAAATTTATCACCGACAGCACCACGGAAAAGACGAACATGAGGAAGTAGAACTTCATCAATGTATTGTTGACCCGTCATAGTCCCATTCGCAACCACATGTAGGCGCGTGCGGCCATTGATCATGATGCCGGCCCACACCATGATACTGCATGTCGGATATGGGTCCTTTTTCTGGACGATAAGCAATACCACTCTCGCGCCAGATCAGTTGGCGTCTACAATCCGATGACAGACTGAACCTACTCTCATCTGAGAATAGTACGCATGCCCAGTCCTGTTCAGTCCAATTGTGATGCTCACGACACCATTGCAAACGGGCAGTACGGTGCTGTCTGGTCAATGAGACTCACACAACAGGTCTGCGTGCGTATAGTGCTCCTCCTCTCAAACGTCTGGCAACAGTTTTTCGGGAGATCTGCTTTCCTGAGGCAGCAAGAAACTGATTTGCCATCTGCTGAGCTGTGGTGCGCCTGTTCCTTTTTGCTGATATAGGACGATATATCTGTCTTCTGCAGGCGTCGTACTTCTAACACGACCTCCCCCGTGCCATCTACTACACATTCCAGTAGTTTTAAATGACTTCCACAGCCGTGAAACAACGCTGTGAGCGATGTCGAACTCCCTGGCAACATCTGTTATTTTTCGCCCTTCGATCTTTCCAATAATTCGGCCACGCATAAAATCATCTATGTGATGTCGGGAAGACATGCCAAAAATTTTAAGTTCGTCTATTAAATCTTTCCTGTAAAACTTTGACTTGAAACAACAACTGTCCACACGCGTCAAAACCTTTAAAGCTCTTATGAACGCTATCACGTGATGAACAGACGTGGAAAAAAAAATTGCATACTCATACTTCTTCTTACTAATATCCCGCACTTATTCTAATTTTCCACATTTTGCTTCCTTTCATTTTGTGGTTGCTATGGATGATAGTGTTATCCGTCCTTAGCAATTGTCCAGCAGTGTATATATATATATACACTCTGTCGCAAAAAATATATGCACCCAGAAGAAATCGAGCTACAATCACGAAACTCGGCAAGAATGTAGTCTGGTAAGAGATATGCAAATGATTAAAATTTCGAAGCCAATGAGACAAGTCTAAGTGTGCTATGCGCATATTAGTTGCGCAACTGGGAGAGTTTAAAAGCATGAGTACGAGCGCCGTACGGCTATCCAAACGAATCTGATGACTTTGATAAACGATATTGAGACTTAGGATGTCTCTAAGACGTAACCGGCGGCAGTACGAGCAGCTGACGGACTTTGATAGGGGCCGTGTAATAGGCCTCAGAGAAGCAGGTTGGTCGAATAGACGTATCGGCCGCCACCTCGGTCGGATGTATGGTAGTTGCTCGGTGTTGGCAACAGTGGATCACAGAAGGTAGAGTGTACCGTCGCGGAGGGTCAGGACGTCCCAGGAACACAAATGATCGCGAGGATCGTGCAATCAGAAGAGTGGCCACTTAGGCACCAACAACGTCGCTAGCATCGATTCAACGCCACTTACCTCCTTCCAGACATCCAGTGCCATCAAGATAAACCATAAGGAGACGACTGACCGAAGTTGGCTTCAGGGGCCGACGTCCGCTAAGACGCTTACCACTGACCCCACATCATAGGCAGTGTCGACTGGATTTTTGCCGACCTCGGGCAACTTGGAGTGTGACAGACTGGAGACGTGTCATCTTCAGTGATGAATCCCGATTCAGTCTCAGTGCTGATGACCACCGCACACGTGTCTGGAGGCGCACCGGCCAGCGGTCCGATCCGGCATTTATTGTCTAGCGGCATACAGCAATTTCACAAGGTGTGACAGTGTGGGGAGCAATTTCTTGGGACACACGATCATCTTTAGTGGTCCTTCAAGGTACTTTGACAGCTCGCAGATACGTGGACGATATTTTAACGCCGATTGTGCTACCCATGCTATCAAGTCGCCCAGGTGCCATTTATCAACAGGATAATGCTCGTCCACATACTGCGCGACTCTCCCAACAATGTCTTCAAGGATATGACGTCATACCATGGCCTGCCAGGTCACCAGATCTTTCGCCAATAGAGCATGTCTGGACGCTGGGAAGGCAACTGCAGCCGTCGAGATACAGGAGAATTAACTGCGCAGATGCAAAGACTATGGCGGATCTTCCACAGGGGGTCATAAGTGATCTAATTGAATCGATGCCACGCCGAATTTCGGCTTGTATAGCTGCCAGAGGTGGCTTTACTACTTACTGATTTTTAACCTTTTGCAAGCTGTAACCGCTTAATAAAATGATATTTTTTGTTCTGAATTTTTAATCATTTGTTTATTTTCATATACACTACATGCATACCAAATTTCGTGAATGTAGCTCAATTTCTTCTGGGTGCATATATTTTTGCGACAGAGTGTATATATATATATATATATATATATATATGTATATATGTATATATATATGTATATATATATGTATATATATGTATATATATATATATGTATGTAATAATTCCCTCTAGAGCATTCTTTTAATTAACTCTTTTAATAATATTGAAATAATCTTTTAATTATTTGGTTCTACACTAACACCCTGATTTTAATCTTAATCGAATACTCTTATTGCATCAGACATCTCAATCCCGCCCATTCTATCCAATCAGAGCTGTTATTACGTCATAAGTACTTGTACTATAAAAGCCGAAACCTTGTGTAATCTCTCGCTCTTCGATCTTTTCTCTGTAGTCATGTAGCGTTCTATGTGTGTCTTTGTCTGTGTTGTGTCGTCCATGTTTGCTTCTTGTATCTGTAATGCCGTCCCTACTGGATCTTTATATGTTCCTGTGTGTGTGGATGAGAATAAAAAAGGAATTTCGATTTCCATGAGTGCCTCTTCGATACTACCCTACTCGACCATGCTCCACGTAGCATAGAACGTCACACCACCGGCCACGCCCAACCATTGGTTCTCCATTATTTAATCAACCACTCGCCACGTCTTAAAATATATTTACCACTCAACGGAATTGTTCCAGAACCATTTCATATATATATCTATATATATGTGTATATATATGTATATATATATGTATATATATGTATATGTATTTTTGTATATGTATATATATGTATATATGTATATGTAAATATGTATATGTATATATGTATATATGTATATGTATAATGTATATGTATATATATATGTATATATGTATATGTAAATATGTATATGTATATATGTATATATGTATATGTATATATGTATATGTATATATGTATATGTATATGTATATATGTATATGTATATGTATATATGTATATGTATATATGTATATGTATATATGTATGTATATATGTGTATGTATATATGTATATGTATATATGTATATGTGTATATATGTATATGTGTATATATGTATATGTATATATATATATGTATATATATATGCGTGCTACGTTACATTTAAAATGCAGCATCAAGAATGGATAGCTAAACAGTTTGGAAAAAAGCGGGATTAACCTCAGCTAACCGATAGACAACAACGAATATGTGGTGTTTATTTTGAAATGATTCTCGTAATCAATGACTTCTCAGTAAATGATAGTAGTGTAGTGAACAGTAGCACATCTAGAGTATAGAATCAACGAGAGTAAGGATGTTATTCTGACAGGTGGCTCTCCATTCCATGTTAAAACAAATTTCTTTAAGAATGAGGAGGTGACAGGTCATGCAAGTAGCAACGAATTATGTTCTAGACGTGTTTGAGTGGAGAGAAATCAGGGAAGAATAGTGGTAAAAGAATTATCTATACTTCTTGTAGCATGTTCACTGATACGTACAGTTTACTGTCAGGGGTTATCTTACCAGTAAAATGCATTGATTCCCATAAAAGGAACAGGAGTGTCGTCGACAGGAGCACATTATTCTCACGTATCGTTTAAGTGTCATTTTGTTCGAAGTACGAGCCAAAGATGATCAGCTATTGCACGTGATTGTGCCACAAACCATGATGTCACTCTGTCACTTGGTTAAGCGTCTCCAGATACGGCTGATGGATGTCTGTCATGAAGTCCTCACCATATTTGTACACGAACATTAGAATTAGACAAATACAAGCAAGAGTCAACCGTAAGCATGAAGGTTTTCTGTTCGTGACTTTGCTCTAGTCTAAAACCTTTACAAATTGAGTCTTCCGGAGTCAATATCAGTCTTAACGGATTATTTAATTGGAAACTATTAGTCACATATCACCAGGCAATAAATGTTTGACATGTGAACATCCTATGTGTCCTGCACTTGTTGCGAAACGTCAGCAGAATTGGCTTGTGGGGCCCCAATGCTTGTACTTTGATGTGTTGATTTATCAGTGCTCATGTTGCTGCAGATAAATACCATGTTTTCTTGTTCTAATAATTTTTGCCACAGCAGGTACGCCAAGGACGCGTTTACGTGGGTGTCAAATGAGGTTAGATGTAAGGATCAACCTTTCTTACTCATTCCAATCACTGTGCTTCTCGAAACATCTGTCTGCTGGAACTGTCTCTATGGTGGTTTGGCTTTTTATTGCTATTACACGTGTCCCAGTGGCGTAACAGAGAACATAAGGCCCCCTCCCCTCTGCAAAGTAAGTTTTTTGGCCCCAAGCCGTATCTTACTAAGGATTGCAAAACCATAACATAACATATTCTTTTTGGGTCTCATAGAATCATGGGCCCTCTCGCACCGTGGGGTTTGAGAGGATGTACGTTACGCCACTGAGGCGTCCTCTAAGACGGGGGAAATTGCAAAAGTAACGAGATGCATATTACATTTTGCAGATTACTTTCTATGTATACAACTCAATGCGTTCCGGATAGCGTTCTGTTCATTAAAATTTTTCAGTGTCGTGTACTTACCACAAAATTTGTAATTTACTGGCAGCCCCTTCTTGGTACTACATTTCTGACATCTCTTTGTACTAACGTGTTACATAGCCTCTTTATGGTTAAAAGTGTTCTTTGAAAAGTTGCATACAGAACTTCTTTTTTCTTTATCTGGATTTAGATTTTAATGTCATCTTCATTTTTTGAAATAGCTCTAGAAAAACTTCAGCATTTAACTTTGTTAGATAGTTTATAAAAACTAGTTTATATGTCTTTCCAATTTCTGTGCTGTGATTTCGGATTCGAGTTTCGAATCCGGTTTTGGACGTTTAGTCATCTGCAGTTGGCAACATTTTAAATGAAAATGATGACGTGCTATAAATACACAACTGCAGATGACGAAGAAATATAGATGGGAGTGATCGAATGACACGCGTATTCACGAGATTGGTGGTCCGAATGATTTTCCTTTCTTTAAATGCTTTTAAATTGAAGTATACATATATTTAAGTTTACTACAATCGATAGTAAATGTTTTTGATCCTGAATAAACTACTTTTGAGAACCAGATCTCGTAATTAGACTTGTTCTGTCTATGAATATTCTCGAAGAGAACAAGCTTTTTCACTAAAATTGTTTTAATTATCTCTTAAATGTCAGTTCTCAAACAAATTAAGAATTTTTAAAACATAATTGGAGGAAATAATTCATTCGCGATGCATTTATTATGTACCATCTGAAATTATTTAAAAAAATTCATGTTTTGGGAAGATGAATCTTACAATTTCTTGCGAAAGGTTTGCTCGTTATTTTAGATATTTTCAGAATTCAAAAAAGGTTTTGCCGGATAAGAATAACAATTAGAGCAAATCAATCGATTATTATTTGAATTTCATTTGATATTATTCAAATTATTTCTGTATGAGATTTTCTCGTAATTTATTCCTTTAAATGGTCTGTTTTCCTGTGCAAATCGTTTTGTAAAGAAAGGAAAAAATTAAAAATTTATTTTATTTTATGGTCTGTCCTGAAATTCAAGATTTATTTGAGCTCTCCTCTCTGCTTAGTATTTTATTTATTTTTCAAACATTTCTACTTCTCTAAAATTTTCAAAGAAATCCGTGTCGTCAAACAGGAAAACATCTTGTTACTGCATGCAAAAATATAAAACTTGCTTACGGTTGTTTTTGCAGAACAATAAATTACATATTTGCTGTAGATGTTTACTGTACTGTTTATAGTTTTATTGTGATATCGAGAGTTTCAATTTCACATGAAACTTTGTTTAATTTCAGTAAATTTTAATGATTTTTTGAAATAATCTTTTGTTTTCGACTTTTCAATATGTTCTCGCCCCCACAGTTTGAGAAATGCTGTTTTATAAGTATTACATGATTGAAAATTAACATCCACTGTGTGACATAAATGCGACGTATCAAGAAGGCGTTATCGGAAATGAATGAATTTGCATACGTATATATTCTAATAGGTAGATGTGACGACATGCATTGAAATTGAAACGACAGCAGTATCAAAGGAGTTGAATGTTTTATATATAAAAAACAGATTAAACACAAATAATAATGCGTTGACCCATCTTTGTCCCTGATGTAAGTTATTATTTGGGATGTGCATGGAATGGTAGATTTAGTGTGTGGGTTTGTTTGATTTATTAGATCCAGTTAGTGAATTATATTGGAAGGATCTGGAATGATAGGAGACGCCTGTTTATCAAAATCATAATATTCTCTATTGGGGAGAGATCTGGTGATCACGCCGGACATGGAAGTGTTAGAAAAGGATAGAAAGAGGTATCGTGTATCGTCAACCATTATCCTGTTGAGAAGTAAGACCGAGGTTCTGTGAGAGGAAGTACAAACTACGAATTCGTTACTAGTTGATGTACCAATGTAAGAGTGTCATGGATGACAATAAAAGTGGTACTACCATCAAATGAATTTCACTCATGTTTTAGAATTTCTACTTAACGAGCTGTATGGTTGGATGATAATCAAATGAGACTGTTCTGGTCGTTTCCATTGGAGTTCAATGCTTTCGACATTTATCGCTAAAAACAATTTTGTTTAAATATTTGAGATCCCAGGTCAAATGCACTAGACACCTCAGTAAATGCGCATGGAGATGCGCATACGGTAAGTTGATTTCGGCGCAATGGCCACATACCACATTGATTTAGTCGATTATCAATATGTAACAACCAACTAGAGGTTGTTGGTATTTGGGAGTTCGAGCAAAGATCCGCCATAACAAGTTTTAAACTCAAATATATTTATCCCTTCTTCTCAATCAACACAACTAAAAGTAAGAAATGTTCTTACTAAATAATTAGAAGAGCAATCGCACAGCTGAAGGCAACTAACATATAAGTATAATTTACTCATCTTACTTTTGGAGCACTCTTAACTTCTACGCCAAAATTCACTGTAAATATCTTTCATAATTATACGACCTCCGGTCGTAAACCTAGTTCATAATTTTGTGATTATCTTGATCTCCAATTTTCACCTATCGACCAACCAATGACTATCCGTCGACTAACATCGCGTACCTATATGCCAACGCTTAAATAGAAGAATTCATTTGAATAAATCGTCTTCTTCTTCGAGGGAACGTTTTCTACAGAACTTACAGTTAAAAATAATAGTTTTACTCCAAGAGGATTAATTGAATTTTCGCGGACAGACCCACTTCAAATGGTCATTTAAAATGGAGTTGTAGCTACATATCGGAACATCGAAAATAATCCGTCAGTGGCTTTGAATGTTGATCAGATGACCACTCAGTCCTTGCGTTCTGTCGTTGTACTTGGTCGACTTTTACACTCTTGATGCTTTGCCCATCTATGTATAAACCATTCCTGCCAACATCGTCGAACAGTAGCATCACTCCGATCCAAGTGCCAAGGGATTGTCTGATAAGACCATTCGGCTTGCAATAGTCCAGGTGACTATGGTAGCCGGAGGATCATGATTGTATGCTTTTGGCCAATGTTGTAGAGTTGCATATTTGAGTCCTAGTTACACTTATTGTGTTGCATATAAAGAAGCTAAAGCACGTTAACTTTGTCGAGGCTCAACATGTGAAAGTTTTTAGTGGAAAATTTGGATAGTGGAGTACTAACTCGGGCAACCATGATTCAAAATTTTGAACTCCATGGTCAATAGCTCTCGTGTTGCCAGAGTATGATGTAAATGAAATTAAGTAAAAAACCCCATTAGAGTCCAAAAGGATGGATGCAACAGTTTTCACTGCCTCACATTTTGTGACTAGAGTTGTATAAATGGAATCGCGATTTCTAGTCTTGATTTTTATCAAAGTTTGTTATTAAAAAAACGGGAGGTGCTGCTGATTAAATTAAACTGCATTTCAAAGATCTTGCAGAGAGGGATGTAGAAATTCAGGTTCAGAGGCATCAATTCAGGAGTGTTCCACGTCACTTACCCCTTTCCCCTCAAAATGAAATACGTCACCAATAATCGTTCACAATTCAAGAGCGACATTATAATCTAAATAAACCCTCATATGAGTTTAATCAATCAAAATCGCCATTTAAAAATTTAAACATGCTTGTTTACTTTTCCTAAGCAGCTAGTCTAAATTTTCTTTAAAATAAAAACTTAATCTATTAAGCTTTTTAAGAATTTGATAGATATATCACGAAAAAAAAATTGAAGTCAAGAAAATTTTTTGTCTGGTTTTGAAGAAACCACAGCTGTGTGTAGCTTGAGCTGAAAATAAAAACAAATACTGGCTCACAGCCAAAATACGGACACAAATAAAAAAAGAAACAGCATGAGATTCTTGAGAAAAACTTCGCGTTGAGATTTCTTTGAATGAGAAAACGAGAGAAAAAACACTTGTTTATATAGGACTATTTATGATTTCCTTTCATGAAATTAAATTAAAAGAACCTGTAAATAATATTAACAGCCTTTTTATTGATTGGTAGGTGATCTCTATCCAAAATATAGTTAAAAAGCAAATTATCGTTCAATATGAAATTCACGTTCGTTCAATTCGTTAAACATCAAAGTATAAAAGAACAGTCTCAAAAAGGATGTTTTTATGATATTCCTTATTTATATTATATAACTTTATGGCTATAAGAGTAAAATAAGTAGTATAATTGCTGAATAAATATAAATAAAAGTATAAATATAAATAAAGTTTATGAAGGGGAAGTATGTGGTATTTGGAAATATTTAAATAATTTTTGTGAATATATAACAAAGATAAATTATATTATATATACTTTGAAAGCCTGTCCAAAGTAATATATATATAAGCACACGTTACATAATTATCAGGAAATTATAAATAAATTTATTTCTGTGATTTGAAATTGTGTCCTTTTTTTTAATAAAAGAGCAGGATTTACACACATTGCATTTGATTTCAAGTTTATGTAAATTTAAATATGTAGAATACGCAATAGCTTGGAGAGAAAAAAATAACGACCAAAAAAGAAAGAACATTTTGGGACCGAAGTAGTTTTTTAACCATTATATCATAATTATTCATGATTTTAGATCTTAAGACACAGTGCTTTTTTTGCAAAGAAATACTGTGTTGAGGTGAAAGATTTATACGGACATTAGCATTTTTGAACTCTTCAAATTCCGAATACTTTATATAAAATTTTGATGACCACATGAACTTTTTAATTTTTGCTCTTTATGATAGAAGATTTAGTCCTCTAATGATTATTACAGCAACCCATTTTTCATTTGATTTATAATTTAATTGATTTAGCTGAAAGATTTACTTAACTCGAGTATTCCATTAATGATTATGTCTCTTTCTTCTGTCTTTACATTAATTCAATTTCTTTGTGGGCATCTTCCAATTCTCTTAATGTACTTGGCACCGAATTTCTTAGAAAACTATTCATTTTTCTCTGTGGTTATACATTTGTTTCATTAAAGTTCCATCTTTATTACTGAACCATTTTTTCTTTAACTGCTGCATGAAAGATCGCAAAGATAATCGAGAATTTCATTTTAATCATCGGGAAGATATGGACAAGGGCATTCCAAAGATATGACAAAAACACTAAAAAGAGAAGATTATTCTTGATATGCCACCACACTTTAGTATAATCGGATATTTAAAAAATGCCCACCGTAATTTATTCATTTGAAGTTAAAAAATAATTTTAAATATTGAAAATGGTTTTATTTCATTATTTCCTGCTATGTATGAAGTCAATGGTGTCATATATTCGTATATATACACAAAAAAATGTAGATGTAGTGTACATCTATTGAAAAACGAAATGCTTATAGTATCATAAAAACGGAATATTTATTCAGAAAATATAGCTAGAACAGAAAAAAATCCATAATGCGTTCGTTCTTCTTAACCTTGATACAAGCTGTTGTTTTCTAGGGATATTGACTCGTAGTTGGCGGATATCTTTCTAAGAGGTTTCTTCCATTCACATTCCAATTAGCAAAGATTGAAATGATCTAGAAATGGTTGAGGATTCCTATTCATCAGAATTCAAACGTATCATACTGGAGAAAGATCTGGAGAGCAAGCCGGACATGTTAATTTTGAAAAAGCATATGAAGATAAGCAGCAAAAAAGCATGCCATGCATGCCTAGAGATTATCTGTTTCAAAATGTAGACCCAGAGATCCCAGAGAGAAAAGAAGAGTAATAATACGGGACGTAGAATCTCCTACATGTACTGCCGTTTGTAAGGTTGGCACGGGTGATAACCATGAGGGTGTTCTGTGTAATGAAATTGCACACCAATCTTAAGAACTGTTTATTAAACTGCGAGGTGGTAAAGCCAGATTTGCAGATAATGTGTCGAATGTGTTCGTCACTATTGCAAATGTCAGGAAGCGTGCAATAGTTAGGAACATTCATTATAATGGCCTCCCTGACCCCAGCGTTCATTCGCTGAGTTGCCTTTTGGTGATTATAGCAATCAGTGGCGCCCCGGTTAAAAATCGTATCGCTTATAAGAATGTATGAATGACTTGAGTGTCGATCCCATGGTTATATTGTCTTTATGTTGTGTCATCGCTCTCGGTTGACAACTACATTCTTGATATTCTGTAAAGCTCTGGTTCCACCATTTTTGCCAAAGTTGTCAAATAATATCATCACTCCGATTCGAAGTTCAAATAATCCTGCTTTGTGACAAAACTGCTTCAACTGAACGTCCTCTCTCAAATGTTGGCATCTGCTCTTACTGTTCTTGAATCCATCTGTAATACATTAGTACAAATCTTATGGTTCGAAAGAATTACCTTTTCATGGAAGTTATGACTCATTATTGGAAAGTCCTTTATTTTATACATCTTCCAGATGCTTCGCTAATACAATTCATTGAAAACTCTATCGAGTTAGTCAAAAGAAAGCAACTGCTAAATTTTCCTTTTACACTTGTAATGTATGCAATTTTCTTCATGCGGATTATTCTATCTTTTGCCTCTTATTGTTGCCACGCCAATTGATTCATTCGTGAACAGGTCCCTGACCCCGCGTGGGATATCATAACTAAGGCGTAAGGATTTAAAGTGATATCATACTCGTCGGTCATGGAATGATTCGTGATTGCATCACTAAATGATTTCAGATGTTAGAATTTGATTTAAAACTCGCTGTCACATAGTTCTGAATTAGAATGAGATTTAAAATCAGAGTTCCTATTTTTTCAACATGCATGTCTCTGTTCTGTGCTTTTATAATTGTTTTAATAAATTTATTGTCCAATAAAAACGTTGTATAAGGTATTTGAAGAGCCTGTCTAATAGAGTTGTAACAATTATTTATTTTTTTAGGTATAACTTTCAAATTATCGTTATTTATTGCAATATTGGAACTAAAAATTACCAATGTAGATTATAGCAAATCAACTCAGGAAAGAAAAAGCGAGTGCCTTCTAATGTTTTTTCACACATAACTGAAAAGATTTTGAAAATTAACGATATCAAATAATTATAATTTGCACAGTTATAACAGAATGACGTCAATTATTTTTTTCGAGGTGAAAAAGTGTTCTTTATTCTATTTGTCTCAGTGGATTAGTGAAACATTACACTAACCAATGGTTTAGCAGATCTCTCAGGTATTAATGACATTTATCCAGACGATTTTGCTTCCCCAGCCATCTGCCCTTTTAGTTAATCACTCTACTTAATTGTGATGGATGTATTGCTGCAGATGACATTATTATGTCTGCTAGCTTGCTGTAATGGAAAGTGTTTTGTGGACAAGACGAAGAGAGAGAGATAAAACGAAAACCATGTAAAGTATTAGCACGATGTGATAGAAAATACCACTTAAACTTTCTAGAATCTTGAGTATTATTGATTTTCCTTAGACAAAAATATAAATATATATAATGATGCAGTAAATATGTGCGCAATGAAATTTTTTATACTTATCTTGGGGTATATAATTTTTGTCTTTTTCGAAAAATTCCAACTTTTATTCATTAAAAAAATACTCGTATTAATCAATCTTACATTAACCTCCTCTATATAATGATGCCTTCAGCTTGCCATGCGCACTTTTCCCAACTATTGTCCCTTTTGAAAGCAGTAGCGGAACATCTCCCTTTGAGACGCAAGTGGTACATTGGGTATGGTTCACTTGCAGAGGAATTGATTAAAAATATATAAAAATACCAAATTAATTAAAATGTAAGGAAGTGGCATTATTTAAGGGTTTGTCATTTTGAATAAAACGTGAACCCGAAGACATTTATACACCCATTGCCTTAAGGTATCCAACTACGTTCGGAACCGTGATTTTAAAAAAGCACATAAATGGATAATTTTCATGATATTTTGTGTTTCTTAGATTAGAATACATGTATAAAATTATTTTAAGGACCTTTTGACAAAAACAACTATTAAAATACAATGTTTCGGCAAAAAATTAACTTAGAATAACCTTTTTTCAAAATGTTCTCCTTTTGTGAAAAATGCTTCTATTATAATAATATTTTGCCTGTATATAGCTCAGACCTCTATATAGAGGTTCAACTATGATTTTTGAAAAATTCACATTATATTTTCAGAGTTACCACCCATTGAAATAATTATCGGCGTTTTATTCTTAAAATTTTTCACCTCTGTTGTCGTAAAACATGGATAAACCCACTTCTAAGTTATATATTTCAAAAATTCTAGTTGAGCCTCTGTACAGAGGTCTGAGCTATAGACAGGCAAAATATTATTATAATACAATCATTTTTCACAAAAGGAGAATATTTTGAAAGTGGGCCATTCTGTGTTCATTTTTTGTCAAAATATTGTACTTAAATAATTTTTTATTGCAATACTATTCTTAAAAAAATTTTATATACATTTTCTTATCTAAGGGATACTAAATATCATAAATATTATCCATTTATACGCTTTTGTAAAATCCTAGTTCCAAACGTGGTCGGATACCTTAAACATTTGCGCACCAAGAAAGATATGTCAGAATTAAACGAAATTTTACATACGAAAGTACAACGCTGATGTAAGTAAAATAACCAAATGATCATTTATTGTAATAAAAATTACAAATGAAGGGTGGTTTTAGCACCCTGTTGGGTCATCTCTAGCATGAATGGATGTGTGATACGGTCGGGTATTGGGGTGCCGTCCCTGTTACAGCTCGTTCAACTACTACTGTAAACTCGTCTCTCATTCAATCAACGTAGGCAGTCCAGCTTACAGTTCTAAATGGTTCCAGATATGCTCGATTGGTGACAAATATGGGGATATAGTAAGACAGGAAAGAGTGAAAATGTGAGGGAGAAAGTCCTGGGAAACCCTTGCTTGGTCATTGTTGTGTTGCAAAATGAATGTTGGGGTGCTTGCTATGAGTGGCAAGTGAGTGAATATTAACGTAGCACTGTTAAGCTATGCAAGGGCGTTTAGCGACGGACCTCGTAATTTTGAGCCACGATCAAGTAACGAGGACAACACCTGAGCTGGCAACACCCTCCTTTAACTACCACACCACACCAAAGGGAGGACGTTTGAGCTCTCGATAGATTTAACGTTCATCGCTTCCCTACACGGCGGGTCTTCAGTGGTACTGGGCTCGAACTCATGACATGCCAGCCACGATCCGATATCTTGACCACTCGGCACCCGCGGCCTTGCCATGAGGGGCGCACATGTAGCTAAAGAATGTCACTTTTGAGCTGTTATGTGTGTGTGTGATGCCATTGTTCAATAGTAGGGGTGACCGTATGTTGTATGCAATGATACCTCATACAATCACACCAGTTAGTGAAGTAGTGTGCCGCTGTATAGCGAAGGTAGGTTTAAAACGTTGACCTCGGGGCCTCCACTCACGTATACAATTACCATCACTGCCCAAATTGAATTTGGTTTCGTCGCTGAAGACGACCCCGTTCCGTTTGATTGCAGTACTATTCCTTTGAGCATGATAACAATTCAGACATAGGCAACGGTGAGTGGATGTCAATGGCAGTACAAGTAATTGGAGCCGCTATAGCTACTGTACTTCGTCTATGCGCCTTGCGAGGGCACGGACTGACGCAGAAGCCTGCAGTGAAGATGTTTGTGTATAGATGGGAGCCAAGGAGACAGTCGGTGCTGTGCTTGTGCGTTTTATGATGGGACGATATTCTCGTCTACTGGTCTATTGAAGGTGTTCTGAGCCTGCTCGCAGGGTAACAGATTTCTCTCTTGTCCACTGATCCCAACAGCTCCTTCTAGTAAAGTCAGAACGGCCTAGGTGGTGAGCTACTCGCCGAGCTGGTCACCCAGTTTCCATCATCTCCATGATTTTTATCTCTCTGTCCCCATTGGGGGAATAATGACATCTCAGCTCAAAAGCATCCCTCTGAAGCATTAAATGCATGCAAACAAGCTCTACTTATCTTTTTTATAATACAAGAAGAACGAAGTTCAATGCTCTGTGGTGGCATTACGCAATACGCAACTATGCTGTGCTATTTATCATTGACATATCTGCCTGTTTCGCAATAAGCCCACCGTTATTTCTTGGTACGTAAATTTTTATGGCAATAAATGTATATATTCTCTCTGTCATTGGCGCTCTATAGGTGAATTAAAGCTTTTATAGGTAAGAAAAAATTTGTACAAACGCATTATTGATTGATGATTACCAAATCACGCCATCCCTACTTTATAAGTTTATGTATGAAAAATTATGGTAAGATTTTTTTCTGAATACCCTCCGTAATTCAAACTGATAACATTATTAACCAACAGACATCAAGTCTTTTACTAGACTAGCTGCATGGCACGGCGTTGCACGGGCTTTCTCTACATTTATAAATTTTCCCTTTCCATCACAAAATCAGCACTTCTAATAATCTTTTTCAAAATGACTTCCACCCCTTCTCCATCGCTTAGACCGGCGTTCCTCATGACACCAGCATTTCTGAGTGTGTGTTTGTACGTGCACAATGTGAGTGATTTCTAAAATTGTGTCAAAAAATTTCCTTTTTTCGAAATTTGTTCCATTCCACTTATTTTTGATAATTAACACATTGAAGACGCCTGAATTTTCGTATTAATCCCGTAATGTTAAATTTTGAAAAAATTTTAAAAGGTATTGTTAAAAAAATTGGTTTATATATTCCGTAATGGCTGGTATTTCCTTAAAAGATCTGGTACAAGTATTTTTATTATTCATCGCCAACAGTTGAAAAGTGAAAGACGGGAATTCACGTCTTTCGTCTCGGTTAAAAAATATTTAAATATTTCAGTTTTCAATAGTGTTTTTCCAAACGTACGGCAACACTAAATGCGTAATTTTACAAACTACCATGAAAAATATTCAAAATATAGTACTTTCTATAGCTCCGTTCTCATGGATCTTCGCAATGATGGAGTAGGCAGCTTCCTTGACGAAACAGAACATACAGCTCAAAGATTCAAAATAGAGTTATGCTACAGAAAATCAAAAAAACCCTCGAATGAAACGTACTGATGAAAAATCGAATGGTTTTTATCATTTTCATTACCAAGATGGTTAGAAAAAATCTTAAAGATACGTTTATACATGCTATGCACATGGATACAAAAAACTACATATTATTAAGAAATTTGAATAAACTAATATTTGTCTTCTTATTTCTAAGGCCATTGTTACGAATTTTGTGTAATAGATGCTTAAAATAGTATAAATAATTTATATCTGGATATGTAATGCGTTTATTTTACTCTATGTTGTATTTATTTTATGTTAAAATTGAACATTTGCAAGCAACGCCGTTCCTAACATTAGAGCGGCGATTCAATGGAAACTTGGCGAAATACTGGCGATTCAGCCAAGTTGGCATCATTTTTAGTGACTTGGACCACAATGTGGGCAACTAATTTTTGCAAATTGGTGACCATATGGATGCTTCTGGAAATTACTGGAGAAATCTACTAATATCCCAATCCCTGACGTAAGCGGATTTTTCGAAAGAAATCTGGGCAGACTAGATAAGAAAGCCTCTCGTAGAAGTTGAAGTGAGTATTGTTTTAACCACCGAAGAGTCGACTAGCGATTAGTTATTACTTCGGCTGTTGAATATGCCGAGCAAGTGCTTGTGCATAATCTTTACATACTTGTATTTTAGACAATAATATTTGTTTCTGAGCGCTGTTGAAGGTGTGAAAACTTACTGGGATTTATTTAGCGAATTTTAGTGCTGTACGCTGCATTTCTAAGGATTGATTGTGACTATAAACTTTAATCCGCTCCTGAAGAACTGTCTTGCTCTTTCAGACTGATAGCATAAAATCCTCGAACCCCGATCGACGTAACAATTTGGCTATTTTAAATGAAAGAAATAAATTTTTTTTTAAAGTCAATTCCTACTTAAATCAACAAAGACAAATTTGATTTTAGTTAATTTTATTAAATAATTACAATTAATATAAATATGCATATACATATGACAGAATCACAAAAAAATATTTAGTGACAAAACACTAAAACAACATCAAAAACTTTTTAACCACATTAAGGCTACACGGTATCCTTTTTCTAAAAAATTTTTTGGAGACAGTTAAAGTAAAAATAATTGATGTTTTATATTTAGATTATACTATTAAGCTGATTCTGTAAGCAAAAAGGCAGTTTGACCAGCCATTATTTTACAATTTTTAAAAATTAGGAATTTCTGAAGTTTTTTCAAACTCTTATAAAATACTCAATTTTTAAATTTTTTTTATTATTTTTAAGTTATTTATGATTCTTTTAGATTATTACGAAAAATATTTAGTATGGATTTGAAAATCTATTCCCTTGTTGATTTATAATAATTATTTTTCTAGAAAAACCTGGAAAAAACACGAAAATTTTTGAAATATCAAATTTAGCATTTTTTAGAAAAATAACTAGAGTTCTCAGCCCTAAATTCATACTAACTTTTATAGAACATACATTTGGGAGTATATACAAAAAAATTCAAGGCTCTATCTTGAACAGGAAAAAAGCCTTAGGGATTAAAAAAACACTTATACCTTCAAAATTAAAAGTCTGAGAAAAACGCATTTAAAGTTTGTAAAGTCATAAAACAAAAACTTATAATGCTCGTAAAACTCTAATTTTTTAATATGTTATTTTCCAATGTATGTTCTACATTAAAACACTATTTTTATTAAATATGACTAAAAATTATATTTTTAATTCAAAATATTTTTTGCATAATATTGATAGCATTTGTTAAGATGTCAGTTTATTCAGCTTTATCTTAACCTAAACTTTCACAAAAGTTTTGAAACACGAAGCATTTATGTACAAAATAATATTGATATTAACTTAAGCTAAAAATAGTCCGGTTTGCTCATAAAATTTAATTTTTTTCAGTTTTAAATTGGACAGTTTAGGAAGTTTTAGCTCTTGTCGTACGACTTAAAAATACTAAAATACAGTACTAAAATATGTTTTGTATAATGTAGTTTGGTACATCAAGGAAATATTCAGTTATATCTGCAGCATTTGAGTTCAGAATACTTGTATTCGGAAGTCTAAGTGCAGAATCAGCTGAGGACTGATTTTTAGATACATCATTTTCAGTAGCATTCCATCTCTTCGAAATATTGCTCCTCACAGAAACCCAGAACGCATTTGCCATGGCATTTTCTCTACAGGAAAAAATTAGCGATAAAGCTTTTAAGTTATATAAACTATTTTTAAAGCAAAAATTGGCCATGAAATTAATCTATTAATTAATTATGAGAACTCAAAAAACTCAAAACATAATCAAGCAGAAATGATTTTAGTAATGATAATTGGAATTATTAACCATTTTAAACTAAAAGCTCAGAAATATTTTAATTAATTCAACTTAAGTGTGAAAAAATGCTTTAAAAGGAAACCGAAACCAAAACCATAGCTCATAAAACTTCTAATATCTTAAAAACTAATTTACTACTAAACTAAAAATTTTTTCCGTAAAAATGAAATTTTTAGAGTACTGTGTAGCCTTAAATTTGTAGTTACATGTTTTAATAAAAGTTAAATATAGTAGGTAAGAATTTATCTTAAAATCAATGGAAAAGGAATACTGACGTCTAACTAGCGTATGATTATTTAGGTTAAGTTAAGGCTACACAGTAACCTAAAAATTTCATTTTTACCGAAAACATTTTTTTTTGCATGTTTTGGTGGCACATATCATTGAAATGCTTGCCACGAAATTTCAGATCTGCTAGCAAATTAGTTTTTAAGATATTTGAATTTTATGAGCTATGGTTTTGGTTTCGGTTTCCTTTTAAATCATTTTTTTATACTTATATAAGTTGAATTAATTAAAAATATTTTCGAGTTTTTAGTTTGAAATAGTTATTAATTCCAATTTTCATTGCTGAAATCATTTTTGCTTGATTATTTTTTGAGTTCTCATAATTAATTAATAAAGATTAATTTCATGGCCAATTTTGCTATAAAAATAGTTTATATAACTTAAAAGCTTTATCATTAATTTTTTCCTGTAGAGAAAATGCCATGGCAAATGCGTTCTGGGTTTCTGTGAGAAACAATATTTCGAAGAGTCGGAACACTACTGAAAATGATGGATCTAAAAATCAGTCCTCAGCTGATTCTGCAATTAGACATTTGAATACAAGTATTCCGAATTCAAATGCTGCAGATATAACTGAATATTTCCTTGATGTATACCAAACTACATTATACAAACATAATGCAGTACTATATTTTAGTATTTTAAAGTCGTACGACAAGAGCTAAAACTTCCTAAACTGCCCCACTTAAAACTGAAAATTAAATTTTATGAGCAAACCTGAAATTTTTAGCTTAACTTAGCATAATTATTATTTTGTACATAAATGCTTCGTGTTTCAAAACTTTTGTGAAAGTTTAGGTTAAGATAAAGCTGAATAAACTGACATCTTAACAAATGCTATCAATATTATGCAAAAATATATTTTGAATTAAAAATATAATTTTCAGTCATATTTAATAAAAGTAGAGTTTTAATGTAGAACATACATTGGAAAATAACATATTAAAAAATTAGAGTTTTTACGGGCATTATAAGTTTTTTTGTTTTATGACTTTACAAACTAAAAATGCGTTTTTCTCAGACTTTTAATTTTGAAGGTATAAGTGTTTTCTAATCCCTGAGGCTTTTTTCCTGTTCAAGATAGAGCCTTGAATTTTTTTGTATGTACTCCCAAATGTATGTTCTATAAAAGTTACTATGGATTTAGGGCTGTTTTTCTAAAAAATGCTAAATTTGATATTTTAAAAATTTTCAGGTTTTCTAGAAAATAAATTATCAAAAACCAACAAGCGAATAGATTTTCAAATCCATAGTAAATATTCTTTGTAATAATCTAAGAATCATAAATAACTTAAAAATAATAAAAAAATTTTAAAAATTGAGTATTTTATAAGAGTTTGAAAAAACTTCAAAAATTCCTAATTTTTTAAAATTGTAAAATAATGGCTAGTCAAACTGACTTTTTGCTTATAGAATCAGCTTAATAATATAATCTAAATATAAAACATCAATTATTTTTACTGTAACTGTCTCCAAAAAATGTTTTTGAAAAAGGGTACCGTGTAGCCTTAAATGTTCATCACAATTTCCACAAAAGTTGTTTTATCCAATGGTGCTGCCATCTAGAGGAATATGAACTGAAATATATCTTTTAAACTATAATTAACTAAATCTAATTAATAAATTAATATTTGAAATAAACTATATTAACATCAAGTGTTATCCACTACAAGTTTAAAAAAATTGTTTGAACTTGAGCGGTTGAATAAAAAGTATTTTATTGATGATTGAAATTTTGCACAAGATACTTATATATTTTTTAGTATATATTGGGAGAGTGTGAACTAATGATAGGAATTGAAAAATACTAACATTTTTATTTACCTTCTCCACATTATTCGTATGCAATAAAGGGATACAAGAAAATTAAGAATCTAGAAACAAACCCATAGAAAATATCTATCAAAATATTCTTGTCTTAACAAAGGTGCACACTCTCTTCTGTATTATCTCCTTATAAATTTAAAATACATTAAAATGGTGAAATTTATTTTTAATATCTCTTTTGCTCTAACTCTCGTCCCAACATATACATGAATTTCTTTCCGGAACTATAGTATTCTTTATCAAAGAAAAGTTGCATTTTCTTGAAATTCATATTCTACTAAAGTCACAACCAGGCATAGAGAGTTTCTAAGCAATCTTACTGTGAAAATGAATAATCACCCTAGGGAACAGCCATTCAAAGGAATATATGTGACTTTATTTCTCTCTTCACTAATAAATCCCCCTAAAATCCTCTCGGAATTAAATTCATGGCCTTATTTTCCAGAAATATGACCGATTTGGGGAGGAGCACCACGTGTTTCATTCCTCTTTAAAAATGGAAAAATTTATATGTAAGCCATGGAAACATATTTCTCTGACATAAATGGTCGGCGTTATAAATTATGTGTTTCCCTAGACACTATAAGGTCCTTGTGTGTCAAGCTCTTAGATTTTTTCTGTATTGACACTAATTCTTATGGAACTTTGTTGAATGGTATTTAAAAATATATAGAGAGAGAGTTCTGGTTTTATGTAGTCAGTTAAGATCTTAATGCATTAAGAAAAGCTTTAACACTATCCTGGAAGATTAAACCTTTTATTCAGAGTTTATTCATATATTGTAGTGTTAATACCAAGATTAACATATATTTCCTGAATTCCATAAGAATTTATTTTGTCTCACGTCTTTTTGGATAAAACATACAAAAACATTTAACCTTCGTTAAACTACATTAATTGTAGAACGAGACCAAAATTTAATTTCTCCTCTTTGATTTTATTGTTTTTAACGGCCCAATTGCAAGTAATGATTTTATAATGTTAATGGATTCCTTGAAATTAGATTATTAGAGCATTTATTAATGAACCTGTTAACATGAATCACAATGTATAACAATATAAATTTTTTTTAAAGTCAATTCCTAAGTTCTAATAATTCCCAAAGTTCAAAATCTTTTTCAAGTTTTGACCCAAGTCACCAAAAGGGTCGCTAAGTCACCAAAAATAATGCCCACGTGTCTTTATTTGTAATTCTTTGAATAATTAGTTTTAATGAATTAATTTTTATTAATTATAATTAAATTACTCTATTGTCATCCAAAATAATCATGTATACAAAATTTCAGCTCAATTTAACGCTTTAAAGTGTATTTTATTAAGGATTGAAAATTCCAACAAGATAAATAAATAAATAAATAAATCAAGTAATATAAAAGTTTTTTATTTAAGTCAATTCCTACTTAGATCAACAAAGAAAAATTTTATTTTAACTACTTTTCATTAAATAGTTACAATTAATACAAGTAATATAAAAATTTTTTAAGTCAATTCTTAAGATCAAAGAAAATTTTTATTTTAGCTACTTTTTATTAAATAGTTACAATTAACATAAATATGTATATACATGCAACAGAACCACAACATTAAGTGGTAAATAATTTTTGTTAATTATCATTAAAGTATCGTATTGTCATCCAAAGCAATCGTGTATATAAAAATTCAGTTCAAATGAATGCTTTAAAACGTGAGAAAAAAACCTTTTCAAGTTTTGAAACAAGTCACCAAAATGGTCGCTAAGTCGTCAATGTGGCTGTATTTGTAATTCTTTAAGTAATTAGTTATAATCAAAATTAATTTTTATTAATTACAATTAAATCATTGTATTTCATCCAAAATAATCATGTATATAAAAATTCAGCTCAATTGAGCGCTTTAAAATGTATTTTGTTAACGATTGAAAATTCCACCAATATGAATAAACAAATAAATAAATATATAGAGAATGTGACTTAAAATAGTAGGAATTGAAAAATGAAACTAAAACATGACTCAAGATTGAGGCCAAAGATACCTTTTTGGAAAAAGTGCGGTGGTTACCACATGTTTTTTACATGGTACTAAAGATTTTCAAAAAATCTTCCTTCTGGTTATATTTAGAAAATAAAGTGCATCAAAACAGCTCAAGTTTTTTAACTACAAAATGTGCATTTTAAAATCTTTTGCAAAGTAATGAATTTTCGAGGAAGAAGAAGAATTTTACAGCAAACTTTTTAGACAAAGTCAAGATTTCTTTCTAAGAAACGATGTGATTGTATTCAGATTATTTTTCTGTTCCTCTATGGTTTGATGCTTAGTCCTAGCTTAGTCTTTGAGCGGTCGTAAGTTTAAGGTTGGATTGCACCGATGGCATTTATGCGAATTAAAAAAGTTGCGTGAGTGTGAGTGAATATTAACGTCACACCGTTCAGCGACACGAGGGTTTTTGGAGAAGGACTTCCTAATTTTGAACCATGGTCAAGTGACAAGGACGACACCTGAGCTGGAACCCCCTCTCCTAACTACCACACCACAACAACGGGAGGACGTTTGAGTTCTCTACAGATTTGACGTGCATCGCTTCCCTACACGGCGGATCTTTTGTGCTACTGGGCTCGAACTCATGACATGCCTGCCATGATCTGATGCCTTGACCACTGGGCTACTACAGCCCTCTACAGGGTGGTCTTCAGCGGAATTAGGCTCGAACTCATGGCCACTAGGCTACTACGGCCACCGGCATTAAAAAGACGATATAAGATATATACTAAATCTTTTGTTGTCCTTTTGCAGCAGATGGGTAAGTGTTTGTTGTTGCTAACAGCTGAGCGGAGGATCCAGGCTCAAATCCTGTACGGATGTTTGAAAATACAGGGTGTCCGTGCTTTAAGTATTCAAACGTAATGGGTTATTATAATACGGAACAACACATCAGAATATAATAAATTGTTCATCCGTGGATTGGAAAACCCCCCGAGATTTTTTGGATTTAGTCCGAGTTTTAGCACTTTCACGCATTATTCGGATATCTCAGGCGATAAACATGTTACACTGACTTCATTAGTAAAGATTGAGACCTGTCAGTAATAAGTGCAGTGCATTCTTTGGTTAACGGAATTTAAAGCAGTCACGCGTGTACAGCGACGTGTTCGAATAGAATGGAATGTGGTTGCTGGCTTGACTAATAGACTTATCAGAACTCCTACAAAATGAATCACGCACACAATTAACAGTGTCTTCTATCACGAAAACTTAACGTTACCTGCCAGTTAGAAATACCAAAGTTCCCGTCTCCTTTAAAGTTCTTTCCAAATGTTCTTAGTAAAAATTAAAATATCTATTAACCTGAAGGTCATTTCAAACATGAATAACAAATAAACACATTAAATTAAAAAATTGAGAATTTGTTAAAAAAATTCGGGCCCCGTTTATGTAATTTTTTGTACATTTTCATCAGTTTTTTCCCCTTTTAATAATAATATTTTTTTTTCTGTTTTCAATTTTACGATTTTTTCCTTAAAATATATACTAAAAAATGTAAAAATAACAAAAAAATCCTGATATCTCAATCTTTTTAAAAAAGTTGTCGCAAGTAGTAGGATACCTTAGATACATGTTGCTGTTGTTGCTCATGCCACCTGTCTGACGTAGTCAGATCGAGGCCCACGAAATTCATCGTGGCAAGGGGCTAGAAGTACGCCTGTCGTTGGCCTTGAGCATCATAGAGGTGACAGTACGATTTAGCTCGGCGAAATTCCCCGAATGACCGAATGACCACCTGTCTCCACCTCGGCAATTTAGGCATGGAACTGAATGGGAGGGAAATATTCTTTAGTACCCTGCACTCGTGATTCAGCTCACAAGACTTTCTGACCCACTGATTTAACGAGCACTTACTCCATGTGTACTCGGAGGGTATTTGATGGCACGGGCATCGAACCCAGGTCTTCCGGTCTGGAGTCCGATGCTCTAACCGCTAGGCCACCCGCGGCCAAATACATGTATAACGGTAACCTACTGGTCGTGGCCCGGCGTGCTATGAATTCGAGTCCTAATGCCGCTGAAAACCCACCGTGTAGAGAGGCTAGTGCACGTTAAATCTGTCATGATTCGTCCTTACTTTAGCACGGTATGAAAGCTCGGAATTTGGAATGCTACCTCAGGTGTTGTTCACATGGCTTGAGTGAAATCATGAGGTTCACCGGCAAAGGGCCTTTTGTTTTTATACAATGTTACGTTGAAAAACACTCTCTCACTTATGTCAAGATTACTCTAATTATTAATAATTTCCTTTTATTCTAAGTAAATGATTATTTTTTTATTTTTATAAATGTTTCTCTTATATGGCATATAGTAGGGATTGGCAGACTTTTCCAGGGCGTTGTTTACTTCTAATGTTTTTAATCTGTTGCGGTCCACCCAATATCAGTCGCACACAAGGAGAGGGGACACTAGTCCGGTCCATCCCCCACAGCCCTTGATTTTTTTTACCGATTGATTTTAATTCCATGTATACAGTACAATAAACTTAATTAAGTACTTGTTATTAATACTTTTTTATTATTTAATGCTAAGTATTTATTTAGTAATTTATTTTATACTGTTTTTTTTTGTTCCCGACAATCTACAAAATTAAGCCTAGTGGTTAGAACATCGGACTCCAGACCGGAAGGCCTGGGTACGATGCCCGATGCCACCAAATACCCTCCGATTACACACGGAGTACGTGCTTGTTAAATCAGGGGGTCCGAAGTCTTGTGGGCTGAGTCACGAGCGCAGGGACTGGAGAATATTTCCCTCCCCTTCAGTTCAATGCAAAAATTGTGGAGGTAGAGATAGGTGGTGTCGCCATCTATCGTCCCTACAGGAAATTTCGCCGAGCTAAATCGTACTGTCACCTGTATGGTGCTCAAGGCCAACGACAAGCGTACTTCTAGCCCCTTGCCACGATGAATTTCGTGGACCTCGATCTGACTACGTCAGACAGGTGGCATTAGAAACAACAACAACAAAATTAAAAAAAAATATGTTTGGCTGTGTATTGCGGTATGACACCAAGATTGGTAGACTTTCGACCTTCGACCACTCCCCCCACTTCAAAAATTCTTGTGTGTGCCAATGCCAAGTGTCGTAGATGTGGTGAGGCAGGAAAAGGTCTACAGTATTTATTATAAATTAATAATAAATACGGAATATGGGCTTATAGAACTAAAATAAAAAAAACTAACACTTTTAAAACTGTGTTTAAAAAAAACGCAAAAAACCTTAATAATAGCTACAATTATAATAGTGTCAAATGATACATTTACTATCAAACAATTCAAAATTCATAAAAAAAGACATTTTTATCTAAAGTTTATCTTAGTTTTTATCTAAATATTTTTATATAAAGTTAGTTTTCGTTGATATAGTCAGTATTAGACTTATAAAGTCTGCATACTTCAGATAATCTTGAATATTTCCGTTTATAATTACTAACTCCTAAAATATTCAGGCGGTCCATCGGTCGACCGCGATTGACGTAATGTTCACCCGGGCATATAGTTTTATTTGTATTATCTGTTTATTAAAATCAAAATCAATAAGTTATTCTTCCAAATTTATCTTCAAAGGAAAAGTTGTTGAAATAGATGGGTTAATACATGTTTTGGATTTCACATGAACAACTTCGCATTGAGAGGCGTTGAAGCGAAAAATGCATCTCAAGAATACGACGTCAAACAGTCAACAACTTAATAAAAGAAGTGAGGAAGTTATCTAAAGAAAGTTATTTTTGACTTTAAATTAAGGAACGAGTGGGGAAAAAGCTGGTTGTTTGGTTCATTGATTTCATTTGCTCAAGGGCTTTATTCGTCATTGTGGTTCCTTACACTTGTTAATGAACCCAATTCCTAAAGATCACGCCACCAATGCAATCGTATGTTTTCCTTGAAATGAATCTTAGACTTTGTGTAATTGTAGTTTTGCTTTACAATTTCAAATTTAATAATTAAAGTTTGATGCGTGGGTGTGTGTTAGCAGAGATCTTCTCTTTTAAAAAAACAAAACAAAATCTTTTTTATTTTTTGCTTTTTAGTATTCATACATGCTTTTTAAATTAATTGCACTTTTGATTAAATTAATGTTCGCAAATATATGGATTCTCAAAGTAAGTTTCTGTAAAAAGGAAAAATTGGCAACTCTTAGGTGCATAAACTAATTGTCGAGAAATATACATTTGCATGTGTCATGTGACCCTTATGTCAAATCATTCGATAAAAAATGTGTATCTGCAATATAAACTAACCTCTGCAAATGCACGATGGAAGAAAAATATTGGAGGGGTGGAAATACAAGAATTGAATTAATTATTTATTAATGTCTTTCTGAAGAGCAGGGTGAGGGCTATTAATTCAAAGCATAATTTTGAGCCATGTTTAAGACACTTAAAATATAAGTATATCACTAGACATCCTTGGATCGCGTGTTCTTTGTCAAACAAAGGCTGCAAATCCCGCGGAAGAATTACTACTTAGAACCTTCATCTATTGTAATACTGGAGAACGGTAACAGACCAGTGTCCAACAGAACCGTGATGAAGTATTTTCAGTAGGTCAAAGTATAACGGGTTCTATTCAGGCTTATACTAATCCTCTTGTGGAAAATATTCTTTAACTGTGATTTTTGTTTAAAAACCGCTTTCCGTGGAGAGGACTTGATTTATGCAAATACTAATTCTATTAAGTGCCAGTCTTTGAGTAAGCGAGGTAATGGTTAAGAGTTGCAAGCTAAAATCCAAATGTTGTCGATTGGTGGTCGCGTATCGTAAGATTAATAAAAGAAGAGGAATTCATCGGAGTGGAAGGTATCAAATTTGAAACTGAGCAAACTATCAGGCTGATTGCCGGATCCCGCAAGGAGATTCTAAAAGACAAGTATTTTTCATAAGTTGTTTACCGAAATTCGGGTAAAGATTTCTTATTGCTCCTTGGGTTTAGTTACGAGGGTAAATCTGAAATTTTTGAGATACTCGTTGATGTGAAGTTGCAAAAGAAAATTAAAGGTTTAGTTTGAAAATACAAAGTATTTTAACACAGCAGACGATTTTTTACTGACTTACTTCACGTTGTTTAGCATAGAATAAGTTTTAGACAGAAGAGAAAATGCAGTTTGACTCGAGTAAATTATTGTGCTAATGATATTATATGGTTTTAAAGTGGGATTAAATCAAGACGAATGCGTTCAATGGCTGTAATTAGAGCATTTGGGGATTAATCTCCATGCAGAGGTAGGATGAAGAATACACAGGAAAGCCGCGGTCGGAAATAATCCCGGATAATGTGTCTGCCATACGAAAAATGTTAATGGATGATAATCACTGTACCTATACTAAATAATATAGAAGAAACTTAACATTGGATCCGCAGCATACCCAAAAATATTCTTGAAGTGTTACATATATGAAAAGTAGTTTTTCGTTGGGTTCCCCATAATCTTGCTGAGCACAAAAAAGATGAGCGTGTCAGATCAGTAAAGAAACCCCTAAAGTGTTAAATAATGGTGTCCACCACTTTATTTCTAAAATTGTAAAGGATGATGAAATGAACATAACGTTCTTTCACGTTCCAACACGTCAAGATAGCAAAGCACGAGTCTCTGACAGTGGCGTAACGTACACCCCCGTATTCCGGGGAAAAGTCCTGTACTGCAGGGGTCCCAACGTCTGACTGACGCCAAGTATGTAATCTTTCTAAGATCCGTCTTGGGGCATAAAACCTGGCTTTTCAGGGGGGCCCTAAAATTCTCCGTTGCGCCACTGGTCTCTGAAGATAATTCCATGCGGGCAATGGAGAAAAAGACAATGAGCAATTAAAAGAATAACGTACGCCGTTTTCTTCAGAAGTACGGATTGATCGAAGCCATCATGTTTGCAGGACAGAAGACTGTAACAGCAAACTGGATACCGTTTAATGTCTTCTAGAAATTCTCCAAGAAGAGAATGTTAGGGGACTAATGCTTCACCATGAAAATGCATCTTCCCGTACATCCTGATCAACAGTTCAGTTTCTTTGGCAAAAACAAAATAAAGTGATAGAATATCCTTCTTATTCTCCGGATGTAGCTATGAGTAACTTTTGGTAATTTTTTAATCTAAAGAAGAATTTACTTGAACATCGTTTTCCTTCAGAAAAGACATGTATTTATTTCATCAATTCGAAGAAATGAATGGTTTGAGGCATTTATAATCTGTGGAAAATTCGTCTACAAATGTGCATTGATGTTGAAGGAGACTATTTTACAAAATTTTAATAGTATAACTTTAAGAACCTAGATGTATATCAAAAATTTCAGAATGACTCTCTTGATAAAGTGCATTCATAAAGTGTTAAAAGTTGAAATAAATTAATTATTCTAAAATAATGCCTGCTTCTCTTACTCAAACCCTCTCATACCCGCGATCTCCGGGTCTCGACAAAAGGTCTGGAGAAAGTCTCAGATAGAACAACAGTTGAATAACCTCTGGGCCACCAAGACCTTCAGGACGTGGTCCGTCGCCAAAAGCCCTCGTGTAGCTGTACACACAGTGTGACGTTAACATTCACTCACCCGCCTCCAAGACCTTGATGATAGTACACAGCCACTTGCCTACAGAGATGAGCAATATAACGATGCATTTTCAGATAACTGTTAACAAGTGGTGTTTGTGTCTTGTACCCAATGGCTGTCTATAAAATAACATTAGAAGCTGGGCCCATATCGAATCCAAGCGTGTCACACGCATTCTTCTAGATGCCTCTAGACACAGCTGGGACCATCAAGATGCTGCACGCAGAATTGAGACTCGTTTGTAAACGAAGTGGAGCCAGTCTTGTATCAAGGTTATCGTTTCGCATTCTTCTCTAGCTGTGCATCTCTAAATTGCTGTGT
The DNA here is from genome assembly GCA_019973935.1 of Trichonephila clavipes. Taxonomy (NCBI): domain Eukaryota; kingdom Metazoa; phylum Arthropoda; class Arachnida; order Araneae; family Nephilidae; genus Trichonephila; species Trichonephila clavipes. Next base: position 74,069 of record BMAU01018375.1, on the reverse strand, counting down.
CCAGATAGCCACAATAATGGTCACTGTACGAAAAGTTAATATTTCTCCAGAAGTTGCCTCAGTGTTTTTGCGGAAACCTTTGCCTCTACAAGATCTTTTTCTTTTTTGGCTCTACGATCCAGAAAATACTACTTGACAATTAATTTCAGGTCGTAATTGCCATTAACGTCCTACCGATCATTAGTGGCAAGGAGGCCGTCATGAGCCCATCGATTTTATAATCGGTATGGCAGTCAATGAATTGCGACAAATGCAAGTAGCAATATTGCGGAATGAAAAACCGCATTCCCGGTAGGCCACGTTGCTATCGAATTCCGAAAAGTATAGCCATTTATCCTTTTTATATGAAGCATAATACGATCTTTTCACAAACAATAAACATTCAAATTTGATTTTTGAGTAAAAAATCCGCTGCGCTGCTTCCCTTTTATACAAAGTTCGAGATGCCGTTTTCCCCTCCACTTTTTCTTTCGGTTGCACTTAAATGCTATTCGTTTGTATAATCCATCATTTTCCTGTCTTCATGATGACGTTTGTATCAACCCTCCTAAAAGCCGGGGGTAGCCTAGTGGTTAAAGCATCGGACTCCCAACCGGATGGTCTGGGTTCGATGCCCGTGCCACCAAATACCCTCCAAGTACACGCGGAGTACGTGTTTGTTAAAACGGTGGGTCAGAAAGTCTTGTGGGCTGAATCACGAGTGCAGGCGGATTGGAAAATATTTCCCTCCCCTTCAGGTCCATGCTTAAATTGTGGAGGTGGAGATAGGTGGTGTCGCCATCTATCATCTCTTCGGGAATTACGCCGAGCTAATTTGTACTATCACGTGTATGGTGCTAAAAACCAACAACAAGCGTACATCTAGCCCCTTGTCACGATGAATTTCGTGGGCCTCGATCTGGCTACGTCACACAGGTGGCATTAGAAACAACAACAACCCTCCGTCACGGTTTTGGGATTTCAATGGCTAGCAGTCTTGAAAATTTCCTTCAGAAATATCATGCTTATAAAATTTCAATAGATGGGTATGAAAATCCCAAAAAACAACTTTTCCCGATTTTTCGTTGAATGTCTTAACCGAGTTGTTTACTAAAAAGATATCTGCTAAAAATCTTTTATTTACTAATATTTTAAAGGATAAATATATTTTATATCCAATATTTACTTTATATGTTTTAACTTCGCAAATACCCATGGGAATTATTCTTTGTGAGATATTTCTCGTTCTAAACGTAATATTTTTACGGATTACCTTTTATTTGAGGATTTTATGAAATATTTTAGTCTAGAGAGCTTCATTTTTTGCAAAACTGTTGGCAGAAATTTAGCTGTTACGTGAGAAAAATCTGAAGAGATTTATATCAAAATCTGTCTGCGTCTCTCTGCAAAACTTCTTACTTAAGTGCTCTTAAACATTTTTTCAGTGTATGCATAAGTTGGGTGGTTTAAAGATTGATTGAGCAATAATGTATTGAGTAATGTTTATCAGAAATTATATCCTTTTTCTAAGAAAAATGCGAAGCATTAAATAAATTTTTTTGACCTATATTTGCAAATGAAGTAAAAAAAAATTAATATAAATTTATAATTATAAATTCTTTGTAATATTCTTACTACGCATTTGCTATCTTTTATGTATAAATTTGAATGTTTGTTTATTTGTTTGTGGTACAAATAAATTCACACACACACCATTTAACGTATCGCTCCAAAATTCTGCAGGTAGCTTTGCTGATGCTTCAAGGAAGCCGTAATCAAAAATTTTGCCAGTAAAATTATTCCAATTTATTTTTAGTGAATTATTTTGCAAATCTACCTTTACTTATGGAAGAGTTTGTGTTTGTAGTATAAGCGAAGTCACCAAATGCCGCTATACACAGCCAATATTGGAAAAGCGTATCCGCTTATGTTTATAAAACTATTACTGCGTTTGGCGATATCTTTTGATTTGGCAGCGCGAAAAAACGGGTTTTCCGGAAATTGACTTCTAACACGTTGTTGTAGATAAAAATTTCCGCTTTGAACTTTTACAGCTACAGACTTGAAATTCGGCAAGCAAGTTTCTTGTCGAGTTGAAATTTCCTAATATCGTTTTGTAGCCGAAATCAACTTCAAGCGGCGGTGATACGAGGCGTAATAGATAAATACACTGGTGTGCAAAACTTAAGCAACAATGTAAAAATTAAGCAGATAACCATGAAATTGCAGAAAAGGAGGTCTGGAGATCAGTACAGTGAACACGTAAGTCAGTAGAAACGTCATGCGTATGCAAATATCAGGAACGAAACGTCAGAAGCGACGTGAGCGTACGCAAAACGCGTGATGTCGGCGCGTGCTGTTCAACAGTAAAATAAAATGAAGGACGCAGACGCAATTCAACATATTCGCTGCAAGTGCCAGTGAGTCAGTTCGTGAAATGTAGCTAGAAGAAATCACCTGGACGACTCCACACGTGGAAGAATGATCGGAAAGCTGGAGGAGGGGGCGTACCGTCACCAGTGTAGCTGCAGAGTTCGGAATCGACAAAAGTGTCGTTTCGCGCTTGGAAAGCGTTCCAAACCACAGGTACAGCTGTTAGAAAGGTTGGTGGTGGCCGCCCGAGGACGACAACTGCAGGGGATGACCGATATATCATCCTGCAAGCGAAAAGAGGCCGACGCCTCTTTTCAGCGTCATTGCTCAGCAACTCTCTACAGCAACGGGGCGACAAGTGTCGCGGTTTACTGTGGCCAGACGCTTTCACAAAGGAGGCCTATTCGCCCGCCGTCCTGAACGCTGCCTCCCGTTGAAAGTTGACCACCGACGCCCCCGTTTACAGTGGTGCAGAGAGCACAAAAACTGGACGACTGTCAATGGAGTCGTGTCCTCTTTACGGATGAGAGTCGGTTCAGTACCAGAAGCGATTCTGACCGCTTTTTGATTTGGAGAGAGATCGGGACACGGTTTTATACCAGTAACATCAAGGAAAGACACCATTACGGTGGTCCCGGAGTTCTTGTCTGGGGAGGCATTATGCTGAACGGGCGAACTGAGCTCCACATTTTCGATAGAGGGTCTGTAATCGGGGATCGCTATTGTGAAGAGGTACTTCTTCCCCATGTGCGTCTGTTTTGAGGTGCCATTGGCTCAGACTTCATTTTTATGGATGACAATGCACAGCCACATCGGACTCTTGCTGTTGAGGAGCTTCTGGAAAGTGAAGATATCATTCGAATGGATTGGCTAGCGTATACCCTAGATTTAAATCCCATCGAACATGTGTGGGATGCTTTGGGGAGACGTATTGCAGCACGCTTACATCATCCAGAGAACATCTAACAACTCAAACAGATTCTGGTATTGGAATGAGCATTCCTACCGCAAGAAATGTGGCACAAGCTGGTTCTGAGTATGCGTAGACGGTGGGAAGCAACCATTGCAGTGAGGGGAGGATATATACCATATTAAGGAACATCTGCTTGTTGTTCTTCCTGTTGGATAGACAATCATGAGTCACGATACTATGCATTCAATAAAGCTTGTTTTTGTTTGTGATTCCATACCGTATGAATTGTATTCCTTTTTCAGAGCCGTTGCTTTCGTCATCCTTTTCGTACATAATATTCTCCCTCATTCTGAATTTCATGTCTCTCAGATGATTTTTCGTGAAGTTATGGCAATAAACCCACCTGTTGCATAAGTTTTGCACACCAGTGTATGTTCGGTTTCAGAAACACAAGTTCTTTTCTTTTTAAATCAACATGCGAGGGCTATAAAAGGCTTTTGAATACAGTCGAATGATCAATACTGTGATTTATATATCAAGAACTTAAAATACAGTAAAATACGTTTAACACGAAAATGCTTAAGATTTAATTATCGGTTAACACTAAATATAACGGTCTCGACAAACTACTATATATTTTCCTGCGCTTTTCTTTTTAACACGAAATGAAAATTTGCTTAACCCGAAAAGATTTCCTTTCTGGGAATGAACAAAATACGGAAAGCACCACCCGTTTTGGACTGTCCTATTATATTATCGGAATAATTCATTGCATTAGATGATAATGTGTGTACAGCTCCAATTATGGCAAACAAGGACATTTTGGGATTTGTTCAAAGCCCAAAAAATTCCTTTGATGCAGATTCCAACAATGGAAATGAAATGAATGATGCAGGTCTTGTTCCCACGTCATCCGAAATGAGGGACATCATGAAAGGGATGCGCAGTTATTTAGGCGCATATTCTAATGGTGATGAGATTATCGAAGAATTTGTTGGCAATTATATAGATGCTATAAAAACATTGCAGAGAAAAATATTAGATTATTTTATTATAATTTTTTTAAATATATGCGCACCTATACATATCTATATGAACAATGTAAACTCTAATAAACTTAATTTTATTGTTATATAGTTTTTCTTTTGTAATATCCCTTAATACGAAATTCTTTTAACACGGAAAAATATTTGACTCCTTTCAGTTTCGTGTTAAACGATTTTCACTGTATATATATATACATTCAAGTCATACATTATCAGGAAGTAGTTAGCGAAGACGGTGGATAACGGTTAATATTTCTTAAATCATTAAGTATTTTTACTATTGATATCGGAACTATATGTAAAAGCTTCTTAAATATTCAAATGAACTAAGTTATGAGTAGTCTATGAAGCGATAAATAGTAGTTATAGGACACAAACACTTACACATTACAGCTGATGTAGTGAAAATCACGAACTATGGTGACCTTATTCAACAAATATAAACCATGTGGATTACCATAGGTATTTAGAGGCCAATAAAAGTGTCATCATTTGGCAGATGAAAGAATTGTTAGGCATTTTATTTACGATGTATTATTTTTGAATTTCGAAGAATGTTCTAATTGGTTACCTCAAACAAAAATATTTAAGTAGTTTTTCAAATATTTTTATTATTCTTCAAATTTTTTTGCGGAATTGAAAGTTTTTTGCTTTGAATTTTCTGATATCCTTTAATCCATAAATTTCTATAATAATTTAATCATTTAATTTTTCTACGTCATTATTCGTTGTGACACTACCATGATAGAAAAATAATGTTTGTGCGAATGAATTTCTCTTACTGTATTTTTAATGAATTTCTCTTACTGTACTCAGAAAAAGCAAGTAATTTTCCATTATGAAGTTGGTTTCTTAAATATTTTACTGGAATATAATTTGAATATTTAATAACCGATCTAATTAGAGGAGTTAAACATCTTTTCTGAGTTTGAGATTAAATTTCTCTAATTAATACGAATGAGAATTTTTATCAAACAATTATTTTTTTAATTGATAATAATTTTGTATCGAACAATTATTACAACAATTTTTTTTTAAAAATTTCATATAAACTGCGGTTGTTAAGAAAGCTAAGAATAAATTTATATTGCAATTTTCTTTTGTACTCTATTACAGTAAGCGAATATTGTAAGCTTTACCTACTTTATTTATAGTAAGCTATTTTAAAATATGTTTCTTTTGTTAAGGTCTCTTAAAATATCACCAAGTCCCTTTTAAATTATCGTTATTATTTAAAGGGCCACTTCAAACAGCTATTTCCTATACCTGCAGAATACAAAATATAACCGAGTGCTTAAGAAATTTTCTTTTAAAAAAATTTAACAAGTAGTTCGTTTAATAATTTAGTGTGCATTCTTTGTATTGTTATAATTCAGTGTGCATTCTTTGTATTGTTATTGGAGTTAAATCCTTAAGAATCGATTATCCTCTCATTATGAAAATATGAGGAGTGAAATTTGTACGAGCGTTAACACGCACGCACGCAGTGTTCTGCGCATGCGCGAAATTGCTGTCGGGAAGGAAGGGCTACGTTTTCATCTTTTTTAAAATTGTGATAATTCTTTTCTTATCGACAAAAAAAATTACAGAATTTTAGTATCGACAAAAATAATTACAGAATCGGAAAGAACCCTTATTTCGTCACGATATGGTATAAATGTTTTTACAAAATAACGAAATCTTGCATTTTTTACGATTTTTTAAAAAAGGAATCCATATCGATACGTTTTTATGAAAAGAGTTTTTCGGTCTTTCTGTACGGATTTCTTACCATTGTAATGTATCGAAATTCTGAACTAAAAAAGTTCATACTTCGTTCTTTTAGAATCAGTGATTTAAAATATAAAAACTTTTTTTGTGATTTTTCAAAAAATACACAAATTTTTAGCTAAACATTTAATAACTTCGTTATTTATAAAAACAATTACATGGAACTTTTTTTTCCAAGTGTCAAATGTTGTTACCCGTGTTTTGTTTAAATATTGAAAAAATTCTTGAAAATTACAGATTAAAAAAAAGTTTTTGTGTTTTTCCTCTTTTTACAAGAAATCCTTTATGTATTTTTTTCTTACAATTTTTTGTTTAAAAATTACTGTTATTTGTTACCTACGAGGGAAATTTGGAAAGTATATTTTAAAAACTAAGCCCCCCCAAAATTAAAACTTAAAAAAAAATTGCAAACTACATTTACTAGCGTTTTAGTGTAATTGGCGTCGAAAATCGGTTTTCGAGCCATGCGACACTTCATGCCTTAGCTCTTTTGACAAAGAAGTTAATTATAACAACTGAAAATCTCCAAATTTGGGGGATGTGAAGCTGATCGCGTATAAGAAAGAGCTGCCAGAGAGAAAAATAAAAAAAAACTCAGTACGATTGAGTTGATTGAGGGTTACATTACGAAATTATTTTCGTTGTGGATAAACCCTATATGATAACTGAAAAATCGACGTTGCTGATGGTTTAGCCAATGAGGCTGTAGGTACATTGTCACACGTTGAATTGGGTGATCAAAATAGAGTTCTGTGGGTTTGGTTCCTATTTTCAAACGGTGTTGGTGCACGAGAAAAGTGGCTGGTTATGCAAATGCAAAAGGAATCGGTAAAGAAATTGTTCCTTTTAACCGCAGATCTGCAACAGCTCCTCTCAACCGAAATGGATCGATTCATGATAAAAGAAACCAGTTGCCATTGAAACCAGCCTGCTCTTTGATAATTCACAAATAGCAAAGAGAGACGTTTGATGAAATTGTTTACAAATGCAGCAAGGCACATTCACAAACTTTGGTCTATGTAGCCTTATCCAGGGTCACTTCTCAAGTAGGACCTCATATTGTACCTAATGATGGTCGTCAACGTTTTTACCAAGTGATGCTTCCATTACGAAATGAGTTTACCAGGCTTTCTACTGTTAATCGTACTACAATTGATCAAATTATGATCAATAAAATGAATAGAAGGGATATGGTTCTCATTTCTCTCGACTGCCAAAGTCTCTAGCCCCTCAGGGGCTCACCTTCTTTAGGTGAGTACGGGTGTCACAATCCCGAGGTACCCTAGTGATCTTTTCCTTTTCCCAAGGGGTTTACTATTTTTGGTAAACACGAGTCTCACGAACCTGGGGTACCCTAGTGATCCTTCTCTATTTTCGACCCTCCTTCTTGTCATTCAATTTATCCTTTCTTTCTTTTCCCGTCTGGATCACAGATTTTCACAAATGTTTGGCTCAGTATAGCCAGATTTGGCTCTTGCGCCATAAAATCTCACATTCACATTCACATTCGCCAAAGTCTCTAGGCACATGCACATATCCGTGGTAGTATTATGCAAAAAGCACACATTTTGATGTTATCAGAAACATAGCTTCTCAATGAGGAATTAGTTGAAATTGAAAATTTTAAACCGTATAGACGACTAATTATTAATCTTGGGGTGAGGTCACAAACTATCAAAACGTGCACGATTCACAACATAAGTTTAGTGGCAATCATGATGATTTTGTGAGAATACCCAGTACGTTAATCAAACTAAATCTAATTTGGGAGATAAAGAGTGTTTTTTTCCAGGTATAGAAGTTTAAGTTGTCATTACTTTCCAGGATGGCGACCGATTTAACAGCTGTCAAGTGATTTATTCTCAGTTTGGTTTGGCAATTCATCAAAACGATCATCAAGCAAGGCGTAGATTCGTCGAATGGGCCCAAAACGAGATTGCCGTTGTTCCCGATTTTCATATTTTCATAAGCGAATTTTGTTTAGCGATGAAGCGCACTTCTGGTTGAATGGCTACGTCAACAAAAAACTGCCGCATTTGGAGTAAAGCTAATCCACAAGTGTATGTCGAAACACCGTTACATCCAGAAAAACTGACTGTTTGGTGCGCTTTATGGGCTGGTGGAATCATTGGTCCGTACTTCTTCAAAAACGATGAAGGCCACAACGTTACAGTCAATGGTGATCGGTATAGAGCCATGATTACTAACTTTTTCATTCCTGAATTGAACAATCATGATGTCCAGGAGCTGCGGTTCCAACAAGACGGCGCAACATGTCACACAGCTCGTGCCACAATCCATTTATTGAAAGACACGTTTGGTGACCAACTAATTTAACGTTTTGGACCTGTGAATTGGCCTCCAAGATCTTGTGATTTAACACCGCTAGACTATTTTCTGTGGGGCTATGTAAAGTCATTGGTCTATGCGGATAAGCCACAAACGCTTGACCATTTCGAAGACAACATTCACCGTGTTATTGCCGATATACGGCCACAAATGTTGGAAAAAGTCATCGAAAATTGGACGTCCAGATTGGACTACATCCGAGCCAGCCGTGGCAGTCCTATGCCAGAAATCATATTTAAAATGTAATTGCACAAGAATATCTTTCGAATAAAAAAAATTCATGTCAATCGAATAATACATCGCTGTTTTATTGCAATTTAAATTTCTATACCTCTAAAAAAACACCCTTTATATGTGCCACCAGATGCACTTTATCTAACGGGAAACCTATTGATGTCGTCACAGTTTATATTTCTGCCAATCAGAATGTTACTGATATTATAAATTATACCCACAAGAGATTATTGGCATATACAGAAGGTGGTTCTAAATTACTGCGGAAACAGTATCATGTACTTCCACTCGTACTTGGTGGCGATTTCAATATTGATTTCTATAAAGATGAAGGATTGAAATTAGTATACAATTTTTAAATCAGAGCTTAATTTGGGTTTTGTTTCTGGTAAAGCACTGGGTAAACCATGGATAACCATGGATGCGAGGTTTTCACGATTCATATAAATCACGTATCTACCGACATTGACGCATCATACTTTAGTTATCACAAGTCTCTTGCCACTAGGATTAATAATGGCGAGATAATGTAATTAATACTCACAGGGATATTAACAGTGAAGTAAATCAACCATCTTAACAATGTATTCATGTACTATGAGCAACATATATTTATGCAACATAATTGATGTATATTATTTTATATATATATTATTTTACCGAATCAATATGAAAAATGTGAATAGAATAAAGAAATACATGCATGGTGTCAGGATTATATGAGATGCGTTCATTTTCCCTTTTTGCCTACTATATAATCAAAGACAACCATACTTAAAGCAGCGTTTCTCAAACTGTGAGGCGCCTCCCCAAGGGGGGTGATAACTCTGCCAGGGGAGCGCGAGTGTATCGAAAATAAAAGGTTAAAATAATTAATTTTCTGGAATGAAGTAAAACAAAATACTTTCTGGCATAATAAGAAAATACAGATTTACACTGATATGATTTATTTGGCGATATTACATCAGCAAAAATAAAAGATTCTATTTCAATGCTCATTAGTTATCTTTGATCCTATAACCATATAAAAATGTATTTTGTTTGCTTTGCTGTAATCCCACGATGAGAGATTTTTTTTATTACGTTTCTTTTAACTCCTAAAATACAACTTTTGCTGAACTTCGAACGAACTGATACAGTTAATTCCGTCCCTTTTTTAGGGAAGTTGCAAATAATATATTCTGTTGCGCATTTTCCCCTATAAAAGAGTTTTATGATATATGGATAAGCATATTGAGCAAGCACTTTGAAGGATTATTTGCCCAAGATTTATTTTTATGAGTATTCTGAAACATATAATGCATACCGAAAAACATTTTATGCAATTCTTTTTTAGAACTAATATCCCTATTTTTTAAAATTGAATACACGTTTACACGGGATCGGTCGCGCGATGCGCTGAATCATCCCATGCTCACGAAATCGTTGATTTGGGGAAAACTGTTACCAAATTTGTTACCAATGATCTTGACAGAGCACCCTCTAATATGATAGTCTTAATGGGAACTAAAATGAATTTATCACATTGCGTGCTCTCTTTTTTGGGAGTAGCAAACGTTTTTTTACAATCTTAAGGAACTTGTTTTGACCGAGTTCGCGGCATGGCCACTTTTCTTCAAAAATATTTTCAATGAACATGCTGCACTTTCCCCTATGAATAAATTTGTGGTTTTGATTGTTGTGTTGTACGATTTATTATGGTTTATTAATGTAAATTAGACGAATATAAAAAAAGGAATGGGTATCTTTGATTTCTGTTGAAGGAAGTTGAAATTGATCAAGCAAGGGAAGAACTTGCTGAAATAAAGTATATTAATCATGATAGCGAAAGTAAATTTGAGAAAATCAGTGGATATGAAACGAAAGGAAAATTTTCAACAGCTCTTCAAGAACTCGATCATGGAAAATATTTAGCCATAAGTGTACCGCAAGATAAACTTTGCCCTGTGAAAAAGACACAAGCAACAAAAAGTTCAACAGGATATTTGTCGATCATCAAAACTTTAATAACGTGAAATATGACAGTTTTGAATGCAAATAACATTCCTGTAATTTTAGCGAAAAGTGTCTGTGATTTGTGTCCTTTATTAAGGTCACAAACATTTGGAACAATTTAGTTCAGTTTTATTGTATTTTTTCTCAAATTATCAAAGAAAAACTGATAAGTCCTTGAAATAGGTACCGTGTAAAATCTGGCGTATAACGCACACTTTTAACACAAAAAATAAGATCGAAATTTAGGAGTGAGCGTTATACGCTGGGTATAAAAACGAGAGCTTTAAAAAATGAGTATTAAAAAATTTAGACTTATATATGTAATCGAAATACTGTTTATTTTAAAGAAATAACATATCTTATGAACTTTCATTGTTGGATAACATGAAAAGGTTGGCATATTCGTCTTCCGTTATATCTTCAGGCACATCATCAAAATCTGTGTCATTTTCACCATCACTGTTACTCTCCTCCATAAATAATATATATCATATATCATCTTCTGTTACATCTAGACTGTTAGATAACAACATTTTTTAAATGACTTTTGAATTAAGTCAAGTTTAATTTCATTCTATGCTTTTATTATGCACTCGCACGCTATTTCTAGACTGGCATGACGCATTTGGCTTCCTTTCATAAATGATTTTTCTCTTTCTAGCATTCATATATTCCTTTATCGCTTTAAATTTTGTTTGAAAGGTTTATTGATGCATACATCTAATGGCTGAACTAATGACGTTAATCCGCTAGGAATAATTGCTGTATCTGTGTTGCACTCGGTTAGCAATTTTTTCGTATTATTTGTTAGATGTGATCTGAACATATCCCAAAGTAATAGACTGTGTGGATTCCGTAAGGTCCCTGGACGCCTTTACCAAATATTTTTTATCCACAATTTCCCATCATTTTAATCCACCCACCCTTTTTCATGTACATGAAAGAAAACACCTTCCTGGAAATTGGATTTTGGCACTGTTTTTCTTTTAAAAATAACCATGGGTTTTAATTTTGTGCCGTCCGCTAAGCAGGAGAGCCCTACTGTAAAATGAGATATATTTCTCGTGCCCTGTTGTTTTTATGTGAATCGTTTTTGTTCCTTTCATATCTATAGTTTTATTTCCTATCATATCAAACGTTACTGGAGTTTCATCCATGTTTCAAATATGTGACAGTAAATATTTTTTCTTGCTTTTGTAACCCAGTGACATACTTCTGGAAACTTATCAATTTGTTGTCCACGTCTTTAGAAAGCATTTGTGAAACTTTTGTTTTTCTCGCAGAACTAAATTATTGCGTGCCATAAATCGGCTACAAAACAACTGAAAGTTGCTTTAAAATGTTTACTTTCATTTGCATTCTTTTTTGACCATTTTAAGGCGAATAGAAACGTACACTGTTTCTTGTTACAATTAATCTATTCTGGCGATTTTCTAGGACCCAGTTCGCAACATTTTCTTCTAGAATAGGCCATTTCGTTACTCCTTTTCGTAAAGCACATTTCTTCTTTGGCATGTTAATTATTGTCATTTCATTTTTTCCCACTCCCTTATGGAGCTTTCACCAATATCAAACATCCTTGCTGCAGCACGATTTTCCATTTTCTTTTGCAAATTGAATCACTTTGATCTTGAAACCGGCAATGTGTTTGCTTCGTTTACCAGGACCCATTTTTACTGCTCGCTGTTTGAAGCGTATTCATAGTATTCGTAGTATTGAACATACTACAGACAGCTAGCGTAATAAGTCTCAGGCTTGTTCTAATTTATTTCAAAATTAATCATCCGTCTCGTACATCACTCGAAATGGGGAAAAGGAATCAATGTTTATAGAAAAGTGTGGGAAAATCCAACCATGGCGCCGATTTGATCTCCCCCTGCCTCCCTTCTTGCGCTTAAAGATTGCATAATTCTAGAAGTATACTATTCATCCAATAAATAATGACTTCAAAAGAAAGGAAAATTGCACATGTACATTTTAAGTTTTTTCGTAAAACAGGGGGTGCGCGTTCTACGGCGAATATACCTAAAAATTAAAAAATACAGCCTGAAAGTATACGTGCGCGTTATACGCCGGATTTTACGGTAAGTATATTTTCTCTTAGTTAAATTATTCATTGAAATTGTGATTTTTATCGTGTATAGTAAATATAATTATTAAAAAAGGATTGGGGTGACTTATATATATATATATATATATATATAAGTCACCCCACACGGCCATTAATGTTAGTATAGTGTGCACAAATGATCCCGGGCTGAAACATTTTGAAGTTTTCTCACTTTAAATATTAAAAATAACATAATTATTCTTAATTGCAATTTTACATTCTTTTTCATTATTTAACATTAATTCTAAATGCTAATTCTGTGAGGTTTAAAATTACAGTTCGTTCAAAACTATTTATAATAGGAGCATTCATTTCAAAGAATTATTTTACAATTTCATATCAAGAATAATGTATTGTATTTTAAAAAAATAAACTCGTGTGATGAATAGGTATTTCACTCGTGTGGGGAGTAGGTATTTCAGCCAGTGTAACAACAAGTCATCTTATATTAATGTCGTATGATGGGCTACTATTTCCGTTAACAGCTGCTAAGAAGCAGGAAGAAGCATCGTAGTGTATTGAAGTGTATAAAAGGTTTCTCTAGCTTCCTAGTTTTCCTTTTTCGTGTCTCTTTAAAGATCGAATACGTCACGCCCTTCAAAGGTTCACGTGATGCAGAAAAACTTCTGTTTGGATGTAACCGGGATTACAATTCAGCTATGGGTCATTGTCACCCCTCTTGCGGTAGAATTTGAAGCCATAGATTGGCGTAGGAACTGCGCCGATAAAACTGGATAAAGGATACAGGAATGTCAATGGTTGACTTGCCTTAGAGCATAAGTGTCGAGTCTGAAATATTTTCCCACGTAAAACCATGTGACCGTTGAGACATCATTAGTTCCTTAACAGGAAATGGGTTCCTTTGAAGAAGACTGCCGTAGGGCTGGCAATTCTTTCCGAAAAAGATCGATTTTTAAATCGATTCGAATCGTAACCTAATGAATCGATACACAAAAAAAATCGAGGTTTAAAAGATCGATTTCTAAAAAAATCGATTTCTTTCAAGTCTGCATTTACTACGTAAATGTATCAATGTAAATATACACTGGTGTGCAAAACTTAAGCAACAATGTAAAAATTTAGCAAATAGCCATGAAATTGCAGAAAAGGAGGTCTGGAGATCAGTACAGTGAACACGTAAGTCAGTAGAAACGTCATGCGTATGCAAATATCAGGAACGAAACGTCAGAAGCGCCGTGAGCGTACACAAAACGCGTGATGTCAACGCGAGCTGTTCAACAGTAGAATAAAATGAAGGACTGAGACGCAATTCAACATACTCGCTGCAAGTGTCTGTGAGTCAGTTCGTGAAATATGGCTAGAAGAAATCACCTGGACGACTTCACACGTGGAAGAATGATCGGAAAGCTGGAGGAGGGGCGTACTGTCACCAGTGTAGCTGCAGAGTTTAGAATCAACAAAAGTGTCGTTTCGCGCGCTTGATAACGTTCCAAACCACAGGTACAGCTGTTAGAAAGGTTGGTGGTGGCCACCCGAGGACGACAACTGCAGGGGATGACCGATATATCATCCTGCAAGCGAAAAGAGGCCGACGGCAGTCAGCAAGCGTCATTGCTCAGCAATTCTGTACAACAACGGGGCGACAAGTGTCGTGGTTTACTGTGGCCAGACGCCTTCACAAAGGGGGTCTATTCGCCCACCGTCCTGAACGCTGCCTCCTGTTGAAAGTTGATTACCGATGCCACAGTTTACAGTGGTGTAGAAAGTACAAAAACTGGACAACGGACCAAGGGAGTCGTGTCCTCTTTACGGATGAGAGTCGGTTCAGTACCAGAAGCGATTCTCAACGCGTTTTGATTTGGAGAGAAATCGGGACCTGGTTTTATCCCAGTAACACCAAGGAAAGACACCGTTATGGTGGTTTTGGAGTTCCTGTCTGGGGAGGCATTATGATGAACGGGCGAACTGAGCTCCACATTCTCGACAGAGGGTCTGTAACCGGGGATATCTATTGTGATGAGGTACTTCTTCCCCATGTGTGTCTGTTCCGAGGTGCCATTGGCCGAGACTTCATTTTTATGGATGACAATGCACGGCCACATCGGACTCTTGCTGTTGAGGAGCTGCTGGAAAGTGAAGATATCACTCGAATGGATTGGCTAGCGTATACCCTAGATTTAAATCTAATCGAACATGTGTGGGATGCTTTGGGGAGACGTATTGCAGCACGCTTACATCATCCAGAGAACATCTAACAACTCAAACAGATTCTGGTATTGGAATGAGCATTCCTACCGCAAGAAATGTGGCGCAAGCTGGTTCTGAGTATGCGTAGACGGTGGGAAGCAACCATTGCAGTGAGGGGAGGACATATACCATATTAAGGAACATCTGCTTGTTGTTCTTCCTGTTGGATAGACAATCATGAGTCACGATACTATGCATTCAATAAAGCTTGTTTTTGTTTGTGATTCCATACCGTATGAATTGTATTCCTTTTTCAGAGCCGTTGCTTTCGTCATCCTTTTCGTACATAATATTCTCCCTCATTCTGAATTTCATGTCTCTCAGATGATTTTTCGTGAAGTTATGACAATAAACCCACCTGTTGCTAAAGATTTGCAAACCAGAGTATATATGTCCATTTTATGAAAAACAAGAAAGATACCATAATAAACTATCTCTTATCTGTAAAATCAGAGAATTTTTTTAGTTCAGGAATTAGACAATTACAATTATTTTTAGTACGATATCAAAGTATCTGGTATAAAAGAAGATATTTATTTTCTAAATGTATTGGTTACATATATATACATTGAAAAGTTTAGAAAATAGATAATATAGCGTATAGATCCCAATTCTTGATATCTAAGCTTTTTAAAAACAACAGTCTGTCAAGTCTGTAAGAGCACCATCCCTCAGGTGCCCTTCTCCTTGATTATCAGCGTGATTTAGAGGTGTAGGAATAAGTGAAGAACTAGAAGCTCTCATGATCTTAACATGACTTTATTAAGACCTTAAACTTAAACCTCTAACAGATAAGATAATAATATGATATGTGAGAGAATCTACGGTGACTAAACACACAATATATATAATACCGAAATAACGTAACCCGGACTACTATCAATAACTCGCCTAAGCTCGATTCCAATGCTATCACAGATCCGAATATTAAAGAGTCACTCTTACTTTAATGTCGAATGAAGTAGTGATCAATCTGATCCTAGTCAAGTTGTGGTTCACTGGAGTGCAATGATATGCACCTTGACCTAAGGGCTCTCTGTCACGGGTACTTCTGTTGGCTGTTACTTAACCTTTCAAAACCTCTTTCCACTTGAATCACGGACTATCATATCATTCCCCAAATGCCACACGGCTTACTCTAACTTCTGATATTTAAAAGCTTCCTAAATTGCATCATTCCTTCTCGCTTCACTTCTTGGTTTGGTTGGAAAAGAGTTGCCATTAATTCTGGCACCAAAGAACTCAAAAGGACACGTTAATGAAAAGACGCATGAGCCCGTCACAAGTCCATTGGGATCCAAGTTGTTCCGCTCATCACTTGGAATTCCGCCAGCAATCGAAAAAAGGCGCTCATACATTTTTTATTTATTAAATAGAGGCGAAGGAAACTATTCCCACAGGCATCTCGCCGCCAACAATGTAGTATTACGCGTTTTAAAGGTAGTACTTTCAACTTATTGTAAATAATTTTATGGTTTTTACCGAAACAGAAAAAAATCGAATATCGAGTTTCTAGGACGAATATCGATTCACTGAATCGATTCAGCGTTACATATTGATTTAAATTCGATTTTTTGGCCCGAGAAATCGATTATTTGATTAATCGATCTCAGATCGCCATCCCTAGACTGCTGCACAGCCATCAGTACATCATGGAAATTTTTGGTATTGTACGCTACCAAATGAAGGAACTAAACTACACTGAGGGGCTTCACCTTCTTTATACTGCAGATTACTTTAATTTACGGCTTTATGAAATCAAACAAATAAACATTATCCGTAATTTATAACATCACGTACAAAAAGACCAAATGACATTCGGAGTAAATTTTATCCAGATACATCAGTTATTTCTGAGAAATAATTAAAGTACTTTACAATAACTCTACGCTGAAGTATGTGCACCACTAAAAAAAAGCGTGTTAAATCCCTGAAATCTATTGAAAGTTTATATACATTTCGAATATTTATTCAGAAACTTTCTGGATAATTATTTCTATAGATGTTTTCAGATTCTGTTTAAAATTGTATAGGTCATTCAGAAGTATATTAAAATTCCAGACGTATGGTCTTTGTGTTCAAAAATATCTCACTGCACACACAAACACACACAATCCCATTAAAGTAGGAAAACAGATTGAATCAATGATGAAGAATTTTACAGCTAAAAGATTAAACTGAATGTCGTAATGTTCTCTTATCAACTTAAAAAAATTAGTCATCATGATGCTAAAACAATAGAACAATACTTTTCTCATCATATAATGCTTAAATCGTGGCCCTCTCTGTAATGCAGTGGTTCTCAAACTTTCACTATTGGTGACCCAATTTTCAATCATAATTCTTATCGCGCCCCCCCTCCCAAAATAATAATGTATTGAATGCAATAATAATGCACGTCTTTGGGGGGGGAGGTGCTAAAGCTAAAATACGATCAATATTATAAACCGTGCAAATTAACAAGATAAGTATTAAATTTTGTGTATGTTACTTTTAAGTAATATATATTTTTATTTTTTTACTTTTTAGTTCGATTCACTATAAAAGCGTGTTTTCTCTCAGTTTGTTTTTAAACTATATGTTTTATTTTATAATTATTTTTACTATTCATGATAAAAATCATAATTCTAGTGAATAATTTAACTAAGAGAAAATAAACTTACCTACTTTTAAGGATTTTCAATTTTTCTTTTGATAATTTGAGAAAAAATCCAATAAAACTAAGAAAAATGTGCCAAATGTGTGTGCCCCTAATAAAGGACTTAAATCACAGACACTTTTCGCTAACAATACAAGAACGTTATTTTCCAGCAAAACCGTCATGTTTTGTTCACGTTATTGTAGTTTTGCTGTCGTTTGATGATCTACAAGTAGCATTTTGAACTTTTTCTTCATTGTGTCTTTTTGACAAGGCGAAGTGCGACATTTATGGCTTCATAGTTTTCTTCAGATTTCATTAGGCAGCATTTGAAAATTTCAATTAAATTCAAACGTCTCATGTCTATCGCTTTTCTCATATTTACTTTCACTATCTTGATTAATATGCATTATTTCAGCAGGTTCTTCAATTGCTTGATCAGTTTCAATTTCCTTCAATAGAGATTATAGATGCCCGTTTTTTTATATTCTGCTCTTTTACATTTATAAACCATAATAAGTCGTGCAACACAGCAATCAAAACCACAAAATTGTTCATGGGGGAAAGTGTAACATGTTCATAGAAATATTTTTGAACAAAAGTGGTCGCGCAGGGAACTCGATCAAAACAAGTACCTTGATTGTAAAAAACCGTTTGCCATTCTTAAAAAAGAGGCACACATGTGACAAATTCATTTTAGTTCCCATTAAGACTGTCTAATAGGAGGATACTGTCAAGGTCACTGTTGAAGAATAAACAGTTTTCCCTGAATTAACGATTTCGTGAGCCTGGGTTGACTCTGCGCCTCATGCGACCGCTCCCATGTTAAAAGTTTATTCAATATGAAAATATCGATGTCAGTTCTAAAAAAAATAATTTTGTAAAACGTTTTTCATTATGCATTATGTGTTTCAGAATACTCAAAAATACATCTTGGCCAAATAATCCTTCAAAGTGCTCAATATGCTTATCCATACATCATAAAACTCATTCACATGGAAAAAAAGCAACAAAAAATATTATTTACAACTTTCCTAAAAGAAAAAGAGACGGAGTGAAACATACCAGTAAGTTTTAAGGTCAAATATATGATAATCAAAAGTAGTATTTTAGGGGTTAAAAGAAACGCAATAAAAAATCTCTCATCGTGGGATTACAGCAAAGCAAACAAAATGTTTTTTTTTATTTTGTTATAGGATCAAAGATGGTTAATGATCATTTGAAGAGGAATCTTTTATTTTTGATGATCATCAGATGATATATATAAATTATATGAATGTAAATGTGCATTTTGTATTATGTCAGAATGCATTTTGTTTTACTTCATTCCAAAAATTTATTTTTTTAAACCTTTTATTTTCAATATGCTCCCGCCCCCCTCGCAGGGTTATCGCGCCCCCAGGGAGGCGCGCCCCATAGTTTGAGAAACGCTGCTGTAAAGCTAAAAAGATATTTTACTAGGACTCTTTATTATTCAATTTCTTTTGTTTGATCTGAAACAGGAATTCTATATAAAAGACAAATACATTCATAAAAGAATAAAAAAGGCCTTCATTCATAGAATAGTTGATCTCAATGTTATCTAAAAAGTAGTCTTAACTATTTTTATCTTTCTTATCTTTTAAATACTTTTGTTTGTAAACGTGCTATTTTAAATTCGAGCTTTCTATTGGAAGAACATTTTATATCATTCTCGAAATACCAATCAGATGGTAAGCGCATAATTCTATCCGTTTTTTATTAACGAAAGAACATTTATTTATGTTATTTTCTTGGATAGGGTTAATTATGGTAAATTTTCTTACATATAATTTATTATGTATGGGATTATTTTGTTCTTACGATTACACACTTTGCAAAATTATTAATTACTGAAGCAATTGTTTCATTTTAAAAGGCTAATTTACTAAAGCGATTATTTTAAATGCTTTGCAACTTAAAGCTTATGTGAAACAACTATTAATGAAATGATGATGAATTAGCTATTATTGAGAGAGGACGAAAATTCTGTTTGAGGAAGAAAAAAGATACAAAGAATTCCTGCCCAATTTTGATATAATTATTTGTTTCATTTTTAAAATATTCACTTTATGATTAATTTAGTTTGATAACCATTTCAAAGCTAGTTAAATTGTAGAATGGGCTATTGGAAATAAATACACACTGACGGAAAAAAAATTCCAATACCAAGAAAAAATTATTTAGATTAATGAAATTTGAACAATGCAATTTTCTAGTTAATATATTTAATCGATTAAATTTTCAAGATTACAGGTTAATTTAGCATCAAGAAAATGCATTTCAAATGTGAAATGCTGTTACATTATTATCCGGTGAGACCTCCAGAATTTTGAATGCACGCACCCATCCATTGTGTCATACAAGTGTCTTGGTGCAAGTGATGGCCATGTGTTGGTCAGAAGGAGGTCAAGGGAACGCCTGGGACCTGTCTGTGGTCTAAGCACACTGGACCTGCACCTGGAGTCATGGTCTGGGTAGCAATTTTCTATGGTAGCAGGAGAATTCTCTTGGTTATCCAAAACACACTGATTGCAAATTTGTTCTTCAGGCGGGTAGTTCAACATTTAGTACAGCCTTTCATGAATAGCATTCAAGGTAGAGTTTACCACCAGGATAACGCTCTCCCTCGCACCGTAATACAACGTGCTCTGCATAGTGTTTACATGTTACCTTGACGTGGGGAATCACCAGATCTGTCTTCAATTGAGCACGTATGGGATAGCATTGGATGACAACATCAGCATCATGACTGTCGCAGTATTGACACAACAATTGCAACAAGCATGGAACTCCATACTACAAAGTGACATTCAGCACTTGTATGATGCAATGCATGCACGATTGCATTCAAAATTTTGGAGGTTACACCGGCTATTAATGTAACATCATTTTACATTTGAAATGTATTTTCTTGAATTTATATATATTTTATTTATATTGTTTTGACAGCGTACTTTTTTAATGATATGTTTTACTTTTTTTGCATACATAACATTTGTACAATAACTATATTCAAAAATACTCAACAACCTACCTTCGAAAAGTATACCAAAGAGCTAACTCACGCCTACTGTTTATCAGGAAAACACACAACATAACACACAACATATATCAGAGGCTTCCATTAATTTGAAATGGTATATCGCATCTGTTTATGGTACATAAAATCAAGAAAATAGGCACTTATAGTCTCTTATTACTGAAGATTGATCGGGAGGATAAGTACTTCGAAATTCCTGTTAAGCTAAATAAACACTGATATTCGAGAATTGTGGTTCTTTAACTTTTGTATTTGAGTACCCTTGGGTCATAACTCTGAGTATTATATTGCGTGTCTGTAGAATTTTTTCAGGTGAATATAAAGTGAGGGAGCAGCTGACTTTTTATAACTTAGGTCAATACTTTTCTAATGAATTCTTACTCCTTGTACTATCCTCAAAGTATATATTACAGGAGTTTTCATAATTCCTTCCAGAGTTTCAAAGCGCTTTAGTGAAAAAACAAAGACAAACATTGTAAAAAAGAACATTTGAATGAATACAAAAGCAATTCATTTACATATCTTACAGGTATTCTAAATTTGAAACTTTGGCTACATGACGATAGTCCAGTTCCTGCCACACTCTGCTCAACATGATACTGTCAAATATTATTGACAGCACGTGTTATCCTTTTCGTGTTATCTGTGTTATCAGAAAACTTGGTTGTTTACATAACATCAAGTTTTCGTACACCTTTTACCGCGTGATGTAGTAGAAATCAAGAAAGGATAACACATGCCGTCAATGTTGATGGTACTATGTTGAGTAGAGTGTGGTTGGAAAACTAGACTATTGCATTAATATATGCCGTGTAGGCAAGGTTTCACCTGTAAAATAGCTTGAATTGTTTCTGTATTCTTATTGCGATATTTGTCTTTGCTTTGAATTACTATAGCGCTTTGAAAACCTGGAGGGATCTATGAATAATCATGTATATGCGTTATTACAACCAAGTATAAGGGATTCAAATCCTCATTTTCTATTGCAGGGTACAAGGTTTTTAAATTACCTCTTTTGTAAACTATCACATTATTGGGTCTTAAATTTATCCCATCTGGTTGTAGTTATGAGCTTATTAATATTTCTATGTAGCCGCCATTTAGAATTTGTGAAAGTACTGTCACTCAAAAACTTCATTATCGCAGAAAGCCAGTTTTTCTCTTTCTTCCCTATTGAAATTTTACTTCTCTGTTAAAACTATTCGAATACATCATGACTATAATAAAAGTGCAAAAAATAATAGAGACTTTTCTTGAGAACCACTCCCCCCCACCCCCAACTTTTGAAAATACTTTTTTAACTCTATTTTAAGGATTTATTCGTGGATTTTCAGATGTTGAAGAAATATTTAGAAAAACTTTAAAATATCAGGGAGGGGGGATGTAAATCCGGAAAAGCTTTAGTGTGTCTTGATCCTTTGAAAGGATTTTATCGCATAGGTTTTGCATATTCAACTGTCTAAGTTTGAAGAGAGAAATAACACTGCCAGAGGATTAACATAATGTTTGGGAATACAAAATGACATGTAAAAGGAAGTTTTAATACATTTGTTTCGATAGTTTATTTGGATGAGTAGTAACAGAGATTGACAGCAGCTAGATTTTCTGTAATAAAAATATATACATCTAACTATTAACATAATTTAACTTTTTGGCTGTTTAATCCTGTAATAATAATTCTAAATCGATACGTGTACGCTTGCATGCTTTTATTATTGTAAATTTAATTATAAATTAAATAAATTCCATCATTAAGTGCGAGATATTTCGTAACGAAAATGTTGCTGTAAAGGTGATGTAATATATTATGATGCAGAATATTTTGTAAAACTTAAGCAACTTTTCATATTGTTCCGTAATTTTGAGAGAGAGAGAGAAAGAGAAAATTAATTGGGTAGCATGAAGCTACGCTTCAGAGGCACAATATAACACTTGATGAAAGCCTAGTAGACAACAAATTAAATGTATGCATATTTTATGAAAATGTAGAAACAGATTTTGGTGATGGAATAGTGTCAGTAAATAGCATTGTATTAGGGGGGAAGATCAGCAAAGAAAAGTCCCTTAGTAAGGTATACAACCTACCCTAACTACAATGGTTGCGTGGCACCATCAGTTAATACATAATACCAAGCTTTTCCTGGAGTTGTTGAAGTAAGAGTTGTCAGTCACTCTTCAAGAAGCATCTGCTTCAGCTGCTTGGTAATTTCCGAAGGATATTATATTACTACCAGGTGTCATACAAATACCTCCTACATGTGTTCAATGGATTTGAATCAGGAGAGCATACTGCCAACCCCTTCTGTAGCTATCCTCATATTTTTTAAATGCCTCTCAACAGCAGAGACCTTGTGTGGACGTGAAGGCATCTTGGAGTAGACAAATGTGTAGGAGATTAATTTCGTGGCAGTAATAATCTCCGGTAAGTGAATTGCTGTTGAAAATATGGAGCTCCGTTTGTCCATTCAACACGTCTTCCCACACAAGCACCCCATGATCACTCCAACGGGTTCTTTACCTGATGTAAGTTGGGTAAAATCTTGTTTCTCCCTCCTCATCAACTGGTTCTTAGAATCGTTGATGACATTAAAACGACTCTCATCAATAAATAGAACGTGACTCTATTGATGACATGTCCAGTCTTTGTAGGTCCATTCTTTCATCCATTCTAAACTCTTGTGCAACACTCGTCAAACTACATCCCTCTTTAAACTTTCCCATAATTTTACCTCGTGCAAGGGGACATCTTGAACGAATTATGAACCGCCATTATGAAAGAATGATTTCCTTTTCATTTGTAGGGAATATCTGGAATTGCATACTTCTTCCTGTTCCAGTTGCTTTAGCACTTAGTGTGCATTTTCTACGTGTTCGATCCCTTTCATGTCATAATGCTGATGTTTGTATAAACATCACCTTTCTATTGAGCTGCCATTTCATTGTACAGATCACAAAAGCCCTTTTTGGTAATACACTCTGTCGCAAAAAAATATATGCACCCAGAAGAAATCAAGCTACAATCACGAAACTCGGCAGGAATGTAGTCTGGTAAGAGAAAATGCAAATGATTAAAATTTCGAAGCCAATGAGACAAGGCTAAGTGTGCTATGCGCATATTAGTTGCGCAACTGGGAGAGTTTAAAAGCATGAGTACGAGCGCCGTACGGCTATCCAAACGAATCTGATGACTTTGATAGACGATATTGAGACTTAGGATACCTCTAAGATGTAACCGGCGGCAGTACGAGCAGCTGACGGACTTTGATAGGGGGCCGTATAATAGGCCTCAGAGAAGCAGGTTGGTCGAATAGACGTATCGGCCGCCACCTCGGTCGGAGCGATATGGTAGTTGCTCGGTGTTGGCAACAGTGGATCACAGAAGGTAGAGTGCACCGTCGCGGAGGGTCAGGACGTCCCAGGAACACAAATGATCGCGAGGATCGTGCAATCAGAAGAGTGGCCACTTCGGCACCAACAACGTCGCTAGCATCGATTCAACGCCACTTACCTCCTTCCAGACATCCAGTGCCATCAAGAGAAACCATAAGGAGACGACTGACCGAAGTTGGCTTGAGGAGCCGACGTCCGCTAAGACGCTTACCACTGACCCCACATCATAGGCAGTGTCGACTGGATTTTTGCCGACCTCGGGCAACTTGGAGTGTGACAGACTGGAGACGTGTCATCTTCAGTGATGAATCCCGATTCAGTCTCAGTGCTGATGACCACCGCACACGTGTCTGGAGGCGCACCGGCCAGCGGTCCGATCCGGCATTTATTGTCGAGCGGCATACAGCACTTTCACAAGGTGTGACAGTGTGGGGAGCAATTTCTTGGGACACACGATCATCTTTAGTGGTCCTTCAAGGCACTTTGACAGCTCGCAGATACGTGGACGATATTTTAACACCGATTGTGCTACCCATGCTATCAAGTCTCCCAGGTGCCATTTATCAACAGGATAATGCTCGTCCACATACTGCGCGACTCTCCCAACAATGTCTTCAAGGATATGACGTCCTACCATGGCCTGCCAGGTCACCAGATCTTTCGCCAATAGAGCATGTCTGGACACGCTGGGAAGGCAACTGCAGCCGTCCCGAGATACAGGAGAATTAACTGCGCAGATGCAAAGACTATGGCAGGATCTTCCACAGGGGGTCATAAGTGATCTAATTGAATCGATGCCACGCCGAATTTCGGCTTGTATAGCTGCCAGAGGTGGCTTTACTACTTACTGATTTTTAACCTTTTGCAAGCTGTAACCGCTTAATAAAATGATATTTTGTTCTGAATTTTTAATCATTTGTTTATTTTTCATATACACTACATGCATACCAAATTTCGTGAATGTAGCTCAATTTCTTCTGGGTGCATATATTTTTTTTTGCGACAGAGTGTATATATATATATATATATATATATATATATATATATATATATTGTTGTTGTTGGGTGTGTTTATTACTGGGATACATACGAAAGTCATGAGATGAACAGAAACATATAACACAACCACAGAAGAATACAGATTTTATTACAAACGATGATCCCAGCATATAACAAGAAGAGGTGCGCTGCTTTTCCTTTCGAGACGGGAATCCATTTCAGGCGAAAGACCGACTTCTTTCCCGAAGAAGATACAACCATGTCTTACTCGGAATTCGAACCCGAACCCACTCGGTTACAAGCCGAGGGTCATAGCCACCATACTGGTTGGGCGACACCAAAACTATTAATTAGAAAATATATAATTTCGATGACAATGATATATATTTACACACAAATTTATCTCTGAAACTACAAATCATCTCTAAGAAGAGTTAACAGATAAAGCAGAGATAAGCAAGGTATATCGACTTTTAAATTATAAATAAAAAAGAGATATACAAAATTGAAAACACCTGGAAGAAAACGGAAAATAATACCCTTAATTGTATTAGAAAATAAATTTCATTTATTCTTTCTTTTTTAGAGAATCCTTCATAAATAAAAATTGACAGAGAAATGCTTAACTAAAACGTCTCCATTTTATAAAAAAATATTAACAAGTATAATTTTTTTATACCAATAAATAAGATTTTATTAATAAAAAGCATAAAAAAATATATCGGAAAATCTAATTTAATTATATTTTCGGATTGTGTCCCCGAAGACTCACGTACGGTTAAGGTTATCGATTGATGATATTTGAATTTATTTGGATTTGGTAGCGATCAGTTAGAATAATATGCGAAAGATGAGAAATACACAGATGATTTGGTTTTTCTTGCACCCCCTTTTAAAGTACTTTTTGCATAAAAAAAGCGCTTTCTGTAATTTGAGAGTTATAAATGAAGTTATTTTTTATATTTACATGTTTTAAGGAAAAAAAACTGTTATAAGGAAAAAAGAAGTATTAAATTCTCAATCCCCAGTTTAAATGTATGATTGTGTCACGTCTTATGCGTCAAGCAGGTTTTCTTATATTTTGCCCTCGAGATTTTATAACATAGGAGAAAAAGTCAAAAAGTAAAGGAACTTTTGCAATTTCTCTTTCCAAGGTTTGGCACCAGCACTAGTATCCCACGCTGCATGAGGGATAGTTGACAACACTTATATACAACGTGTCACTCGTAGTCTGAGGGTATAGCAGACAGTTGAACATGGCGATTCCACTGTCAATCTGCACCAAGGAGGAAAGGAGGGCAGTAATCACTGGCGTAGCTGGTTCTGAGTGGGCGTCGTATCAAAACTCTTTCAGGGTCCATTTTTAGTTAACAAAGCCTTGTTAGTGGTATTGTAGTTACACATGTAGGGGCCCCTGTAGCTTGAGAGCCCAATATCATTGATACAGTTGATACGGCTGAACAAAGGGTGAAACACTGCCCCTGGCAGTGGCTCACTTTTTGTTAGCGGAAGGTGTGAAACCTAGCGCTAGGTACTAGCCATCCCTTCCATAGAAACACCCCCGAACGACTTGCACATTGTCCTCAGTGGTTCATGTCGATGGACTTTCCGATCTTTTATCACCTTAAAAAATTCTTCCCTGTTTGAAGCGCTCTATACATTTGCAGATCTTTCTTTGTGATAAACAGCTATCACTATACCAAGCTTGTATGCAAAAAAATAATTTTCGCAGGTTTAATACCTTCCGCAAACAAAAAGTGAACCACTTAGTGACTCACTTTTTTTCCGCCTTGGTGCGCCTTCGGTGCAAATAGGCAATGGAGCTGTCATGTTGAATGGTCTGCTAAACCTTAAAGACAACGAGGGAAGATGAACGCACGTTGTAAAGAAGTGTTGCTGACTATCCTTCATTAAGCTCTGGATACTAGAGTTGTTACAAAACCTCTTGGAAAGAGAAAAATTGCAAAAGTCTCCTTTACTTTTTAACTTTTTCCCGTAATTAAGCAAGGAAATATATTAAAGAAAATAAATGAATGAGCAGTCCGTTCTTACAGAACTTTTAACGTTTACCTCTAATTTAATCTCAGCTCCTGTGACAAATGGACTCTTCTGCGCGAAGGGTTCTTTCAGCAAGTCATATGCGTACTGTTTGTCTGGAGATTCCTTCTTTAGATGCTTTATAGTTTTTGTCTGCCTATACTATCGAGCAACTACACCAAGTAGTGATCCTGAGAAGAGTAATCGCTCTTGTGTAGCTTTGACATGGTTACTTGATGATAGTATTACATGTTTGGAATTGATTCCACAGCGGGGATCTCACTTCCGGTGTCACTTGTAACCGTCCAGTCCCCTCCACTGGTGCTATCCAGTTTCATGCCTGCAAAAGGTCTCTGCTTCACTGAATCATCTAAACCAGCGGTGCGCGAAACCCTGAGGGTCTGCAAAGCCTTTCTAGGGGGGCGGCAGAGCTTCTCGTGTAACGTTAAGATTTCTCTCTTTTGTAGACTATGAAAGGTCTATTGGAAAAATTGAAAGACGTGCTATATCGGACTAGATTACTAAATAGTCACCAATGAAGGAACTCGAACTCCACTAGAACTTGTATTTTGATCAAGTAATCGAGGAGGGATGTTCAAAATCTTGGGACTCCGTGACGTCACCCTGATACATATAGAGGGGGCAGCGGCAGAAAGTTCGAGAACCTCTGATCTAAACGATTATGAGAACTAATGCTCACTGCAAACAAACTTGTGGGTTTTAATGCAATATTCAAAACACTGGAAGCAAATTGCAGATGATAACCGGACAAATTTAAAACTGTACTGTGGCTGCGGTAGTCTAAGGATTGTGGTCATTAGTTCAAGCCACAGTGCCACCGTGCAGAGGGGTTGATGCCTGTTTTATCTATCGAGGCTCAAGGTCCTCTCATTGGTGGGGTGCGGTAGCTTGGAGAGGGCTAACTCAGGCATCGTCCTCATCACTTGACGGAGGCTCAAAATTACAAGGTATGTCGGTAATAGCCTTCGTGCTGTGCTTTAGGGGGCAACGTTATCAAACACTCATCCGTTTCATAATATGCCACAAAACTAACGCTAACCACGATTTTTTGCAAAACAATTGCTAACATTTATGCTACCCGTTTTTCAAAATACGAGGGTTGGGACAAAAGTCATGTCAACTGTTTTTTTCTTGAAGATTCCAGTCCGGTTGGAAAATGTGACATATACAGATGAAAGGACAAGGTGTTAACTACATGTGTGGACAATGAATAACACTGAAATATTGTAACACATTAATTTATTACAGTAGTATAGAGGTCAATATGGTCTTCACGGTGCAAAAGAATAACAACATTGTACACAGTACACCCACCGTGCTACTGTGCAGTATGGTAAGGCATTATTTCCAAGAACTTGTGGGAAACCCCTGGGTTCCACCCTGGACACAAAGATTGAATCGAGGCAAAGAATTACCAGACGACATTTTTACAATAACAAATTGAATTTATTCACTTGAATCAATTATCAACCTTCTAAATACAAAGATTTATCAATATGTCTACGTCAATGGGATTGAACTTTACTATTAAATTAAATCACGAAATATGATACTAATCAACTATTAAACTCAATATCGAACGGGTTTACCGGAATAGGAGGACCGAGAGACATACGCAATTTGAATTACTAACAATCATTAACTTTACACTAACTCTAATATTTATTTAATATTATTATCCGACAATTGAATTTTAAAAATCACCTGACTTACTACTTCACTCCTTTCCAGTAGGCTCAAACTTTCCGAATGTAGATCGCTGCCTGACAATCAGCCAGAAACTAATCACACAATAAACTTTAATCTTCTTAGCGCTCCGTCTAAGTATCACTTGGCTCAATAGCCTTCACCGCTAACCTACAACACTCTCCTTATATACTTTGATTCATTTGCATATCCTGTTTTCTCCTTTTAGAGCTGGTTGGAAATATACGCGAATTAACAATCCCCAAAGACGCCCAAGAGTATTAGTGATAAAATGCCGTATAGATTCGTCACAGACTTACACTAATTCACTGTGATATCCCCCATCGCATTTCCCCCTCGGAGCACGGTTATTTTAATGTAAGAACGCTGCTCAACACGGGTTACTTCCACCCACGACACTCACCAACTGACTGATTTCACAGCCCTCGCTGCGCAACTACCAGCTATCGCAGAGCCATCTGTTGTTCTACATACACACTATGCCTGCAGAACTTCCACATGACACATATACGTTTGTGGTCTATTCCCATATATAAAAGAAAAAAAAATAGTTGCCATGAATTATGCCCCAACCCTCGTATATTACTTGCAAATTTTATCAATTTCACTAGGGGTACTTTAAACTTGTGAAATTAGTTTTTGTGATCTTATTTTCGGACACAAAAGAGCATTAGAATTAAAAATAAATGCAGCATTTGCTTTTATTTAGTTTTTTTTAGAAGAAATTACTTAAAAATGAGAGAAGCTTTATTTCTATAAAATTTGAAAAATGTATTTTTACAATTAACAATAGTGGAAGAAAACGTTCCTGAAAAGAACAACAACTTTTTATTAGCGAAAAAGAAGAAGAAAAAAAAGCTTAAGTTTAATAATTTCATGCATTTAAAAATATAAGAGAAAGTTACCGAAACAGAAAAGAAAAATATCAAATATCTCAAGTGATGTACTTGAGGCTCTAAAAAGAACGACTTTCAGAAGACTGCCAAAACAAAATAATAAAAACTTGTATTTTTCTTAGAAAAATATTATCTTAAAAACTTAAACTAATTGATTATTGAAAGACGCTTTAAAAAGAGATAAAGGAAATAATACATACAATAAAGCTTAAAGCATTTTTTCTATAAAAATTTAATCAGCTTCTGTCATTTGATTTATTGCCATCGCTTCAGGATGAAAAGCTTTCCTAAAGCTTTACATCACTCGATGTAATGCAGCCGCTCTTTTTTGTTTTTGAAATTCATAAGCAGCAGGGAAAAATTATTTTTTATTTATTGCTTCCAGCAATTTTAAGAAAATTCGAATTTTTTATTTTTGGAATCTGATTGGAAAGAACAATATAATCCAACACCACGAGTGGGAATTTGTGCCTTTCTTCATAAAAATAACGGATGCGTAAAACTGTTTTTCACTTTTAATCCATCCCATGATTAGTTTGAAAAATTCCACAAGTTCATTTTTTAAATATTTTCGGAATATTTATTTTTAAAATTTTTTTTATTATGTCATCAGGGTTTGTTATGGTTTTAACTCAGTATTCTGCTAATCCTATATGTCGGCATTTTTTATGTATTGATTTGGTGTACTAGACTTTAAATGAGCCAAACTAAATTAACCACTTCCAGGTTTGTGGATTATGGATAAAAAAAATGTCAATTCTTTTTTTATGCTTATTTTTAAACATAAATATCTTTTTAAACATAATATCACCATTCGCTTTAAAAAATTCCTAAAAATTAATGTAAAAAATCTATTTAAATAAAATATTAGCTTATTTTGCTATAAAATGTGTTTTACTATATATAAGTTACTTGCTTTATGTAGAACACTATCCCCGTTCTCAAGAAGATATACAGCTATATCTGTGCTATATTTATAAGCAGGAAATATCCAAAGGAGTATATTCAGGGACTGTATCCTTAGTGTATCTTTATCCATGGAATAGAGGTACACTTAGAAAGGGTTTTGCGAAAATCGATCCCCCAAGAGGGGTTGCGAGGGGTTTAGTGCCGTTATAGACGTAACCACTTTTTTATCTATCACAACTACATACTTAAAATTTGGCAGGTATGTCCCTTTCATGAAGTAGAGAACCACTACGAAAGAGGCCTTTACGAAAATTGACCTCCAAAGGGGCTTAAAAGAGCGTTAAAGATAGAAGATAATTCCGTTTTCGAACTATTAGACCTAGAAATGAAATTTAGCAGGTATCTTCCTTTCATGGAGTAGATATCGCAAAAATGGACGCCCAAAGGGGGGTTGCGTGGGCATTTTATGAAAGAAGATTCTCTTTTACGAATTATTAAACCTACAACCTTTAAATTTGAAAAAAAAACTTGTTACTTTTACTGAGCAGTGGTCAGCTAAGAAAGGAATCTTCAAAAATCGACCCAAATGGGTGTTACGGGGGCGTAATAAATAAAAAAATATCTTTTGTTAACTATCAGACCTACAGACTTAAAATTTGGCAAACAAGATTTGTGTGTGTGTGTTGAATAGAGATATATTAAAAAAACTTTTTTGTTTAATTTGGAATTCATTGAAATACATTAAACACTTTCTTATCCTTCAATCTGTATTGCTTAATTTTACAATTTACCCGTACGGAGAATGAGTAGACCAGTTAAAAAGATTATATTTATGACAGGAAAAGAAATAACATAGAAGCTGAACAAATCTTTTCTGTAACCTTATCTGCTCACTTTATAACGCAGTCCTGTTAAACTAATCCAAGTCAGCGAACAACCAATATTTTTCTTCGGATTTTATTCATTAGTAATTTTTTTTCGTACTGCGGAGTGTTTTCAAAGTTTTGTAAAAAATTGTGTTATTTCGAGACAGGAATTGTAAAATTTTTCCAATTTAGGAGATAGATGGCGCTGTTTTAGTAGCTGAGAGATAGACTTGTAACCCTAGAGATACAGAAAAGAATAAGAGAGAGAGAGAAGTAAGAAAAGAGTAGAGTCCTGAGAGATTGTGAGGAATGATATATGATTCTTGGTAGCTTTGGCTGCATAACAAAAGTTGTTGAAATTGTTTAAGTGGATTTAATATTGGTATTGAGTTACCGCACACACAAAGCAAAAATTACAGTTACTCCATAGAATTTGTATTTAATATTTCAATAGCTATACTTCATTTCACAAGCCAATATCCAGGCAAAATCACTAACGTTTTATTCAATAGGACATCCAAATTAAAATAAATAAAAGGAATGCATGAATAGTTGCATGTGAGAGGAATTTTAAAAGGGATCTTTACAAGAATATTCCTGTGTAGTTTCTTTCTCACGTTTATTATATCTATGATACTTTAACCCTTTATCTACCGCATTATGATTTACTGCAGTTTTTTTCATGCAATATTGTTTTTGGATCATTACATTGAAAATTAGAGGGATATACATAAAAAAAATACTCTATTTTGGGAAATTTTATCTGTTAGAGCTAATTAACTAATTAAAGATATTCCACTATAAAATTAATTATATACACTGTTCACAAAATAAAGAGTCAAATCGTTTTCTAAGGTCCTCATTAATATACAAAAAAATAAGACACTTAAATTTTGACATGAACTATTTTTTTGGGACAAACATGATAATCTTTGCAATCCGCTGAAAACGCAATTTCTGCTATAAAACTATTCGCCTTTCCCACTAAAATACTCATCATAGAACCCGTGATGCCATATATGTTGGAAAAGTGAATTTAAAAGAATATTTATGTTAAGTATTGTCAGAATATATATATATATATATTCGTAAAATTGTTTATTCTATGTTATTTTAAAATGAGTGCTACTTATAAGTACCGTCGGTAGATAAAGGGTTAAAATACGTCACAGCTGATTGGTTGATAGTTGAGATACAACAGAACATATATTACGCACATATAAAAGCGGGCATTGCTTATATATTACTTGAAAACGTGTATTATATATCTTATTTGATTTGATTTTTTAAATAACGTTGTATACTGGAAGCAAAACAAGATGACTACAGGTACTTACTTATTACCCAAAGTGTTTCGAGCTGCGAACCGACCCTCCGAGAATATAATTTATTTACATACTAAACAAAATATATGTACAAAATTGTCTCGAATGATGGACCCTCCCAAAAATTATTGAGAATAGGGGGAAGAATATTAAACACAATAAAAGGACTTAACTAAAGTGGCCCCTCACCGGTGCCGGAATGTGGTTGATAATAAAAATATCAATGGAAATGCTTTTATAAACACACGCGCACCCACGTGACGATTGCTTCAAAGCTTAATAAGAAAATGCTGATGAATTCGATCAGTAAAATTTCAAGTTAGTTTCATTGCTCTAAATTTTCACCAATCGCGTAAGTTGCTTTCATTGTAAATCGATAGTTATGTCTGTATATCTAAGGCGAAATATGGAATATCTTTTAATGTTAAATTGGTACATTTTTGTTAGAAATTTTGGGTGAAATATATTAATGGTAAAGGTCAATGAAAAGTTTTTAATATAAAAGAAAAGAAAAATCATGGCAATTTGTAGTTGGAATTTTTTTTTTAACTTTTTAGAAAATGTATAATTTATCATTCGCAAGTTTTTCGGAAACTGTTCCCCATTTTCCTCATCATTTATCATTTTCACCTGGACTTGTTTTAATACATTATGCAGAAAACTTAGAATATTTGGTTCTCTCAGCTATAGGTAGGACTAAGTACTTCCGTAAAAAGTACTGTCGGAGTTTTGCCGTGAAAACCATTGGATTTGATTGATGAATTTTCTTTCAAAAAGAACTAAATAAAAAAAAAAGTTTTTTTAAAAAGAAAGTAAGAAGTTTAGTTACTTGAAATTCTAATTTCTTTTTTATAACAAAGCTTTTTGATCAAGAAATCACGATAAGACGAATCCGAAAACTGAAAACATAGAACAAGAATAAATACGAGGTGTGTCCGGACAGTTTTACAAAAAAAAACACGCATAAAAGATCTTTTTTTCAAAACAAAATTTATTCTTACATGAAAGAGCATGTCGGAAACTGTTTTTCTACATCGTTACCACCATTATTCGGACATTTGTCAGATCGGGAAACCAACTTATCTATACCTCTTCAAAGAAAGATGTCGACAGTGAAGATATCCACTGCTGAACAGCGGCTTGTGGAAATTCATCACTAAACAATTTTACTGTAAACCATTCTGTTTTAATGAGTTTTCTTTTTCTCTTTTTCAACCAAATCATCACTGACAACAAAAAGCCGCCCAGTCCGTGCTTCATCACGAACATAGGTGCGTCATGATTGAATTGACGAATCCACATTCGTACCATTCCATCACTCACTACGTTTTCTCTACAAGCTGTCGATGAATTTCAAACATTCTTTGCGTTCAAAAAACGGAATACAAAACGCACTTTACTGTCGGTGGGATTGGCAATCGTCTTGAATATTTTGAGCCCTCACTAACACACGTTTATTTATACAAATGCCAGATATTTGGTCACTAGGCCATTAGTCTCTATCTAGCTTCCCAATACTTAAGAACAATCGAATTAAAAGACAATAATGCTAGAGCATTCATTAATATGACTCTTATCCAGAGTTACAAGAATACAGACTGAAGTGTCCTTTAGTCGAATTTCGAATCGTACCCAGTCAAAAGACGAGCTTCCCAATACTTAAGAACAATCGAATTAAAAGACAATAATGCTAGAGCATTCGTTAATATGACTCTTATCCATGGAATGTCCAGAGTTACAAGAATACAGGCTGAAGTGTCCTTTAGTCGAATTTCGAATCGTACCCAGGTCAAAAGACGAAATAAAGCCACGGTTACAGCACGAGTGGATTTGAACTAGTGAGACACTGTCAGGCCTTTTCCTTAGCTTCATTTGATAGGTAGGAAGAAAACCTCCTATTAAATTCTAATTTAGTTTTTCAGAATTAAAAGTCGTATGGTTATTGGTAGTTTGTAGAATAGCCGTTCCCTTCTTTGCCAGAAAATCGGCTTTTTCATTTCCCTCGATCCCTCAATGAGCAGTAATCCCCTACAAGATAATTGAGTTCACCAGCAGTGCCGGTTGGGGCTAGCTTCCAGCGGTCCAGATAAGCTGGACCAGGTTTTCTAGTGATAAATTTCGATCCGCCAGTGACAAAGGGGCCTGGAGATCTTCTGCGACCAGGACCCGAAATGAGAACAAATCGGCACTGTCCATCAGGAAGTCGAGAATCTTTTTACATACATAAATTAATTCGGATTTGCAAACTTTGTTATTGGAGATAGCCTGCAAAGCGACTTTACTATTAGACAAAATAACAGTGAGAGGAAAATAATTCTTCCGAGCGCTTAATTGATTCAAAGCAATAAATATAGTTTCAACTTCCCCATCAAGATTGGTAGTATCTCTTCCCACTGCCTTATAGAATGCAAAATGTTACAACAGACTCCTGCACCAGGAGTCATCATAGATCCAAAGGTGCAAAAATGGGTTCAGATATTGCTGAGATATATTCTCTCAACAGTTTCATAAGCAAATGCTGTGATCTGGGACGTGTAAAAGTAACACAATCTGGTTGCAATAGCGTCACTATACTGCTAATCAACAAGAGACACGTGTGCGTGTGCGTGTGTAGAGTTGTTAAACTACTACTGTGGGAGCGGTAGCTCGAAAAAGTACTTAGTTTCCAGTCACGCCTCATACATTAGCCATTTTGTTGATAATTTCATTTACAGAAAAATACAAGCTGCATTGAGAAGGGAATTAATAGAAATGCGAAAAATATTTTACTTGTTAATTTAAAGCACAGAATTAGTAATTAAAATAAAAAAATATTTTTTAAAAACAAATTAAACAATTTATCTGAATTAAACGAAGTATGAATATATTGTGTTATTTCATCATCTAAATCAGTGATACTCAACCTTTTTTTCTTACCGAGTCACATGCACATGATAGGTATTTCAAGCGGGCCACACCCATTTGATAAGTATTTCACTCGGGCTGCAACATGAGGGTAATGGAAAAAACATACTACAAGACCAAAGCAAGATTTGACAAAGCAAAATTGATTAAAATATTTTAATTCATTTATGACACACACACACACACACACACTTTTATTTTAATACTACATTAATTTTGCTATCAAACACACCCCAAAAACTGTTTACTTTTATGGATTTTGTATCAAGTTTCGGGATAGTTTCGTTTACCTTTCTTCTATGACTAAGCCATTTGTTTACATTCTACAATAAAAAAAAAGCAAATTGATAGATTTAATTGCTTATTGATGGAATTTCCCGCTAAAGTTTTGACCCGCCGTGTAGGGCAGCCATGCCCGTTAAATCTCTCGAGAGCTGAAACGTCCTCCCGTTGGTGTGGTGTGGTAGTTAGGAGAGGGGGGTGCCTGCTCAAGTGTCGTCCACGTCACTTGACCATGGTTCAAAATTACGTGGCCCTCGTGTAGCTGCACAGTGCGACGTTAATATTCAATCAACCCGCTAAAGTTTTGGTACATTGTTCTAAAATAATTGAATTTCTTAGTACGACGGACCATGACTGGGCCCTTAAGAAAAGACCGATGGGCCACATGCGGCCCGCAGGCCTCAGGTTGAGTATCACTAACTTAAATGATTCAGCAGGACGTAGGTCAGACTTGAAATTACTCAATTTGGATGAATAGTTTTAACATCGGCGAGGCTGTGAGGCACAACTTAATCAGGAAACTCAGTGAACAAGGAAATTGGTCCGACGAAAACAATATTAAACTAGATTTAAAATTTATGCCATAAATCTTCCCTTTATTATAGAAATAATTTTTATATTGTCAACGGAATATTCAGAATTAAGAAGAAAGTGAATATAAATGTCTAGAACAGGCAATAAGGAAACAAAAATGTAACAAAATAGAAACACGTACTTCTTTGTTTCATAATTCATAATAGAATGATCTCATAAAATCACAACTTTGTAATAGTAATAATAAATTTATGAGGCAATAAAATTAAGCAGCAACAGTGAATTTTATTAGCAGGGATTTGCATCCATTGAGTCAGTTTCCATTAAAGAGAAACAAAATCCTTAACACTTTTATTAGTCCTTCTCATCTGAAATCTTATTTTATACAAACTTTTGCTTAAGCCTTTCATATATCAGCGGTAGAATTAATTATAATATGTACGTTAGCCACCATTGAGGCTACAAGTTAAATTAATCAATAAACTATCGTACCTGACCGATGTAAATACTTTTTATCGTAGCAAGCAACACAAAGTATATTGGCGACGGACCTCGTATTTTTGAACCATGGTTAAAGTTGGAGGACGTCACCTGATCTAGCACCCCTTCTCTAAATTGCCTCACCACACCATTGGGAGGACTTTGAGCCTCGATCGATTTAACATGTATTAGCTCCTCTACACGGTAGGTCTTCCGTGACACTAGGGCTTGAACTCATGACAAGTTTGCCATGAATTCAGGATCGTAACTATTAGGCTACCTCGGCCACCGTACCTGAGCGATAAATAAATTAAAGCATGGCGTATGTTACGCTCGTGTTACAGATTTATTTCTTTTGGAGGGCAATCATTTTGTTCATTTCTTCAATCAACAGAAGTGTCAGTATACTTATTTATTCAATATTCTTTGCAAAATTTATGTAGAACATTTCTTTTGGGACGCGAAATTTTGTAAAATGTGTCCCTTTGAAAATGTTTAGTAGCTAAAAACGATACTGGTGAAAAACATATCCTCCGTCACGTTCGGACCATATTGAACAGCTGAAATAAATTAGTTATATAGATATGAGGAAGTAAAGTATTTATTATATTATTTGTTTGTTGATTATTTATTCGTTTTACTTAGTATCAATAAGCGGGAAATTGCAGATGGCCCTTGTAATTTTGACCACAGTCAAGTGACTGATACCTGAGCTGCCACCCCACTCTCCAAACCTCTAGGTGGAGACATGGTAGACTAGGTAGGTAGACAGACTAGGTAGGTAGACAGACTAGGTAGGGTCATGACTCTATGGCATTTAAAGTGCATCAGCCCCTACCCTTGGGAATTTTTATGGTCCAAAACCCTCAAACAGGAACTATACGGTTACTACGAGCTTACGACCATGATCGCATGTCTACCACGGCCACATTGGGGACAAAAATGTAATAGTTCTATGATATGAAGCTTTTAAGGTATCCGACTACGTTCGGAATCGTGATTTTAAAAAGGCTCACAAATGGATAGTTTTCATGATATTTAGTGTCACTTAGATTAAAATACATGTATAAAATTGTTTTATCCCTTATCTTCGCAATTTTTTAAATTTCTATGAAAAAATTATATCAGCTAGTTCTCAAGTAATAATAAAAGGGAAAAATATGAAAAAAAAATTAAGCAGTTTTAAATTGAATTTCAGTCATTTTTTCGTTTGTTGCAGAAGTGCAACGTTGTACAGTAGTGCTGTAAATTGCAAAACTTCTTTTTATATATATGAGGATTTTATTATTTATTGTTTTAAATTGCCTTAGCCTTACATACAATGAAAACTTTTAAAGCAGTTACTGACAGGATTTGTTGAGTCTTTTCTTGTAACAAAGTTTTAAAAAATTTACACTTTTCGTACTCAGTTTGAGTGTAGCCCTTGCAGTTTCGAAACTTGCACCGTATTAGCTTTGTTGTTGTTCTTGTTTCTAATGCTACCTGTCTGACGTAGTCATAAGGGCTGTGGTAGTCCAGTGGTCAAGGCATCGGATTATGGCAGGCATGTCATGAGTTCGATCCCAGTACCACTAAAGACCCGCCGTGTAGGGCAGCGATGCACGTTAAATCTTTCGAGAGCTGAAATGTCCTCTCGTTGATGTGGTGTGGTAGTTAGGAGAGGGGGTGCCAGCTCAGGTGTCGTACACGTCACTTGACCATGGTTCAAAATTACGTGGTTCGTCGCCAAAAGCCCTTGTGTAGCTGAACAGTGTGCAACGTTAATATTCTCTCACTCACTGACGTAGTCATATCGAGACCCAAGAAATTCATCGTGGCAAGGGGCTAGAAGAGCGCCTGTCGTTGGCCTTGAGCACCATACAGGTGACTGTATGATTTAGCTCGGCGAAATTCCCCGAAGCGATGATAGATGGCAACACCACCTATCTCCACCTCTACAATTTCTGCATTGAACTGAAGGGGAAGGAAATATTCTCCAGTCCCTGCACTCGTGACTCAGCCCAGAAGACTTCAAACCCACTGATTTAACGAGCACGTACTCCGTGTGTACTCAGAGGGTATTTGGTGGCATCGGGCATCGAACCCAGGCCTTCCGGTCTGGAGTCCGATGCTTTAACCACTGGGCTACCCATGGCCACGTATTCGCTTTTCTGACCCTATTGGTCAATGGTTTATACCATCTGTACCAATTTCCTTAAATGGAACGGATATTGCAGTCCTTTTGCATCTTTTTGTCTTAAACATTTGTTCTATTGAAGTATTACTAGGTCTTCCTCTTTTAGCATTTTGATTGTACCCTATTTTGAATAAGCATGATGCAACTTCAGATTTGAATTTTTGTAAATTCATTAGATTCTTTTTATTTTCAGATTACTTATCAGTTTCCACTCTCTTGTACAGTAAAAATGCATTTACGGTAACTAGATTTAACAAATGAAAAAAAAAACCTCTTATGTACCATTTCTTGCTTCTCATTAATATTTTGTGTCGAGCTATTATGCTGTCGAGTAAGTCAACACCTCCCATATGTTTGTTATATTCTTCGAGGACATGAAGCCTAATAATTTCTACACGATTTTTAGTTTTGTCATATCTCATTACTTTTCCAAGTGGCTTTTCACCAGCAAATGTTGAGGCCATTATTACAGTTATATTGTCTTTCCATGCTGTCACAGAGATTTCTATATACATCATTATAACTCCCAACAAATTCCATTGAATGTCCTCGTTCCATTTTATTGAAAACTTTTTCAGTAGGAATTTTGGAATAAGGAATTCTGTTCATATTTATAGTTCCTAAAGAATACATCCCTTTTTTAGATAAGTATCCTAAAAGTGGAATAGAAGTACAATAATTATCAAAATAGAGTTTATAATTTTTATTACGACTTATAATTCTTGCTAATCGTATTACGACATTTGCACTAGCACCTAAATCTGGTTCACATCTTCTGCCTATACTTTTCATTATTTTCTTGGGCCTGAATATATCTCTAATTTATAGGCAAAACCTGATATCCCACAAAGTACAAAAATTTAAATCCCCTTTTATGTGGCTTAATTGGTAAGTATTGTTTCATATAATGTCTTATTTTAGTTGAGCATATTTGCTCATCGATTGATGTGTGTGTGCCTTTCTAAAGAATTCTTTATTTAGCTCATCATAAAGGGGTCAAATTTTATGTAGCCTATTACGGTTAGGATGATCTCTTGGTAAATGTTTATCATTATCATTAAAATGAAGATACTGTCTAATAGTTACAAATTTTTTAAGAGGCATTGTTTCCTTAATTCGATCAAATTAAAGCTTTTCAGACCAGTATCCTCTATAGTTTGGCAGGAGAACTAGAGATGCATAAATACAAATACCCACATATTGGTTTATTTCATTCTCTGATATAGTCAAAGGCTTACTTGGATTCTTTTGAATAGAATATCGTTTGCGCTCTTCATAAATGTTACTTATGATCTCGTCCGTCCATAAATATTTAAAAAAATTGGTATGGAGTGTCCAAATCCATAATTTCTCTTGAGAGCGTGTCATCTCCATGGAATTTTATTACTTCTTCATTCAATGAAATGTTTTGATTTTTTCATAAAATATTCCTTGACAATGTTTTATTATTCTTAAATGTTAAATTTAAAAAAGGTTCTCTGACTGAAATATTTCTATCTAATTTATTGTCATCTCATTATCGGATTTTTTTATATTCTGAATTGTATTTTGTAAACCAACACTAATTTCACTGTCGCTATCCGAATCCTCAATAGATGACTCACAATCAGGTAAAAAATCAACATCATCATCAGAATATTCAAGACCATATATCCTCACTTAATTCACTTAATTCGTCCAAATTATTCATACATCTAACAATTTCATCTTGGGTTAGCATAAGCCTTTTGGCCATGTCAAAATGGTAACTAAAGACCAATGTTGCAGACCCGCAACATATATTTAAAATGAAATTTCTTTCAAACCTTTTCCAATAGAAAATCAAAATTACTTTTAAATGAACATAAACTGTTTAAATTTCTTACCCGGTAATTTATTTCGTCAATAAACAAGAGGAAACATAAAATATAATGGATTCTTTTTATACCAAAAACACAATCTTGAGACATTAGATATGTTTATAATTGTTGTGATTTCTCAAAAAAATGTGGTGCTATCTAGTGACAAAATTAGCATATATTTCATTGCAGCAATATTTTTTTCTCAGATACGTGATTTGTAGGTAATTAAAAATATATTGAGTCTGTTAAATTAATATTAATCATATGTTGCAGAAATGCAACAGTGGGAAGTTAAGGGTTAAGAGCATTTTGAAAAAAATTATGTAAATACAATATTTCGGCAAAAAATTAGCTTAGAAAAACCCTTTTTTTTAAAATGTTCTCCTTTTGTGAAAAATACCTGTTATAATAATATTTTACCTGTAGACAGCTCAGACATCTATACACAGAGGCTCAACAATGATTTTTGAAAAAGTTCAGATTATTTTCAGTTACAACCAATTGAAATAATTATCGGCGTTTTTTTCTTAAAATTTCTCCCCTCTGTTACCATAAAACATGGATAAGCCCACTTCTAAGTTATATATTTCAAAAATTCTAGTTGAGCCTCTCTAGAGAGGTTAGAGCTATATACAGACAAAATATTATTATAATAGAAGCATTTTTCGCAAAAGGAGATTAGTTTGAAAATGGGTCGTTCAAAATATTCAAAATAATTTGAATATTTATTTGTATACGAATTGCATATGGTCCTGAAAATTCTGTTGCTTTTTAAGAAATTTATGTGAATCTGTATGCATATTATGAAAGCTTATGGATGCTTATGCTTTATAACGGAACACAATTTTTACGCGCGCGTAACATTATTTATTTGAAGGTAAGATTTCGTCTGTTCGGAATTGTTTTGGTGAGAAATGCTGTCTTTTACGTATACGTAATTGGTTCGTGTTTTGCTTTTTCGATTGTGAAGAAACCCTTTTACTGGTATGATTTTGAGAACTTCATGTAAAAATATCAGTACGACTTTAAAAACATTCGAGTATTTTTTATAAATTTTTCTAGATTTCGAATAATAAAAAAAATCAGTACTCAATACCTTTTAAATAAATTTAATAGCGCAAAAAAGTACCTTATTATCATAATTTTTTTTTTAAAAAAACATTATAAGGTGAACAATTTTTACTTATTTGATGAATTTCAGTAAATATGAGAAATTATTTCTCAAATGTTCTATTTCATAGTAATTACAGCATAAAAACCATTACAATTTTTTAAAAAAATATATACACGATACTTTTTCTCTAAAAAGAACCAAAATAAGAGCAATACAACATGGTAGTCGCAAACTAGTTGGAAATTAATGCTTCAGACTAAGTTGTAAAAGAATGTTAGAATATTAATTTTTAAAGATTATGCAAGTAATTTTTCGTGTCCTTTTTCCCGACATGTACACTTAATAAACCCAACATAAAATTTTACTTTAATAATGAATTATGAGTATGAAAAAAGCTATTAATTTTCGCCTGACTTGAAGAAAAATTGTAAAGTAACACTATTTTAAAAATAATTTATTCAGTTTTATATTTAATTAATATTTTTTCCGTAAGGAAAAAAAACTGTTCCTTTATAGAAAAAGGTTGATATTAAGTTAATTATGTGTCGTGAAGATCTCGAAGTGAACGATGTTTATACGAGAATCTGAAAAATATCTTCTCTTTCTTTCTAATGGGTTGTGTGCATATTAGTAACTAAGATTTTGCAGACACGGCAAGTTCCGAAATATGAAAGCCATTTCAGTGGTGGTACCATCTAGTAGTGGCTTTCACTACCAAATTTAGACGCTTGAAGTAATTTAATTCAAACTCTCGGTAGATGCTAAATATGGCCGTGTTTAAAGGCAGTGATCCGCAACCTTTTTTGCTGCGGACCGGTCAACGTTTGATAATTTTACCGCGGCCCGCTGAGGGTGGGACACGTTGATTGTTTATGTTTTAGATTGTTTTGATTTAACAATTTTAATTTAGTTACATTTAAATATGCCTTCAGAATAAAATATAGTTACATAAAAAATGATTAAAAGTGATTTAACGTGGAATATAAAGTGATTTCTAAGGAAAGTGTCGCAAATCCGAGGGAAATGCAC
The DNA here is from genome assembly GCA_019973935.1 of Trichonephila clavipes. Lineage (NCBI taxonomy): Eukaryota > Metazoa > Arthropoda > Arachnida > Araneae > Nephilidae > Trichonephila > Trichonephila clavipes. Next base: position 30,883 of record BMAU01018375.1, on the reverse strand, counting down.
CATTTTAAATAAAACAGCAATAGCTTAATGTTCTTTAGGCGACCCGGCAGCATTTGATCCCCGGACCGGGGGTTGCGGATCACTGATTTAAGGTATCCGACTACGTTCGGAATCGTAATTTTGTAAAAGCGCTTAAAAGGATTATATTTATGGTATTTAGTGTCACTTAGATTAGAAAATGTATATAAAATAAAATTGTTTTAAGAATATTATTACAATAAAAAGTTATTTAAGTACAATATTTTGACTAAAAATGAACATAAAATGACTAATTTTCAAAACATTCTCCTTTTATGAAAAATGCGTCTATTATAATAATATTTTGCCTGTATATAGCTCAGACCTCTGTACAGAGGCTGAACTAGAATTTTTGAAATATATAATTTAGAAGTGGATTTATCCACATTTTGCTACAACAGAGGGGTGAAATTTTAAGAAAAAAAACCCACCAATAATTATTTCAATTGGTGGTAACTCTGAAGGGGCATAAATGGACAATTTTCAAGATATTTAGTGTCATTTAGATTAGAGAATACATGTATAAAATTGTTTTAAGGACATTTTTACAAAAAAAGTATTTAAATACAATATTTTGTCAAAAAATTAACTTAAAATAACCTTTATTCAAAATGTTATTCTTTTATAAAAAATGCTTCTAAAATAATAAAATATTTTGCTTATATAAAGTAATGATTTTTCCAGAGAGTCTGAACGAGGATTTTTGAAAAATTCACATTATTTACAGAGTTACAACCAATTGAAATAAATATCGGCGTTTTTTTCTTAAAATTTCTCCCCTCTGTTGTCGTAAAACATGGATAAACCCACTTCTAAGTTATATAGTTCAAAAATTCTTGTTGGGTCTCTGTACAGAGGTCTGAGTTATATACAGGCGAAATTTTATTATAATAGAATCATTTTTCACAAAAGGACACTATTTTGAAAATGGGTCATTCTATGTTCATTTTTTGTCAAAATATTGCACTTAAATAATTTTTTTTATCCTTCTGTGTTCCAAGTATGTCAGAGAGAGAAAGATCATAAGACTGGCGTTCAAGAGACTCAACATTAATTGGCCACCGAATTTTAACCAACTTCTTTCCACCAGAAGTGCTTTCAATAATTTCTGTAAATTTGTTGTAACTGTTTGTAATCCTTCTTAACTTCATTTTTTTTAATTGTTTATTTCCCTTGAATGTGTGTTTAATACTTACTTCTGTAAGCCCCGTGTGATACTTTGTGGTGCAAGGGGATTTTATAATTGTTTTCAATAAAAAAAATATAAATAAATAATTTTTTATTGTAATAATATTCTTAAAACAATTTTATATACATTTTCTAATCTAAGTGACACTAAATATCATAAATATTATCCATTTATACACTTTTGAAAAATCACGGTTCCGAACGTAATCGGATACCTTAATTTCCACATGTGTCATATGGTTATTTTTATTTATATCTACTTACGCAAATAAAAAACTCTGTTTCCTTTATACAGTGAAAATAACGCATTATCAGGATCTTAAGCAATTTCAAAGAAAATTAAAGCAAATGACTTGTTAAATGTCAAACGTTGATGGATGATTAAATTTTTAAGCTCTAACGGTTCTTTTTGTAATCTTGCCTTAAATATTCAAACAATGCATTACAAATTGTATTTACCTTGAATTATTTGCACTAAAAATACTTTTTATTTTGTCCTTATAGATATAATGATATATGTTTTATAATTTTAATTATCTCTATTGTTTGGTTATCTAGTAATTGCTTCATTAATGTGTTTTATTTCTTTATTTTTCTTATGATTGTTTAATTATATATATGTTTCCTTTGTGTGTTTTATTATTGTCGTTTAAAAGAAAGTTGAGAATTTTTTGTTTCGATTCAATTCCGATTTTGATGATCTATTCTTTTTTTAAAAAAACTCACACAAAAAATAATTATACGGATCGAAAATTTATTTCAGATTAAACATTACAATAGAAAGCTCTTTTTTGCGAGACAATACTAATTGTTTCTTAATTTTTTTTGACGGATACTGATTTTTCAAATAAAACTTAAAGTGCAAAAGGAAATTTAAATTAGTATTAATTTAAACATATAAGTTTTTTATGGGTTATTTCTGTACTTAGTTCATTGAATAATTTTATTTAAAGAAAAGCGTCTCTTATAAATTTATTAACATTTTTTTCGACTTTTCTTTCTTTTCTGCTATTTCCTTAACTTCGAAAATAAAATTACCAGGTTAGCCTACAGTTGATCGTTCTGGCTAACCAATCACAGAAGCTCCTCTTGACACCAAAGTAAACTCATTCTTCCATCCAAAAGTTTCTCATCTCCACAAACAGACTGTAAGGTTCGCCTAATTACTTAACTTGTTATAGGTCACGCTGACATCTTAAAATAAGAACTTTACGAATAGAAGACGAGGGATAGATGGGAACTAGGGATTGCAATATCCTACTAAAAGTTCAATACTGGTATTCGGTATTTTTGGATCTTAATACAGGTATACCGGTTTTGATACCGTAGAAGAAATTTTAGAAAAAGAAAGAAAACACAAGTGTTTCTTCGTTTTATTTGCCAGTTTTATTAGAGAGTGTAAATATCACAAAAAATAATGTGTAACTTAAAAATTATCACAGTATATAAAGAATCACAAAAAAGTAAAGAAACAGCTTATTTATTAAAATCACAAAAAAAGTGTAATTATAACTATTTAGTCTGTGGTTTTCACCATATAAATAATTAAACCAAACCGAAGTATTATCAATTGATTTCTTACGTTCTTTAAAGTTATTCTTATTAATTATTATGATTTATTTATTATTTATGAGATAAAAAATAAATCTGAAAAATATTTTGAACCCTTTCTTTTCCTTCTTGCACTTTCTTCACAACTACAACCTTGTTTTCACAGATACGAATGTGAGGCTATGAATCCTGTGCGTGTACAGTATCGCTCTGAGCTGCAATAGAATAGTTTTGGCCCGCCTCCTTGGGTAATACACATATTTTATCACTTCTCTTAATTGTACGATGCAACATTGTATTTACAGACTAATTAATTTCTCCCGTTAGGGAGACATAAAAACAAAAACGTATACTATTTTGCTATGTGTGTTGGCGATCCTTTAACATATATTTTAAAAAAAATTCTAGTATATACCGAAAAAATGGTATTAAAACTTGTGAATACCGGTATTACTAAACTGTACAAATGACCCAAAATACAGGTATCCCGGTATAGCGGAATTGCAATCTCTAATGGGAACCTCGACGCTTCTAAACAGGAGAGCTGAAGTATGATACCTTATTAATTATATTTGTTTCAGTGTCCTTATCCATGGGCTGTCTAGAGTTATGTTTTACTTGTATTTAATGTTAAGTAACGTACCCTTTCTCTTTTTTTATTTCTCGGTTTTGGATGTTAACGTCAGTAAGAACGTTGCCTCAGCTTTGATGTGATGTTACTGATAACTTTGAAACAAATAAAATATTAAAATAACTTTAAAGTAGTTTTTTTAACGGCTAATGAAGAGAAAAATTATGTTTTCATTTGAAAATAATTTTGCATTTTATCAAATGTTCAAAAACCCCAGTTTCCGTCTTTAAAATAGGAAAGGTATTGATACTGCAATATAAAATGAAAGTTCATGGAAAATATTTAATAAAAAACAGAAAATTCTGTAAAGTTTTTAAACCTTATCCTATATTGATAGTTACGAAGATACTTACATCAAAGAAGCTATTTACTTTCTTCTGAATTTTTCGCTTTTTTTTTGTGCACCATAAAATTTATACTTAAAAGTATTCTAAGAAAGGCTTATTTTTCTTTTTAAAATGCGGCTTAGCTATATCAAATTGTAATCCTCTAAAGTAATTTAATTTCCTATCAAAAACAGTGAAAATATTTAGTGATAAGTTACAAAGATTTTAATCTTAAAAGAAATGAAATTTTTTTTTTTAACGAAAGAGGAATTTTTTATTTCAATTCTGTGTAAGTTTATACAAGTAAAAAACAAAGAATTTAGTGAGTGTTAAAAATGCGTTTCCAAGCGCCTTTGCGGAGTATTAATGATATCATTATTTAAAAAAAATATCTCAAAGGTAAATAAGGTAAGTAAAATACATCGATTTATATACACTCTGTCAAAAAATATATATATAAACTCAGTGGAAATCGAGCTACTATCAGGAAACACTGCAGGAATGTATTCCGGCAAGAGATATACGAGGTGTGACACAAAAAAAACCCGCTAACCCTTTCTCTGAAATCACTGTTGCAGTGTGATATCAATATGAACCAGTAATAGCCAACACGCGATGACGATCGTTTTAGCGTGATGGCTGAAATACTCGTTTTCAGAACAGAAGGTACCCGGTTCGAATCTTCCTTCCTTCATTGGTGACCCTAACCGTACAAAGAACCGCAACCTTCATGCGCAGAAGTCGTGGCACCATCCATCGGCCACAAAAGCAACCAAGCCGTCAGACACATGACGCAACCCACAAAGTGGCGCAACTGCTCACACGCTCGCTACGAATATGGTATCGCTCATTCGCCTATTCGCCGAATCACTAGCATGGGGGGAATGTGGTGGTGTAATATCGATATAAACCAGTAATTGCCAGCACTCGATGACGATCGTTTTGGCGCGATGTCTAAAGTACTCGTTTTCGGAACGGAAGGTACTCGGTTCTAATCTTCCTTCCTTCACCACTTATACCATTCAAACAAATGTACTCGAGACAAAGTTTCATCTCCATAAGCCTAGGTTAATATTTGAAATAGTTTCGTGGCTGATTTCTTCACAAAAAACTTGGTGTTGATTCGACTTTTTTCGGCAGAATGCAATTGCATTTGTTCACTCAATGGCGTAGTACTCCCAATTGACGAGATCTATTAAGGCGAAACTGGCCACATGAATAGAGGAGGTGCTTGGGATGACGTCACCCAAACAGTTGTTGCCAACTCCTGTTTTTTTCTCAGCTACACACTTAGTCTCAGTTTTTGTGTCACACCTTGTAGATAAAAATTCCCGTTTTTGAACTCCTACAGAATTGGAATTTGGCAAGCGTGTTCCTTCTGCTGAGCATAGAAAACAAAGATTTCCGCAAAACACAGGTTTTACAGAAATTGACTCATAAAAGAGATTGTCAGGTTGTTAAGGACGAAAATTTCTGGTTTTGACTTATGACTTTGATAAGTTAAATTTGACAAGGATGTTTATTTTGTTGAATAGGGATCCGCTAAGGGGATCCCCATTCAACAAAGGGTTCCTAAGGTTTCACAGAAATTGACTCCTAAAAGGGGTTGATAGGGCGTTAAAAATGAAAATTTCTGGTTTTGACTTATGAATCTTTGAGACGTTAAATTTGGCAAGGATGTTTATTTTGTTGAATAGGGATCCGCTAAGGGAAGAAATTTTGAAGAAATCGTCTTCCAAAAGGAGTTACGAGGGTTTACGGGGCTATTAAAGGTAAAAAAATTCAACTTGGATTGCCTTTTTTATTTGTTTGAGGTATCCGACTACTTGCGACAATATTTTTTTAAAAATGGAGGTATGGGGATTATATTTGTGGCTTCTAGATTAATTTAATACATTTTAAGAAAAGTATGCTAAAATTAAGAAGAGAAAAAGAAATTATTATTACTAAAATGAGAAAAAAAATGGGTAAAAATTTACAAAAAAATTACATAAACATTCTTTGCAAAAAGATACTGAACAAATTTTCAATTTTTCTATTTTGATGTGTTGCTTTGCTATTCATTTTTGAAATGACATTCAGGATAAGGGAAATTTTAATTTTTTCAAAAACTAGAGCATTTTGTCTTAGTTATTATATGAAATTGCTTAAAATATAGTGATTATATTCAAATAGGGGACTGTAAATTTTGTAATAAAACAGTGGTTGATAAATCTGAAGATTTAAACGTTCTACTATTATATAGAACATACACATAAAATTTCAGTTAATTGTTTTCAAAACCTTTTGCACAATTGCTGCCCAAGTTTGAGCATTTTCCAAAAACACATTTCGAGAGTAAAACGTTTTTTAATGTATGACATCTTATTAAAGTAATGGTAAATTCTTTTACTTAAACACTTCTAGTGAACGAAAAGGAATAAACTTTGTATTTTTATAAATCTAATAAGATGACCTATAAAATAAAATCGTAAAAAATGTCAGTTTTTGGCTAAATTCACAATTTTAGGGTAGTCGGATATCTTAAAAACACAAGATCCGTTTTTAGACTTTTGTGATTGAATGCATCCGTAAAATTACAGATAACCCTTATCTTTTTCGATTATGAAACTTTACGTTTTCCTTTAAATGTTTTTTAAGTGTTTTTTTAATGTCTTGGGATTTGCAGTAATTGGACAGCATTCTGAGGCTATTCTTACACATTACATCATCTTTTTTTAATGATTAGTTTCACTAGTAAATAACACTTATTTTTAACTCTTTTATTTTAGTTTTATTGATTTTCTTTTTAGTCAACCAAGCCTAAAATTAATGTTCTTCAACAAATGGAAGAAACTGCGTTTTACTAGGCGTGAGGCATACTCTAACATTTAGTTTTTAAAAAAAGCAACAATCAATTTTTTTTAATATAGATAATCGCGCAAACTCTTACACATTTTTTTTAAAGTTTGTTTTTAAAAGAAAAGTTTCTTACCAACTTTAAATTCATCTTTAATATTTTACGAGCGTGGCAAATAAGTCCAAAGGAGAAATCTCAAGTAAGAAAACTTTTCTTCTTTGAATTTTCTCTTTTTATAGCTTTGAAATTCTTGTTGTTATGGCTGCAATGTTGGCTGCTTATTTTTGTTCGTAAGCAAATTCTGTTTTGATTAAATGTTGTATTTTTCTCATTATGCAAAATGTGCTTGTAAATAACTTTAAAAATTTTTTTTGGTTTATTTCTATGGAATAATCTTACGCAGTGTGTGTGCTTCGAAAGAAATATAATATATTCCAACTGGTCACAGATTTTTTTTTCTCTGGGCGAAAATCAGAACTTTTTAGGAAATACTATTGCTTGTATTTTGATTTTAGGAAAATACATTTTTTCCAATGGTTTGCTCTTTATGAATAAGATGAAACGTTTATTTTGAATTTAGAAATTTTAAGATTTTTTTGGCTTTATGTTAGTGAATAAAACGCGATGCGTATTATTTTTTGCAAATATATTTTTTACATAACAAAGTTTAAAATTTACTTTTATTTCTCTCTTTTATGATATGCATGCTTATGTATTCAAAAGCTAAAGATGTATGATTTAATGAAATATAGTGAATTCTGATCACAAGAATTAAGTAATAATGAAAAAACCTTATACATGTACTAGTAGGATTCAAAAGCTCCCCGACTGAGCCTATAATATGAAAAAATTTTGCAGTAGAGCGACTTTGATAACATTTCTGTGTTATTACATTCTTCACCTTTTCTGAAAAAAGTTTGTTCCAAATCATGTGGTCGGTGGGTCACCATGGCAACGTATTTTGTAGGCGGATGTATTTAGTATTGAAAGAAATTGCGCTTGTTGAGAGGATAATGGATATTAATTTTTATGTTCCTCTGGGAAAAAGTGGTATGGAGACCTACGGAATCTTGAAGCAAGTATAAGGAAGTGTTACATTATCGCAAATGAAAGCTTTTGAGTGGCATCCACATTTCAGTGTGAGTGAGTGAGTGAATATTAACGTCGCACTTTTTAGCTACACGAGGGATTTTGGAAACGGACCTCGTAATTTTGAACCATGGTCAAGTGACGAAGACGATACCTGAGCTGACACCCCCTCTCCTAATAACCACACCGCACCAACGGGAGGACATTTGAGCTCTCGACATATTTAATAGGCATCGCTCTATTGTGGTGGATCTTTAGTGGTACTGGGCTCGAACTCATGACATGCTTGCTATGATCCGATACCTTGATTACTGAGCTACCGCAGCCTTTTCCACATTTTAGAGAAGGCAAGTAAAGTTCGAAGACGGCAAATATTCTAAGAGCTTACAAGAATTCCTGCACCGCTGAAAATATCGAAAAGGTTTCTTTGGTGGTACGTAAGAACAGCCTTCAAACAATAGCAGAATCAGTTGGGATATTCTCGGCTCCAATGCATACTGACTAAGGATCTTAACACACATCGGGTGTGTTAGCATACCTTTCCCCACATGTTAAACGAAGATCAATCTGCAGATAAAAGGGCATCGCAGGCTGAATTACAGGACATGGCTAAAAACGAATTCCAGAGATGTTTCGATGACCTTTACAAGCCATTGGAAAGGTGTGTTGTTACTCAAGAGTCTTATTTCAAAAGAGGATGTATTTCAGGAGTTTAATTGTTAATATTCTTTAAGTTCTAGACTCATTCCGATAAGTTATGAATCCTACTACGTATTAACCGTTACCTTCCCACTTAACTGTGTATTTCTTGATGTTGTTAAGTTATACATTCTCTTTTACACGCCATTGTTATGTAAGTCTTAGCTGAAAGCTTTCGAATACATTGCAAAATATTTTTAGAGTCCCCACCTTTTGATTTAACAAACACAAGACTAGAATTTCTAAAACAAAATATATTTATCATTAGCGTCCCTGTATACCCCCTCACACTCTCCTGGTTATTCTCTTCAAACCCCATTTTTAGCGGATCTCTATTTAATAAAAGTAATATGCTTCCAAAACATCAAGTCTGTAGGTTCTAAGAAATTTTTTACTTTCATAACCCCTCTTGGAAGTCGATTTCCACAACCCCCGTTCTCTCTCTCTCTCTCTCACTGGAGCTCTACTGAATAAAAGTAACTTGTTTACCAGGTTACAAACCTAATAGTTCAAAAAAGAGATTATTTTCTTAACTATAACGCTCCGGTAACCTCCTTCGGAGTTTGATGTCTACAAACCCCGTTTTAGTGGATTTTTACTCAACAAAAGAAACATGTTAGCCAAGTTTCAAATCTGTAATTCTACTATTTCAAAAACAGGACAATTTCTTAATTCACATCTCCCCTTACTCGTAACCCATCTTGGGTGAAGATTTCTACACAACTCATTCTGAGCGGATCTCTACTGTACAAAATAAGCTTACTTATCAGCTTACAAGTCTATAAATCTACTAGTTCTATGAAGAGATTCTTCACTTATCTATAACGCCCCGGAAACGTGCTTTAGAAATCGATTTCCACAAAACCCGTTCTTGGCGAATTTTTTCTCAACAATAAAAAATAATACGTTTTCCAAATCTGAAATCTGTAAGTGTAATAGTCCAAAAATAGGAACTTTTGTTGTAACATCTCCACGACCCACCTTGTAATCGATTTTTGCAAAACTCATTATCAGTGGATCTCTACTGAGCGAATGCAACATACTTGTCAAATTTCAAGTCTATAAGTTTAATAGTTCCAGAGATGTTTGATGTGAGTAAGTGAATCACTTTTCTCCCAATATATATAGATAGATAAACATCAAAATGACTTAAGTGGAATACAAAATAAATGAATAAATACAATATATATAAAGTACACTATAAGAATACAACAAATATATATATAATTTTTCTTCCCCTTTTCTGAATGAAATAAGCTATAGAAATTACATATATATACGAGTTAAAAATTTCACCTTATTATTAGCGTAGTAGAAGAGAAAATTTCAACTTAACTGAGGAATGGCATTTGGCCTTTTTTGTTAAATTTAAGAATATTCTTCATAAAAGAATATATACAAAAATTTCGTTTTTTCCAAGAAATTTCATCTCTTGAATTAAAAATTTATTCCGATATGAAAAGAAAAATTCATTCAAAAGATTTTATTGAAAAATGTACATGCGGTCTCTTTTATTTTTAAAAATTCTTTTTCTCTTATTAATTAATTTTCAGATTTTTTTAATCCTTAATGAAATGTAACACCTAATGTATTGGTAAAAAATGTGTATTATTTTTCATTTGTGCTTTTACAAGCAATAAACCTCATATTCAAATTATATTCCATCGAAGAAAATTTCAGGTTCTTACAGCATCAAAACAAAATTTATTTAACAATAAGTGCTTTTTTTAATCTACCGATTGATGTTTATTTTCATTGATAACGGTAACGGTTATACATTTACGTGGAACCTTAAAGAAAGCTCTATTATCCACTGATCAGAATAAGTTTAAAAAGAATAATTTGTTGGAAGTCACATAAAAATAGATTGCAGTCTCCAATGAGTGCAACGCAGTGATGCTGGTGGAGGGGTGAGTGGGAAAACTCTCCCAGTTGATTTAGTTTTTGTTCAGCTTTCGAAAGAGAGTAAAGAGGAAATGTCACCACATCTCCATGACAGCCAAATCCATTTTTCAACCGGCTGCCACATCTCGACGGAATGGTGAGAGAAGGGACGAATTTCTTTAATATAAAAGATTAAAGAAAGTATTAATTTTAAGTTCATTATTCGTTCCTCTTAAATAACTACGTGCGGTTATTAATTATACCATCAAGAATCAAAGGGGAAAAACTCTAAGAGTCTCAAGAAAATTATACTGTCGCAATTATTATTCACAGTTTTAACTTTCTTTCTGACAAGAACAAATTAAATGATTGTTTGTTTATTTACGTCACATTCTGAAGGTAAACCAGGGCTATTAGTGACGGACCTTGTAACCTTGAACCTTGGTAAAAATTACAAAGACGATATCTGAGATGGTACTCTATTTTCTAAAATTCCACATCAATTTTTCAGTGACACAGGGTTCGAACAGTCGACTTGACTAAAGTAACCCTGATTTCTCAGCTACCATGGCCACGCAAGATATTTAAGCCAAGTCATATTGACGCAGAAATGATTTTCAACTACTTCATATATTTCTTTTGTTAGTTTAATTTTTCTTTTTAAGCATTTCATGCAAAATTGTTCTTTTACATGAAATTTATGAAATAGAACTATATATATATATATATTTAAAAAAACACAAATTACTTTATCGCTTAAGATTTTTTATAAATTAAAAATTTTTACAATTTGTGCAAATGTATAACAATTATTAAAGAGGAGAATGCCTTGATTCTTTTTTTAATATGCCTTTAATATAGTATATATATATATATATATATATATATATATATATATATATATATATATATATATATATATATATACAGTCGGACCTCTATATAACGAAATCACTAAATCCCGGATAAAAGTTCGTTATATAGAAGTTCATCTTTTAATATACTTTATAAACCACATAAAAAAATTTTAAATTCATAAGCTCTATGTATTAAAATAACTAATTATTCACACCTTTTTAAAATCAGTATATGTTTCTGTTATAAATCTTACTCATAAAGAAAAAGTAAAGATAGAAAAACTGCAAGAAAAACTAGAAAAAAGATTGTCGAAGAATACACAGTATTTTAAATATTAAGAAAATAACTCTACATTACAATTAACGAATTTTAAGGACATTTTCTGATTTAAAACATACAAATAATATTAAAGGTACATAATTTTACAACTAGAACACGGAGCAACACCACTGAGAAAAAAAGGGATATCGAAGATGTTTCAAGTGAACTGGACAATGGGGGATAAAAGTTGCGCTTTTGGATGAAGACGATTTATGTTCACCATAAAATGAGTTAAAGGGAGAATAGCTTGAAATGTTCACAAATATTTTAAAAATAAAAAGAAAAAAAATGAATCACACAAAAGAAAAAGTTCGTTATTTAGAAACTGCACTTCGCTTTTGAGAGGTTATTTTATGAAGAAAATCGTGAAATGTGCAAGGTTCCAGGAAAAAGTTTGCTATTTAGAAAAATTCACAATCTCGAGGTTCGTTATATAAAGGTTCGACTGTATATATATATATATATATATATATATATATATATATATATATATATATATATATTATATATATATGTATATATATATGTATATACATATATATATTATATATATGTATATATATATATATGTATATACATATATATATATATATTATATATATGTATATATCTATGTATATACATATATATATATTATATATATGTATATATATATGTATATACATATATATATTATATATATGTATATATATATGTATATACATATATATATATTATACATATGTATATATATATATGACAGGCCCCAGGCCTGCTGGTAAAAGAGGAGGGCATCATCTTCACAATATTCCTTTATTACGCTTTCATCATATATAATCTAACATGGCGGACCTTTTGCCGCGCAACCGGGCGTTACCAAATACAACATCGCAGCGAGGAGACACCAGCCAAGTCCTTTCTTAGTATGCGTTCGCCTTCGTCAGCGCTCGTTGCTCCTTTTAACAGGCTTGTTTACTCATAAATCCTTACGCGATGGTAAAGAGTTCGCTCTATTTTCATTTATTACTTCCTTAATTTTGAACCTAAACTTTTCAAACCTGACAAATTTCCCCCCCTCCGCTGAAGTCTGGCACAGCCAGATTGGCCATTTCTGACTGGCAAGTCCCCAGGGAAAAAAAATTATATTTCAATGATATCAAATTCCCCAAATGAAATAAAAATCTAGAAGATATAATAATTGTGTAAAAGAGTGGGCTGGTGAATCCTAACATGTACAAAAAAATAGCAATAATGAATAACAAAGTATCAAAAATTTGGTATAAAACTTTGTGTTACATAGAATTGTTTTCTGAAAAATATCACACATCTAATACTTCCACTATGACTATAATAATAATGAGGTTAATAAAAAACAACATAAGAAAGATAATTCACATTCAAAAATATAGTAGTACTAAACAACATAACATAAGATCAAGTGAAATTCTCACTAAATGTGCACCAATAGTAAACAATGTTAATAAAGTGATAAATGTTGAAAAGTTACAAGTACTTCAAAATTGTATTGAATGTTGGAATAATGAGTACATAAATACATAGAAGAATAGGTATAGAGTGAATAACAAGATTTTAGGAATAATGGTAAAGTAAATACATACAAAGAATAGATATAAAATAAGTAATAGCAAAATGAGTTTAGAGCTCCCAAAAAAAAAAAGATTACATAACTATAACACAGAAATTTATCAAAATAAACACGACATCAACATTATATCAAAATATCACTAGAAATATAAAATGCAAAGAAAAATAAGGGTATTCCAGATATATCAAGTACAGGTAAAAGTTCAATCAATGTAATGTAATGTTTCACACAGTCCTGTCTTGGAAAATCATAGTTCAATGTTCATCATCCAATTATTGTTTATCTCACAGTCCTTTTGTTTATTATTAGAATCTACTCAATCAACTGATTAAAAAAAAATACAACCATAATAAAATCTTCATAACATCACCTACTATATTTTAACTTTCAGAATATACTCTGATCACAAATAATCACAATGAAATTACTCTAACACAATGTATCGTAAAATGACCTCATCACAATGTTTTCATACAGTCCATAATTCAGTTATTTATTTTTTTTTAAATAGTCTTCAATAATGTGTTCATTATGAATAAAGATACAATACAAATTCAATTACATTAAATTTTGATTTTCATAATGTAAACAAGTCTTAAATTCAATTTTTAAAACACAACTTTTATTATTATTTATTTTTTAAAATAACAATGCACTTCTTTTAAAATTACAATGTACTTCTTCTTCCCCCCAAAGTTTGAGAAAACAAACTCTATAACAAATATAAATAAGAATTTAGCATAATTGGAAATTGGATTTTGAATGAAATGGTTTTAATCTTGTAGAATGAACAATATCTGTTAATTTTCCTGTATATTGATTTGGTTTATATATTTCATAAGTAACATTTGAGAGTTTCCTGACAACTTTAAAAGGACCATTATAAGGAGATTGAAGTTTACTTGAATTAGGGTAGAAGAAATTTTGATATAAGACTAAATCTCCAACTTCAAATTTTGCATCAACATAATGTTTATCATACCTTTGTTTATTTATCTTATGATGCTTAATTGTTCTGTTTACTGCAATTTGTCTAGCTTGTTGTATAGGTGGATAGCTTAATTTTACTTGATTAGGTAATGGCGAATCATATGGCAAAGTTCCAAACATTAAATATGCAGGTGGAAAGCCAGTAACATCATGTGGCGAGTTATTGTATTGATATGTAACTTGTTCTAATAATTTTGTCCAAGGAGTTTCTGTAGTTGAATTAACTTTACATCTTAATTTTGCTACTAATGTCTGATTAACTCTTTCATTCTTTCCATTGCATTGTGGTCTATTTCCTGAAGTTAGTAATTGTCTAATATTATGATGTTTTAAGAATTTCTTAAATTTAGATGAAGTGAATGCAGCATTTCTATCACTTAAAAGTCGTTTTGGGCATTGAATTGAAAAAATTTGTTTTAAGCAATTTGTATAAGTTTCATAAGTGACACTTTTGGATGGAAATGTCCAAGCATATCTGGTAGCATGATCCAGAACAATATGCAGGTATTTCTTTTGTGAATTATGATAATTAAATCCTCCTACAGTGTCTAGTGAGATCATTTCAAATGGTTCTTCTGCTACAGGAACTTCTTGCAATAATCCATACTTTTTTTGTGTAGACTTTTTATTCAATTGACATGTTTCACAACATTTAACAAAATTTGAAATGTCTAATATAATGTCTTTCCAGTAGTAAACTGGAGAAATTAATTTTAACATCTTTTTTACACCCGGGTGACCAAATTGTTCATGTGCAGTTGTAATTAATTTTTCTCTCAAAGATAACGGTACTACAATTTTAATTAAATTCTTTTCTTAACTGTTAATACATCATTAATTTTTATATATTTTGGATCATTAATGTTCTCTGAATTTTGGTATTTAATAATTTCATCAGTATTTAAAAAATGACAAATGGGTGATATATAATGGCATACAGGGTTCCTCGACAACATGTCTGCTTCAACATTTAATTTACCTTTATATAAACTATCGAATATTCATACTGAGAAAGTTTTAAACTCCACCGAAATAAACGTCCAGTTAAATGTTTTACACTTTTAAGCCATTGTAAAGCAGCATGATCAGTATGTATTGTGAATTTGGATCCATGTAGGTAACAGTGGAATTTATCTAAGGCATCTATAATTGCTAAACACTCTTTTCTGAAATTGTATAATTTTTTCATGTTTAAGTAATTGTCTCGAGTGATAAGCTATGGGGTAAAGTGTTCCATTTGGGTGTTGTTGTTTCAAGACTACACCTATTGATTCCTGACTTGCATCACAAAACACATGACATGGATATTGTGAGTTGTATAATTTAAGTATAGGTTTTGAGATTAAACAATTCTTTAACTTTTGATAAGCTTCTTGACATTCATGTGACCAATTCCAAATTGCATCTTTTTTAAGTAATTTATTTAATGGTACTCTAAGTTTTGCATAATCTTTAATAAATTTTTGATAAACATTGATGGAACCAAGAAATCTTTGGAGTTCTTTCACATCTTTAGGTGGTGCTAATTTTCTTATTGTTTCAATATTTGGATTACTTGGGGAATAATGACCTTGTGTTATTTCATATCCTAAAATTTTATTTTTTCCTGTGCAAACTGACATTTTGATTTTTAAGTTTAATGTTTTCTTTTTTACAAATTTGAAATATTGTATCTAAATGAGTTAAATGCTCTTCCCAAGATTGTGAGAAAATTATTATATCATCAAAATAGTTTAAAGCAAAAGTTAACTGATATTTTTGTAAAATTTGTCTTATAGTTCTTTGGAAAACAGCTGTGGAATTTTTTCCAGCCAAATGGAAGTCTTAACCATTCATAGAGTCCAAAATTAGTTGTGAAAGCCAGTTTCTCTGCGTCTTTTACATGAATTTTAATGTGCCAATAACCACTTGTTAAGTCGAGCGTAGAAAAAATTTAGCATGAGTTAAATTATCAATTACAAAGTCTATCAGAGGTACAGGGGTGGAATCTTTTCGTGTGATTTCATTTAGTTTTCTATAATCGATACATAATCTTGATCTTTTCCCTTCATCCTTTTTGTATGCTAAAGTTACAGGGGCAGCATATGGGCTATGGGAGGGTCTAATAAAACCTGCTTTTAACAATTCTTCTATCTGTGTTTGTATTTCTTTAGATTCTTGTTGACTGTTTCTATAAGGGCGTAAACTTATAGGAAGGTCTGAAATTAAATGAATTCTTTGTGGCTCTAAATTGATACAACCTACATCATACTTATTTTGTGAAAATATGGTTTGAAATTTGTCAAGAAGTTGGGTTAAATCTCCCCATTGCTCACTAGTTTGTCTTGGTATTGTGTCCTCAACAACCATGGCTGGGTTAAACAATCTTTTCAGATCAGCTTCAGGGCTGTCTGATATTTGATCTAAACCTTTATTATTCTTAACGTTAATATTATCTTCATTATTTGCATTATAGTAGTTCATATTTTGATCATTATTAAGAGTTTTACAATATGTCCCATGATATGTTCTCAACTCACCAACACACTTATTTACATATTTAATATTACTTAAATTTTTTACCACATTGAAAAATACACATGTTACGAATACTAATGTCAAGCTTAAATAAATGTAAATATTCAAGTCCTAAAATAATATAAGGCAATTCAGTATCAATTACAAACAAATCTATTTGCTTAGATATACATCCAATATTCATATAAACTTTAATTATACCTTTGGGTTGAATAGTCCCACAAGTTTGATTTATTTTTACATTACTATTTCTTATAATTTTAATGTTTTTTTAATTGTTTAGCTAAATTTATTGGAATTAATGACACATTGCTTCCTGTGTCAATTAGAGTACAAAAGTGCTTGGAACATACCATTGACTCAATAATTAGTTGTCATCCTTGCCTCTGGTTATTTTCGTTTCTGGGCGAGTACAGATTATGTCTATTCTGTTGTACAAACTACCTAGGTTGACTGTTGTACTGTTGATTTCCACTGAATCTCATCATGTGCGATTGATGTGGCTGTCCATGATTTCCTCTTGCTTGGAATCTGTACTGTTGACCAGTTCCTCTGTGTACACCACCGTATGCGTGATTCCATCGGGTATAACTTCCAGTATCTACCGGTTTTCGGTCTGCGCTATCCGGTGTTACTGCGATTAATTGTCGCATCGTTGAGATCCATTCGCAGGGTGTCGAAATCTTCTTGATAACTAGGAACTTCTGGAACTCTCTTGGACTGCTTAATGTCATATGCTCCACAATTGAACTGTCATCATAATTTAGTTTCTTCCCCAACGAAAGTTTTTCCGTAAAAAACGAAATTAGTTCTTTAGTGTCGTTTAATTTTAATTTGTGAAATCTTCGAATATCTTCTTGTTTCGTCGCATCGAACACCGTCATTAATAGTTGTTTAATTTCTTGATAAGACTTTTCAAATAAATGGTTTTCGTACCAAAATTTAAGATAAACTCCCGTGAGATATCTAGGAATATTTTGCTTCTTCCATTGCTCGTCTTTTGATATTCCAAACATTGTTTATCAAAACATTCAAGAAAACTCTTCAAACTACTAAACTTATTAAGATCAAATTCAGGAAAAAGAAAGTTTCCTGGATGTGTTGACTGGTGACTCCTGCCGGAAAGAGTCGTCTTCCATGGTAGTATCGTTTTCAATGCAGTCGCTCGTTCGAAAAAAAAATTGTTGAAGTTCATTCCATTGGTTTCCTCGCGTATTTTTCGGTACTTTAAATCATCCTGCCGGCTCTTGACAGGCCCCAGGCCTGCTGGTAAAAAAGAGGAGGGCATCATCTTCACAATATTCCTTTATTACGCTTTCATCATATATAATCTAACATGGCGGACCTTTTGCCGCGCAACCGGGCGTTACCAAATACAACATCGCAGCGAGGAGACACCAGCCAAGTCCTTTCTTAGTATGCGTTCGCCTTCGTCAGCGCTCGTTGCTCCTTTTAACAGGCTTGTTTACTCATAAATCCTTACGCGATGGTAAAGAGTTCGCTCTATTTTCATTTATTACTTCCTTAATTTTGAACCTAAACTTTTCAAACCTGACAAATATATATATATATATATATATATATATATATATATATATATATATATATATATATATATATATACGGTGATTATAATTAAATTTTTAAAGTTTCAAAATTCTATAAAAAGGAATGACGTCAAATTTGAACGGAATATTATTGAAAAGAGGAAAAAGCTTATGGTATAAGTCAAAAATTAATTCCAAGGACAGCGTATCGTAAAACAACAGCTAACGTGTAAGTTACGCATTAAACCAAGTATGCATGACTGTTCAGGTATGATACTGTTAGTTGCATAAGCCCATTCTCCAAGACAGGGTCATATCACATCGGTAGGAAAAATAGGTTTTTAATTGTCCCGAGGTTCAAAACCTCATAAAAAGCGTCTATCAAATCGGTTTTTAAATTTCGCGAGACTGGCGCAAAACATGTTTAATATGCTGTTCACCGTTGTCTGCAACAAGTTTAAATCGAGAAACATATATCATGTTCCACAACTAATCGAAGTGTTTTCGGGGTCAAGTTCAGAATGTGTTGCGCAATGCGTGACTTCAGTTCAGCAAAGTGTGCAATCGGAGCCCTGAACACAGCATTTCTCAGATAGCCCCACAGCCAGAAGACACATGAATTCAGATCAGGTGATCGGAGTAGCCAGGCTGTAGGGAAATGGTGGCTGATATCTCTAACATTTCCAAAATGCCCCTTCAGCAGCTGCTTCACTTGATTTGCATTATGCGGAGGAGCTTTATCTCGCATAAAAAATATCCCATCCACACAACCACACTATTGAATATCTAGAATTATGTGGTTGCGCTAAAGACACTCTTAGCGCTGACCAGTGACGGTAACGGCAACAGGACCAAAAGCACCCGTTTGCTCGAAAAAGTATGACCCTATGATAAATCATGCCGTAAATCCTCACCACTCGAACCTTTGCAGAATAAAGTGGTACTGGTTGAAGTGCTAGTGGGTTCTTTTTGCCCATTTTGGGAGTTCTGTGTATTGACATATCCTGTCAGATGAAATGAGCTTCGTCTGATCACACTTTTTCACTTCCTTTGTACACTTCGATACGAGCAAAAGTCTCACTTGCTGATAAGTCAGAAGGAAGCAACTTCTTCACATGGCTTATTTTGTATGGATAGCAATGCATGGGGTGTTTCGCAGAATTTAATGCACATAGCTCACAGGCCTGTCTAGTGTTCGGACAATTCTCCAAGCAGTACATGTTTGCAAACTACCTCTCGACTCCCCCTGCACTGCTGTTGCCACTTCTTCAACTACTGTCGAATTAACTCTTTTCCTCCCTCTACGAGATTGCACATGAAAAGAACCTGTCTCTTCAAATTTTTGAAGTGGCCGCGGTACAGGTTTCGGATCGTGGCTTGCCTTGTCACGAGTTCGAGCCCAGTACCACTTAAGACCCGCCGTGTAGGGCAGCGATGCGCGTTAAATCTGTCGAGAGCTGAAACGTCCTCCCGTTGGTGTGGTGTGGTAGTTAGGAGAGGGGGTTCTAGCTCAGGTGTCGTTCACGTCGCTTGACATGATTCAAAATTACGTGGTCCGTCGCCAAAAGCCCTCGTGCAGCTGAACAGTGGGACGTTAATATTCAATCAATCACATTTTTGAATAATTTCCTCCGGTTTCTGGGAAGTCACCGGACCAACATCTTTTTCATATCCTTGAGCTTTACAAATAGAGCATGGCCCTTCAATGAGACACTCATAGCGAAATTCTCATACGTGGAAAGAGAAAATATCGTACCGCCGATTGTTTTAAATGACTATTGAAATGATTCTGAAGCTTACAGTACCATCTGTTGATAACACATGGAACTATTATTTTTTCATATGTGATACGCTTTCCCCCTTCTTCAATAATATTCCGTTCAAATTTGACGTCATTATGATCAGTGGTTCTTTTTTATAACGCTTTGAAACTTTAATTATAATCACCTGGTATATATAGATATATATTCCCTCTACTCACATGTATTTGTGGGACTATATGTGTTTTATTATACACACAAATGCACATCGGTATGAAAAAATGGGAAGATACTTTACTAGGATTTATATTTTAGTCAAGAAGGAAGCTTTACGAAGAATAATTGATACGGAAATAACAATTTACTTAAATAATCACAAAACCATAGAAATTTTTTGTGTAGTAAAAATCTTTGATTATAATTTTAAAAATGTTAATTTTTTGTATGCTATATCTTTTACCAGTTCAATAAAAATTGTTTCATCTTTTTACAGGAAAGATGTTTTCCAAGTTTCATGGTTGAATGTATTGCGAACTACGTTCTTCTGTGCATAATCAGATATTATTTGAATCAATAAACTGAAGTTAAATGTAGATATTTCACTCTTTTTTAGTGGATAAGACTATAAAATGAATATGTCAGGAACAATACCTCCACCCTATTCAGACTTGGACTTGGCTTGTCTGGTATCCACCAATGACTCCGACGTCAACTTCACATCTTGTTGGTATGACTATCCTGAAACCAGAGGACCAAAGGATCCTTCCTACTATTCTCTCAAATATCAGATTGTTGGAACTGTATTCCAAGGCATAGTTCTGATTGTTGGAATCTTAGGCAACATTATGGTTGTCATAGTGGTCACTCGTACAAGAAGCATGCACACTCCAACCAATTGCTATCTGGTCAGTTTGTCCATTGCCGATTTCATGACTCTCATAGCCTCGGTTCCGAATGAGATTTTGGCGTATTATCTGCTTGGCGATGAATGGATTTGGGGAAGAGTTGGATGCGCCATCTTCATCTTTCTCCAGTATCTTGGCATAAATGTATCGTCTCTGTCAATAACAGCTTTTACTATAGAGCGGTATATAGCCATATGCCATCCGATGAAAGCTCAGATTGTCTGTACAGTCAGCAGAGCCAAGAAGATCATTATTGGACTTTGGATCTTTGCATGTCTGTATTGCAGTCCTTGGCTGTTTCTCACCAAAATCAAACCCCTGCAGTATAAAGGTCTGGAAGACAGGGAGACATGCACCTTTGCTTTGTCTCGCAAGAATTACTTGGGCTATTTCTTTGCCGATTTCATCCTGTTCTACATTTTCCCGTTGCTCTTGTCGTGTGTTCTGTATGGGTTGATCGCCAGAGTCCTCTTCACTCGGGACATTCAGAAGAATTCGAATGGGAAGTCGAATGGCATGATGTCACCACAGGAGTCAAAGAAGAATTCGACCAATGGAACAAGTGCAAGAGCACAAGTAAGTTAAGTTTTTAATGACGATTTAGATTAGAAATGTAGATGGTGTAGTATCTTAGTCATCAAAAATTTCATAATCTTAATGTGTAATCTGTCTCATGTTATTTAAATAGTCTCCTAGAACGGTTTCCACAAAGCAACTTATGGTCAATCAACTCGTTTCCTGTCACTCCCTCTCCTAGTGTAAAGAGGAGAGAGAAATCCTTTCCCACGCGGACTCAAAACTGACTGAAAAAAGAGTGTTAGTCTGATGAGTACAATAATTAAATTTGAAGAAGCAATTAAAAGCCTTTTTTATTTTCAATACACAAGTAGCCGCGTGTGAAAAGCATGGCTTCTACAATATCTTTTTAGTTAAGTCAACTAGTGTGAAATGCGTAGCTTTTACAATATCCTTTTAACTGATTCAACTAGTGTGAAAAGCATAGCTTCTCTCTACAATATCCTTTTAGTTAAGTCAACTAGTGTGAAATGCGTAGCTTCTACAATATCCTTTTAATTGATTCAACTAGTGTGAAAAGCATAGCTTCTCTCTCTCTCTACAATATCCTATTAGTTGAGTCAACTCAAGTGGAAATGAATGTGGTTTTGAGAGTTTTATAGCAGAGAATGCTAGTTGAACATGTGAGAAGTGACCCAGGTGATTGATATTCAAAACTACTTCCCGACCATCAGCTGCTTTTATTATGTACGGCACAAGATGACTCATGGTAATGGAGTTCAAATTTTCAATCGTTAATAAAGTACTTTTTATTCATCCACTCAAGTTCACATACATTTTTTAAACTAGTAGTGGATAACAATTGATGTTAATACCGTTTTTCAAATATTAACTCATTAATTAAATTAAATTAATTAATTATAATTTAAGAATTATAATTTAATTTTAATTTAATTTATAATTTAATTATAATTATTATTTTTTTAAAATTATAATTAAGAGAGAATTAATTATAAATTAATTTCAGTCGATATTATTTCTCTAGATGGCAGCATCATTGTATAAAACTGTTTTTGATACATTTGTGATGAAGATTTAACTTAACATAAATAATCATTTGCTAGTTATGCTTCAGGCTAGTTATGCTATTTACACTGATTTTAAGATAAATTCTTACGTAACTTTATTCAAAAATGCAATTACCAATTTAACGTGGCTAAAAGTAATTAATGTTATTTTAAAAGATGTTTTGCCAATTAGTATTTTGATTCTGTCATATCTATGTAAATTTTTATATTAATTATAATTATTTAATAAAAAGTAGCTAAAATAAAAATTTTCTTTGTTGACCTAAGTATGAATTGACTTTAATTTTTTTTATATGACATGTTTCATTGAATTCAATGTTTTTATTTAAGAAAATCCGAGTCTTAAAAAAAGAAATTTTGTTTTCCTATTTACTATTAAATATAGTAGGAATTTATTTTTCAAAAGAAAGGTTTAATTAAATAAAAATGGGAAAAACTATTTTTTTAAAAAAAAATTATGATTAGATTAATTTCTGATCAAGAAATAAGGTAAACATTTATAAAGACCTTGTAAAAAATAGAGAAAATTGAAAAATGAATTTACATTGAGGAGCAAGTCGTAACCTATTATTTTTATAATAAATAATTCATCTTCGAAACTAAAATACACTCATCTCTATTTATTTGTAAATGAAAAAATTCTCTTTGAGGAAATAATTATTTTTAATACAGTCGAATCTCCATATTACGAACCTCTATACTGCGAGTTTTTCTATAGAATGAACTTTTGCTAGGATCCAAGGACATTTCAGGATTTTCTTCGCTAAAAAACCTCCTACTAGTAAAGTGCATTTCCTATATAGCGACCTTTTTCTCTTGTGATTCAATTTTTTGCTCTCCATTTGTAAAGTATTTCTGAACGTTTCAAATTATTCTCTCTTTTAACACATTTTATAATGGATACGACATCATCAATACATTTTATAGTGTTCATATATCTTGAACTGGTTTTATTAGGTGCTTAACGCTCCGAGAGCAACAGAATTCTGGGCGTTTCATCCAAGAAATGCAATCTATAACGGCCATTGACCAGTTCACAATAAACATTTTCGATACCCCCTCTCCCCTTCAGTGTAGTTGTCTCGTGTCCCTGTGTCCTTGAGCTAGTCTCCGTTTATTTGTAGTTTTAATTAGTCGTACTGGTAATTTCATTTCTTGTAGCTCGAAGATGTCAAAACGTAAATGCCTGAGCATCAAAGAAAAAAAATCTTTAGAAAGGTGATAAAGGTACCAAGAAAAAGGACATTGATTTAAAATTTGGTATTCCTCCAAACAAAGCTTATCAACTACCATAAGAAATCGAGATAAGCTACTAAACTATGATTCATCGAATTCTTGTTCAAAACGTTTAAGAACATGCGTCTATAAAGATGTCATTGAGGCAGCTTCGAAGTGGATACACACAATGCGAGATAAAAATGTTCCGATCTGTATACCTTTCATATTAGAAAAATCTCCTCAATTGGTGAAGGCTTTGGGATACGACCAATTTCTAGGTAGCAATGGTTGGCTAGAAATATTTAAGAAAAGACACGGAAAATACTCTTGAAGGGACTTTTGGTGTATTGCAAAGATGTGAGAAGTATTATGAAACAAAGAATTTTTTCAAACAAAACACTCAATAAAAATTAACAAATTTTACGAGTAATCAAATTTAAGGATGCATCACGTAATGTAGATTTAGAATATCTAGTAATAAAATAATGTATGGTTTTAAAATTACTTGTACGCTTTGAATTAGAAAATATCCTTAAAATTCATTAATTTTAGTTAAAAATTATTCCCTTAATGTTGAAAGTACAGTGTATAAACCTCGATATTCTTTATTCTTGCTTTCCTCTTGCAGCTATTCTTTCTTTCTTTCTTTTTTTAATGGGTAAGATATATAAAATAAATATATATTAATTTACAAAAAGGTTTGAATAATTACTTTTTTTAATACATAGGGTTTATGAATTTAAAATAAGTTTTATGTGGTTTACAAAGTATATTGAAAGATGGACCGCTACATAATGAATTTTCCATATAATGAACTTTTCTTCGGGATTTAGTGACTTCGTTATATAGATGTCTGGCTGCATTTACACAATGGGATTAAAACACTATGAATGACTTTCCTCATAGTATTTTAAACTTTAATTAAAATTTTTTTTGAATAAAAAAATTTATTCAAATATGTAATAATAAATATTCCAAAATATAGCCACTGATATACATTATATTTCTTAGATAAAAATTAATTACTAAATTATATGATTCTTGCCTTCGGCGTACGTATTAAAAAAAGTTGAAAATAGATGTATGTAATACTTTGCGACACACAGAAAATACCAATTTTAAAGTAGTGCTTGGAAATGAATGATCAACCTTAATAGTTAAAATATTTTATTATTTACGCTATTCATCAGACACTGTACGGGTTTTGAATGAATTTCCCCTTAAAAAGAGGGTTCTTTGTAATATCAAAGTCTGTAATTCATTAGTTAATCCAGTTAAATATAAAAATGTAGGCGATGCGAGCGTATATGCTTGTGTAATAGACGCTTGTTAATGAGCTGTTTTGATTTTTTAAACTGTTCTCGTATCCATTATATTAATGAAAAGATTTCTTTAGTCCACGATGAAATAAGAGAAATTAATTGCTTACAACGAGCTCTTTAATTATTCAGTTTCCCAATTTGTAATTAGTACATGCTATAAACGCTCGTGATACTTTAAAGAGGATTAATGTTTGTTAAGTGATATTTGTTTATAAAAGTCATTAAACTCGCTTTATGTTTTTTTTTTGTAATTAAATTTCCAAATTAATGCCTTATTGTTCAAGGAATTTCAAAGCCCTTTGTATTAATTTAGAGGCGATATTGGGTTTAATAATTTTTAATTGCTTTTCTAGTACAGAACGTGTGTTTCTAATAATTATATTAAAATTAAAGAATGATGTTGAAAAGTCTCAAAATAAATTTAAACTTTAAAATATTCTTTGTTTATGTTCGACTGTTTTTGGAGAGAAAAGTCTTAAGTATTTATACAAGAGCGGGCTGTGGGTAGTCTAGTCGTTAGAGCATCGGACCCCAGACCGGAAGGCCTGGTTTCGATGCCACCAAATACCCTCCGAGTACACACGGAGTACGTGCTCGTTAAATCAGTGGATCCGAAAATCTTGTGGGTGGTCGCAGCTGAAACCACGAGAGCAGGGGGCTGGATAATATTTCCCTCCCCTCCAGTTCCATGCCTAAATTGTGGAGATGGAGATGGATGGTGTCGCCATCTATCGTGAATAAGTCCAACCTGTATCACAGGCTCTGGCAACATTCATTCCTTCCCTTCGGGAATTTCCTTGAGCTAAATCGTACTGTCACCTGTATGATGCTTAAGGCTAAGGCCAACGACAGGCGTACATCTAGCCCCTTGTCACAATGAATTTTGTGGACCTCGGTCACTGTCAATCAGGTGGCATTAGCAACAACAGCAACATAAGAGCGAACAAGGCAAATTTTTAATGTCACTCTCTCTTTTTTTCCTTACTTTCAATATTTATTAAATATTTTTAGAAATATAATCGTATGTGTGATTTTAAATCGAGAATTTAAAAAAGGAATTAAATATTTATTTGTATTTAACGTTTATTTCTACTTTAAGTCAACTTAAAAAATAATTTCGTCAATGCAAAGATTTGAAAAAAATTATTTTGATATGAATGATCAAAGTAATCAAAGCCTATATTTATATTTTCCCACCAGTCTTTACGTGTAGATATAATTCAACTTAAATAGCTTTCGTTTTAATAATGAAAAAGGGAATTGAAGTTTCGGATTTTCTGAAAGTTTTGGATTTCTTACCCTTTAGTTTTTTAAATTTGGTAAACTTGCCTGACGATTCAAGGAAAGAAATGCAAGACAAGCACATCTTTTATTTAAACAAAAAAAAAATGCTACTTAGTATACCATTTATTTCCGATTTTTGTTGTTGTTGTTCAGTTACCCAAAAAATCCTTCCTTTAAACAAAAAGAGCTTTATATATATGTAAAGATAAAAGTTAAAAAGACTTAGGGATTCTTAAGTTCAGCAACAAGAAAACTAATTTGATGTATAAAAAATTATGAATTAGTCAAGCTCTATAATAAAAGTTTTTCTTTAAAAAAATAGCTGATTTAGCCTGTAAATAGACTGTCAAAAAGCTCATTCAAATTTTGAGTAATAATTTAAGAATAAAAAAAGGAAAGAAAACTACAACATTTTTTCTGAAAGATTTAATGGTTATGTTCCAGAGCGTTTTTTCTAGTTACTGCTTTTATTACTTTAGAACTCTGGGATAATTGCTCAGTTTCAGAATTCCCTGACTGCATTCTTGTAGTTTTTAACTGAAAACATCCGATTCTTTTCTTGAATTTCTTTAAAAGACTATACTCATTTATGCTATATTGTGCGTGAAATCTTACGAACCATTAGATCCTGTTACTGACTCAACAAGGAGTTCCAAGAGATGATTAGAACACTTCAAGGGGAAGAGGTTTAAAGCCTAATATCTAAAATGTTCTATTGGGCGCCAAGAGGCGCATGGACTATACAATTACAGTGAAAATAGTTTAACACGAAAATGAGGTGTGGGGGTATCGAAATACTTTTTCGAGTTAAAGGATATTTAAAAAAAAACATATATTCAACAAAATTAAGTTTAACAGAGAGTACATTTTATTTACATGGATGTGTATATATCCAGATATTTAATTAAAATCAATGAAGGAAAAACATTCACACCAGAACTTAATAAATATTAATGGAAAATTTTTTCAAATTTTTTGAAAAACAAAACTTTTTTTTTGAGTTTTTGGAAAAATATTTGATATTTTTCTTTGCTTTGTCCTTTTTAGCCTCAAATTGTCGGTACATTGTTGCATGCGGTCCAGTTGTTATTCATTTCACTATCGAAATGTGAGTCTAAATAATTATACATACTTTTCATGATGTCCCTCACTTCGGATGATGTGAGAACAGGAGTTGCTTTATTTATTTCTTTTTCATGGAATCTGCGACAGTGATATTTTCTTAGCTTTGAGCAAACTCCAAAATGTCTTTGTATGCCATAACAGGGGCTGTATATACACTATTATCATCTACTACAACGAATTCTTTGGATAATACAGTAAGAACCCCTTACTCCACCCACGAACCGAATGTAACTTGAGAATAAATAGGTCAACCGCTACCATCTAGAGACCCTAAACAGGGCAGAGCGAAGTCCAATGGAAACCTCCGAACAAGACAGGTGTAATCTCCACTCTCGCAAACAACAGAATTTGGACTCTAATGAACTAACCAACCTTTTGATAACTTCAATGTATATACTGTAATTAATAACTGTGACGTAAATAAACCAATTATTTAAAATAGTAACTATCACGCCACTATTCTTTTTCTCAAACGTCACAGCGTGTACGGTTACGAGACTGCAGATACATATGCACAAAAAATGGGTTTGATCTTCTGATCACAAATTCTGCAGATCTAACCCCATTTGAGATCTACTCCCTACATAAAAGTAAATTATTCTCCAAGTGGTGATTCCTGCTAGATAACCGGTATGCTGCCTGTCGCCCAGGACTATCTTTATCGTCCAGTATCCTTAGGGCACTCCAGACGACCTTGGCGAGATTTCGAAGTGGGCATTTGAGACCTATGAAGTTCCAGAATGTTGAAAGGATTTTTTTCTCCGTGTTCCTGTTCCTTCCCTGTCAGCCCTTCTTGCTTGTTTGGGCGTCTCCAGGTGACATTTGACGGCTGGCCAGGAGAGGAGTTTCTAACTACTTGTGTGACGAAGTCTTTTGGAATACCATGGAAATAAGCAGCAACAACAAGACAGAATGATATTCTTCATACCATATTAGAAGTAAAATGGTTACCTGATGATTTTTTCGTTTGGTAAATTCTAGTTTAAGGCTGCTTCTGCCATTTACACAACAGCGTGAACTTAACGCGGAGCACATTTTCAGACAGAAAATATGCTTCGACTTTTGTAAAAATTTGTGATATTGTAACTCATGCATTTGTTTATAATATAGTATTTTTAAAATTTTAAAATGTTTCATAAATAATTAGTTTTTTGCTTTTAACATGTGAAGGGATTGCTCATTTAGCATTACGGTATAGGAGAAAAGATGTGAAATACATTTTATTAAAGAAAAAATGTATCAACTCGGATAAAAATGAATAGTACGATAAACTAAGTGATTCTCTCTACAAGATAGTGAAGCCAGATTACAATATTTATGTTTGAGTACTTTTATATCTGAAAAAATATTCCGCGAATTCGGGTCCTATACTTTAACATTAGCCGAAAACAGCCTTAAGGCTGAACACTTGAATTAAAATAGATTTTTGATGAACTGGTAATTCTCCATTTGCCAATACATCCGATGAATTCCATTTGCCTTGGCTAGAAAATTCAATCAGTGAACTATTCAATAAATTCTGAAAATAATGGAAAAGAGGTAAACATATTAAATAAGTGAAAAATATCAAAATAAATAGACGAAACGCTTATGTCAAAATCTATAGCGGTAATGTGATTGTGAAAAAATTAATTATCTATTTCACACATTCTAATATAAGAATAAAGGTTTCACTTACCTTATTCTTCCGTTTCTAACGCCCGGGATGAGCTTGACCTAAAAGATTCAACTAAATAGACTCTTAACCAAGAGAATGAGAGTCCTTTTTGATGCAAAAAAGATTTAATGGATAAGGAAAATAGACAACTGATACATTTCACGTTCGAATTACAGACTCTACTACTACTACTAACAAACGTAAACAAAAACGAGGAATGCGCTTACAGCGCCACTCTAGTTAAACTACAAGTTCGTTAGCTCCGTTCGCGACAGTGATCATGATTTAAAATTACAAGCAAATAGCCCTCGTGCAGCTTTATATTTCAACGTTAATATAATTCTCATTCTCACTATAGAGTGTTAAAGTACCCCCCAAACACACTGAAAATTTCAATATGCAATAAGAGTGATCAATTGATTAATTGATTGTTTATTAACATCACATTTTTACGCTATGGGAGTATTATTGGTGATGCATCTCGTAATTTTCAATAATATGGAAGACAAAGTATAGAAGTTGAAATCTTCTGTAAATAGTAATATTGCCAAACAATATACGGTCACAGATAGAAAATAAATAAATAAAAAATAAATAAAAATTATGATTAAGTAATTATATTTATACATATAAACTACAGAAGAAAGAGAGGAAAAAATGAAGAGGAAAAGAGGAAAAAATCAATTTTTTAATGCGAAAGATTAGAAAGGAAGGTTTTTTAATGAGAAAAAATCGAGAGGCTATATATATATAGAAACTTTCAATGATCAAATTATGTTTTATGTTCACGACGCAGAGCATCGAAATTGCCAAAGATTTCAAAACCGCTTCTCGTTTACCTCAATATCTTCCGTTTGAAAGATACCTACTAGTCTTGCCGGAAGGCGTAAGCTAGAAATTTATCTGAAAAAATACAGAAAAATAAAAGTAAACACAGAAAATGCACTTTACACCTCAAACTACCAGCAACTTTGTGATATTAACCATTTAACACGGAAAGGTTTTTTTTCTTTCTAAATCCCGATTTTCTTTGAAAATACTTAGCGAATCTTTCCAAATCGATCCACGGGGCTTACAAAGCTCAAAGTAAGTAGTTTACGCGTTCTCATTCCCATGATAACTCCTACTTATCGTATAATGAGACTGCTGCAACAAAGCATATAAAGATCTTCAAACTGATGCACCATATTTGTGAAAAAGATTCCTTTTGATTAATCGTAAGGAATTCAAAAGGTATTTGATGAACTACACACACACAAATAATCCTTCAATTACTCAATGATTGATAATTAATGAAGAATTATATTGAGATAATTTATGAATGG
The DNA here is from genome assembly GCA_019973935.1 of Trichonephila clavipes. NCBI lineage: Eukaryota > Metazoa > Arthropoda > Arachnida > Araneae > Nephilidae > Trichonephila > Trichonephila clavipes. Next base: position 640 of record BMAU01018375.1, on the reverse strand, counting down.
ATTTGGGTTGATGAACTTTGAAAGTGAATCTTTTTTCTTCTTTCAATTAGACAAAATTCCTTTACGATTAATGCAATAAATAAGTACTAAATTGTCTGCTGGAAACTTTTGTGGACTATATATTTCTTTTCCATCTGATATCAAAACTTTTGACTCATAATTCTTATTTCTTTTCATGAATTATTGAACAAAAGGAACACTTTATGAATAATTTCTTCTTAGGGATTACGTAATCTTGTCTCGAAATTCTGAATTGGATTATGACCTCCACTAGCAAAAAGTTCTTAGTTTTTATTTTCGGCACGGGAAATTTAGTTCATGTAATGTGTTACTTTAGTACTCAATTTCTTTGAAGATGGAGAATGATCCAAAATTATTAAAGCATTAATGATCCAGAGAATAGGGCATTAAATTATAATTACATTGTTGGCATATGCTGATTCTAACAGATTGATTAATATAAAAGGATTTACTTCCCTTTTTTGTAGTAGTCTATTTTATGCTATACAAGGTGTGACAGACACACACAAAAACGAGACTAAGTGTGTAGCTTGAAAAAAGAGTGGAGTTCGAAAACAACTGTTTTTGATGACGTCATACCACACTCATCCTCTATCCATGTAGCCGGTTTCGCCGTAAT